>JBBPBP010000001.1:44004365-44035815 GCA_037974735.1 Cicer chorassanicum
TAATGTATTCATATCATGAACATACTTCTTTTTATTCTATTTTTCATACTAATCTATAATGTTTTTTATATAAAAAGATTGACACATTCTTTTTATTTTTATTTTTATGGAAGACTAATGTATTCTTAATCAAATAAAATTTGTTTATTTTAATGAAATGACAAATGACATATATATCACGTAAATTTATTTAATAAAACCACATGCTCTGAATTTTTAAAGAAATATTTAAAGAAATATATTAATTGTTTTATCTTGTTTTCGTAAATATTCTCTCTCTAATATTTTTCAGTTTTTTTTCAATATTGTGCATATAACTTTAATGGAAAATTGTATTTAATGGAAACTGGTTTACAGAACTTAATAGTAATACTAATTGAAAATTATAAAAATAATAGGGTATTTAAAAGATGAGAATAGGTGGAATTAAAATATAAGGGTAAAAGTAATCAACTTTTTGAAAGAGTTCGATAATTTAGTAAACAAATTTTCAGCCAAGAAGTATATGTATAATGAGTTTTTACAAATTTTGAAACAAAAGGTTTTGTAGAGATTAAACATAACCAATTTTAAAACTTAACATTTGCTGCTCAAATATATATATATATATAAAGGTTGAATTTGACATAGATAATCCGTTAGTTACCCATTTCTTGTAAAACGACAAAAAAAAAGTTTTCTTTATATGTATTACTTTTTGAAAATATTATCCAAGGCAACCGTGTATTAATTTATGACAGTTACTTGAATATGTTCTAACCATAAATTCCTTTTTATGACAAACTAATCATAAAATTAAAACGATCTATATGTAACACCCTAATATTTTCATATAATATTTATCTTTGATATTTGTTATTTTATTAATCATTCATTTGTAGAACGAGAAACACAATAGGCAATAGCAACGTCCAATCCCTACAACCAATTTAACCTAGTTCACCACTAACATGATAACTACGCCCAATCCTTTCAATCTGAAGAATTTAATCCACTAATTCATCACTTAATCACACTTTCACTGAACAACTACTAGTCAAACTTATTGTGTTTGAGTCTTCTCAACCTTCTAGTTTAGTACAATCAAGTTGTTGAGGAAGACAACCACTACCGGGCTCGACTACAAAAGAATAAGTTTAGGTTTTCTGGAAGAAAAAAAACAAGACTCTCACAAGAAATTTTTTAACAGCCCGACTCTTACCATTATCAGCACTGGTAATCACGACCTTCTCGCGCCCCCTTTCTTCTCCGTAGGAAATAGCGAGTTTTTTCCTTCTATGAGAATCGAACCCGGTACCTAGGGGATAAGTACTACCATCCATTTATTCCCACTACCAATAGCGAGTTTTTAAAGTTGTACTCTTAGAAATTTTTCTCAGCACTAGGTAAAACAAATAATTAAGAGCAAAAGCGGCAATGCGTTGTTTCTTGTGTTTTCTAATTGACGATTGCACATCCTTTTATAATGATCTTTAGGGTTTCTATTTGTTGTCCTGGTTGCAAGTAATCAACATATATCATGAAGTTTCGTGTCAAAATGAGTCCTTGTAATAGATTATGCGTATCAAGGTATCAAGGCAGAAGAAGCAAAGGACACAATGATCAGAGCATGTCTCATAGACCTTCATACAAATAACAATTCACGGTGTTTATCGGGGATGTGCAAAAACTTTTTCTTCTTTGGAGCATTGACTCTCATCAGAGCATTAACTTTCATCATAACATTGACTTTCATCAGAGCGTTGAATTTCATCAAAACATACATTATTAACCAGAGTCAGACAATCAGATGTTTGATATGATTATGAGAGATAGACAGATGTTTGATATCAAGGTTATAAAAGGCAGACAATCATATACTTGTTGTACTCATTAGAGGTAAACAAATTAGAGAATTGTTTGTAATTTCCAGAATTACTAGAGGCGCGTTTCAAAGCGGGTTCACCAAACTTAAAATAAGGAATTAGAAGTGGAGTCTTTGTGTTCTTTTATCTTAGTTCAATCATTAGAAGATGCAACGTAAGATTATACAAAATCTACTAAATTTGGGAACTGCACACTTAATCAGAATGTTAGTGCTTTAAATTGTTATCACAAAATGATTTTTTTATCGTCAAAACAAGTAAGGGTCATAGTTCTTCAAACCAACATGGTTCTAATAATCTTCCCCTTTTTCATGATAACAAACATCTACTTTTGTGAACAACTTTTAATTTTAATAAAGTAAAAAAATCATCAAATATTATAGCAAGGCTCCCCCTTAAAATATGCTTGTTTAATTCGTAAGATGAAAGATATTCTGACAGAATAGTTGATGAGCGTTAGTAAATGAAATTCATAAGAAATGAGAGTTTCATTGAAAATAGTTCTCAAAAATACATTCTCACCCCTTTTTTATCAGACAAAAAGTGAAGAAAAAAAATATTACACAAACAAATACAGGGAACTAAAGATGGAGACTGGTCAATCTAGCCAAAATTAAACTAAGGGTAGTCTAAATGTTCTCCTGATTTTTAGTTGTTTGTTCCATAAACACCTCAGCATTAGCTTCCAGACGATCAAGATATTCCTTTTTGACAAACTGGTAGGGATCAAAAATAGTGCCAGAGAGAATTCCAGAGGCAAAGTCTACATATTCTAAAGCAGCAATAGTAGGAGCATCGAGATAGGGTATCTCAATCTATATGATGAATACAGGGAAGTGCAGTTATGTTAATGAAGCAACCACTGAGAGTTCCAAATGAACACCACTAGAGGGAGATAGTCCGTCCCTTGATGAACTGTTTGCATGAAAGTTGTAGATTTATGGGAAACCAGTTGCATTCCATGATCCTTGTTGTCCCAGATTTAATTGGTGACAAAATAGAGGAGCTTGTTCCACTAGGTTGAAACGTCATTATGGTCAAAACTTTGAGCATTCCTATTGTGTGTTAAGGTGATTTTGGCAATGAGGGAGTTAAGGAATGTGTCAAGGTATGGAAAGCCAGAGGGAATAGAGTGTGTGAAGAGAATGAGGTCTAGAGAGATGGTGGAGGTATCAAGTTTAGAGTGAAGAGGTGTGGAGAGAGGTGCAAAGGGCTCGTCTTAAGACGTATCAAAGACTAAGTCAATGAGGTGGGGTCATATACAGGGGAGGAAGAGGTAGGTGTTTGAGGAATGGTAGAGGAGGTAGGTGTTTGAGTTGGAGTGTTGGGCTTGACGGGGAGATGATGAATTTTGTAACGAAGGGATGCAAAATATTCAGTTAGGGTAGCCTCAAACATCTCATCTGATGTGTCAGAGTTAGCACAGGTAGCAAGTGCAGGATTGGAGAAAGGACCAATTATGTTTGTATGTTGGATAAAGGGTATGAAAGGTTCTGGTTCCAGATGGAGGATAGGAATAGTTTGCTCAGAGTTTGGTGTTACCTTTCCTTCCTCTAAAAGAGGGGTGTTACGTATTTATTGGCGTTGGTTTCTTCTTCCTCATCCTCTTCAATGCTTGGTGTTTGGACAACTCTCTTCCTCTTCCTCTCGAACACTTGAGCAACCTTGGGCAGAGGAAGACAAATTGAAGCCATTTCTTGGTTAGGCTGGCACATTCTCAAGTATTCCAAAACCACTTCTTTATTGTCTTGCTCAAATAGAGAGGCATATGAGTCCTCATCTATAGAGAGAATGATCTGAGATCCATTGGATTGGCCTGATGACCTTTTGACGTCACCACTAGGTCGAATGATGTTCTAGGGAGAGATCAGTCGCATCTTTATGATGTTGGAGATGTTGAACACCAGTGGAGATAATGAAACCAGGTGTTCGTCTTGAATAGTTCCTCTAACTTCTTCTAAAGCTTGAATGAGAGGAGCACACATGAGTACAACAATGATCAGTCTAGGGTAGGGGATAGTCCTTATCTTCCATGTCCTAGAGTTGATGACACAAGACCTCATGTGTTCCAAGATGACGTTGGTAAGATTCGTTCTGATCCTTTGAGAGATGTTCTGCATTAGACCCTTGTGATCTTTGCTAATGTGGTCCACAGACCCACCTTTTGGTACCACACACCCAATCAGAATTTTGAAAACAACCCTATACTTAGGTTTTAAGTGCACAAACTTATAGTTCACTTAGAATCTTCGAACCACTCTTAATTGATTATGGATGAGCCAACCTTTGACACACCCATTCTTAATCAACATACCTTCATATGGGCATCTTGTAATGGCAGCGAGGGATTTTTGAGTGATCTGTATTTGAAGCCCTAAAACAGTGCTCAATACTTAGCCGTCTATGTTTGCATTATTGAATCTCCAAATCTTTTTAACTAGAATGTCCAGAGCTACCTCTTTTTCTAGGTTAAAGTACTCAGACCAACCTACTCCAACAAAATCCTCAATAAAATCAAACTCATTTTTAGCAAGATTTGCAAAATTTACGTTGAGTTCATTAAGAACTTCTAACTAATCAAGATTGCATTGCATGGAAGGAACATAGGAGAAGTTGCCATGTGAAGAGTTTGAGGATGAACTTGAAGCCATTGAAGCAAGAGAGATTTAGACATATTCGAGGAAGTTTGAAGGTTTTAAATTGAGAAAGTGTGGGAGTATGTGAGAGTTGTGAGTTATAAATGGATTTTATGAAAAAAGATTGAGTTTCTAACCCCATTAATAGTGCACATGTGTAAGCACACGTGAGCAACAACTGTTAGAGCATCACAACTTATGAGGAAAAGTGTTCATATAAAACTGAGTTTGTCCTCAACAAGGGGTTTTGTGAAAATATCAGTCATTGATGATTAGTGTCAACAAATTTAATGTCTTATAACACAAACCAAGGTTATCCACTTAACATTTTGAATGTTCAATAAATTAAAAATATGAAAAAATACTAAATTTAATTAACGATTAATGAAAAACATTTATCTATGTATAAACTATATGTGTCAACTGCTTCTTTAATGTTCAATAAGGAAAAACATTTAAATTTATCAACAATGGGGTAAACATTTACAAACATAAATAAAAAATTTGACACTAAAAGAAAGATAAAACACTAACTTGTTAAAAAAAAAAGATAAATAACTAATATGTATTTTGCATGTAAAAAACATCAACTATTCAAGTTAATTTTGAGTTTAAATAAAGAAGCTAATGAGAACTTTGCACACAAATATGTTACCACATCATCGAGGTATATAAGCCAACTATAACAGTTAAAACATCTAGGAACATACAAGTACAGTAATCAAATAGTACATCTCAATTTTACATGTCATAAAATCCTGAATTGAAAAAGAAAATAGAATAGCATTAGACGCGGGATGCAAATAAAAATACATGATTTTTCCCCTAGCAATGGAATTTAAATGGAAAATATTGAATGTCTGAACAATAAACTGGTAATCAACCAACCATTAAACTTAGCTGACCACTAGTATGGTCTGTATCGCATCGAACGTCTAAACCTTGGAACAAATCTGCAAATCAAAATGATTTAGGTCACTAAAGATGAGTAGTAGAAGGAGTGTGGTTTGGAGTTTTGCAGAAATATGTTCAATATTGTCAGAAAAAGAATGAGTAATCACAACATGGATGATGTTTATATGGTTTCAAATTGACAGAAGCTTTTGAAGGTTGAAAAAAAAGACTCTTGATTTGAGAAAATATTTTTTTTTCTTCATTTTGATTTCTAATGTGTAAGAAACAGGGAAATGACCATTTTATTGTACATTTGTAATTAAAAATAAAAACAGGAAGAAGAAAATAAAAATAGTTTCTCAAACTAAATGATAATTAAGATTCACCCACCACATAGTAGAGACAAATAAAAGCAACAAAACCCATTTTGTACTCATCAAAATCCAAGGTAAATTGGTATTCGTTTACCTATAACCAGGTGTAATTCTCCCACGGTATTGTTTCAGTCCTGGAATGTTTGTACGCTTAGTACAAACCTGAAGTGAAAACCAGAATTTAAGTATAACTAATTTAAAAACTAACGAAGAGAATAGAAGAATTTACACACAGATTGTCTAATACATACCTTGAGTTTTCGACCGTGCAGGTTGGATTCATCAAGCAATAGAGCCTTGGGAACGGCATCAATCTTGAGAAATTCAACGAAAGCACATCCTTTTGGCTGACCATATTCGTTAGTCAAAATGGTGACTCTGTTCACAATTCCACATGATTGAAAATGTAGTCGAACTGTCTCAGCTGTGCATGCATAATCAACCTGCAGCAAAACTTTGAACCTATGTTATATTTTAACAAGTTAATAAATTATAGTGAAATTACAATTTTCAATGAAAAGGTATTCAGCATGCATTAGAAATGTGATAATAAATCATCACTATCAAGGTATCAAATACATGCACACACATGTGGTCCTGCACAAGCAGCAAGAGGATCATGCATAGATTAAGTTATTGTTTGTATTTGCGGTGAAACAATGTTTATCGCACATTCTGCTTGAAGCGACAAATTTTAGCTTCAATAAAACCACACTCAAAAGACATTGGGATGTGAGAAATGGAACACTAACGTGATTCCAAACATAGTGTTGACGAATCAGGAGAAATCAGATTTGATTCTCTTTTATTTTATATTATTCTGTTTATTTTTATTTTATGATTCTTTTATTATTACCAAATATTACTATTGTAATTTTTTTTTCTATATAAACAGCTTTGGATTGTAGTAATAAAATATGAAAGTATTCTACTTTTTACTTTCTTCATGGTATCTAGAGCGCTTGGTTAGAATTCTATAAAGCTTTCCACAACCTAGTGAGATTTGAGGCTCCAAACTTAAAGGGCACCAATATTTTATTTTTAATTTTTGAACGACCTATTTTGCAATTCGACCTAATTTTTTGTCTCCCTAATGGCACACAATATCCCGTGGAAGGTGGTTCTTATGGGGAGTGGCGGTGGCGGTAGCGACGATGGTTTGGATGAAAAACTAGAAGTAGTCAACAATGCTGGCAATGGTGATTTAGGCAGCGGCGGCGGCTAGAATGGTTTAGCTAACAATGGTTTTTGAAATTTTTTGGCAAGAGGGAACTTCTAATACCCTCATGGTTGAAGTCCAGAAACTCAATGGAAAATATTATGTCGAATGATCCCAAACCGCAATGTTGAAGTTCTAATATGGTTTACTCACAAGAGAGGTGCAAATGCCTGCCACAATAGATCCGAATTACAAGTGTTGAAAATTTGAGAACTCTAATATTATTGCTTGGATGGTTAGTAATTTGGAATCGGTGATTGGAAAACCTTTTATGTTCTTGCCTACTACGAAGGAATTTTGATAGGATGTCAAAGAAATATATTCTAAAATTCAAAATTCTTCTAAAATTTTCGATCTCAAATCACGACGGTGGCATGCGAAACAAGGAGACTGCGATGTCACTACCTATTATAATGAGTTAATGAGACATTATGGAAAGAATTGGATCCCTGGTATGATCATAATTGGAAGTGCTCTAGGAGAACGACAGAGTATTCATGTTCTTGGTTGGGCTTAATCAAAAGCTTGATGAAGTTCGAGATAGAATATTGGGAAATATTTCATTGCAATCACTTCAAGAAGCGTTCTCATAAGTTAGAAGAGAAGAGGCGTGACAAGATGTTTTGAGGAATAAGTAGCCTTCTGTTGTTGAGGTTGAAAGCTTTGCGCTGGTCATTAAGAATGAAGACGGGAATAGAGATGGCAAGAAACCATGGTGCGGACATTGCAAACGGCCATGGCACACACGTGATACATGTTTGAAGCTCCATGGAAAACCTCCAAATTGGAAGTAAAAGGGAGGAAACGAAGATCATGCCCTCCAAGCCGGTACCTCTAATCAAGAGAAGCAGTCTCCTACAAACCCATCTCCTTTCACCAAGGAACAGTTAGACCAAATATACAAACTCCTTCTTGCTCTATAGCCCAAAGAGATAATTTTCCGAATACTACTCTACTAATTGTCACTCGCAGTCATACTTGGATTATCGATTATAGTGTTATTGATCATATGGTACTTGAGTCAAGTCTGTTTTCTTCTTATAGTACTTGTGTAGGTAATCTGTTTTTATTTCACGATGAAACTTGTGAATTTTGTAAACATCATCGTTCTTTGTTTTGCTACACAGCCATATCAATCAAAACCATTTGTAGTTATTCATAGTGATGTTTGGGGTCCTAATAAAATAAACACATTTTCTAATAAAAAATGGTTTATAACTTTTATTGATGATCATACTAGAATTTGTAGGGTTTATTTATTGAAAAAAAAATCAGAAGTTGGACATGTTGTCAAAATTTCTTTAAAATAGTGCAAACTCAATACCAAACAAATATTCAAGTCTTCAGAAGTGAAAATGGTAAACAATATTTTAATATACTTTTGTCCAATTTTTTCTTTCAAATGGGGTTGTTCATCAATGTTCTTATGTTAATACACCCCAACAAAATGGAATTATAGAGAGTAATAATAGGCATCTTCTTGAGGTTGCTAGAGCTTTACTATTTTCAAATAAGGTTCCAAAACATTTATGGGGTGAAGTTATTTTAACTTCATCATATTTAATTAATTGTATGCCATCTAAAGTTTTATAGGTAAGTCTTCTTCTGTTCTTAAGAGTCATGTAGAGTATCTTGATATAGAGCTTCCTATTGTAGAAACCTATTAGATCTGCTGTAGAAATTCCAAAAAAATGCACCAGAGACTCTCCAAATTTCAAAGTGGGAGGAAGTTGTTCTTGAGAAGATGAGAGCTCTTGAGAAGAGTCAAACTTGGAGAGTCGTGACGTTACCTATAGGAAAGAATATTGTTGTCTGTAAAAGGGTATTTACTGTGAAATAACACAGTTGAAAGATACAAGGCACGCTTGGTTGCTAAAAGGTTTACTCAGACATAGGCATTGATTACTCATAGACTTTTGCCAAATTAATCATTATTAGAGTTATGTTGTCCTTGGTGGTGAATTTAGATTGGTCTCTTAACCAACTTCATGTAAAAAAATGCTTTTCTGAATGGTGATTTAGAGGAGGAAGTATACATGGATAACCCACCTAACTTTGAAGATAAATTTGGTTCAAAATGTGTGCAAACTACAAAAATCCCTTTATGGTATCAAGAAATCCCCAAGGGCTTGGTTTGAAAAATTCACTTGATCGATTAAAAGGCAAGGATATATGCAGGTACAATCAGACCATGCTCTATTCATGAATTTCTCTAATGTTGGTAGAATTGTCATTCTAATTGCATATGTAGATGATATTATTCTCATAGGAGATGACATTGTTGAGATGGAAAGATTGATGAAAAATTTGACAAAAGAATTTGAGATCAAAGATTTAGTTGTGCTTAAATATTTTCTTGATGTGGAGGTTGTTTGCTCAAAGAAGGGAATTGTTGTTTCTTAAAGAAAATACATCCTATCTCTTGGAGGAAACTAGGATGAGTGGGAATAGACCAAGAGATACTCCTATGGAATTAAATGCTAAACTTTAGGTGAAAGGAAGTGTTCTTATTGATATTGGAATATACCAGAGGTTGGTTGGCAAATTTATTTATCTAGCCCACACTAGACCTGAATCGCTTTCTCTGTGAGTGTTGTAAGCCAATTCATGCATTCTCCCTATGAAGAACACATAGAGGTAGTTTTATCAAATCTTAAGGTACTTGAAATCCAATCTTGGAAAGAGTTTGTACCTCAAGAAAACTAATGACAGCAAAGCCACTATATTTACAAACTCTGATTAGGCAGGATCAATTACTCATAGAAAATCAACTACTGGATATTATGCCTATGTTTGGGGAAATTTAGTCACTTCGATAAGTAAGAAACAAGGGGTTGTTGCTCGAAGCAGTGCAGAAGCCGAATTCAGAGCAATGGCTCAAGGAATCTATGAACTTTTGTGGATTCGTATACTCTTGGGCGAACTGAAAATGAAACTTGGCTCACTCTTTAAATTGTTGTGATAGCAAAACAGCAATAAGTATAGCTTACAACCTTGTACAACATAATAAAACCAAACACATTGTGATTGACCGCCATTTCATAAAAGAAAATATTGTTGCGGGAATTATTTGCCTTCCATCTGTGATTCTAACCAACAAATTGCTGATATCTTGACAAAAAGTTTGGCAAGACCTCATTTTGAGCGACTTATAGCCAAGTTGGGTATGACATATATCTATGCACCAAATTGAGAAAGGGTGTTGAAGAATCAAGTGAAATCATATTTGATTATCTTTTATTTTATATTATTCTATTTATTTTCATTTTATTATTATGTCATTATTACTATTGTAATTTCTTTCCTATATAAACAGCTTATAGATGTAGTAATAAAATATGAAAGTATTTTGCCTTTTACTTTCTTCACATAGTTTAAAATGAAAATATGCACTAAAATGTAGAACAAGTATGATAAAATTAAAAACATATCTCGACAAGTATGATAAAATGCACAAAGTACTATTGTAGTTACAGTTGCTATTCATTTTCGTTATTTTTGGTAAGATATGGATCTCCTTTTAACATTCTTTTACATTTTTACGAAAAAAAGATTGGGAGAGTTGAGTTTTTGTGGGATATGAGATGAATTTTTACCAATTAGACCAACCTATGTTGGCTAGTCCTTTTGACATTCTTATGAATGTTCAGTGTAAATCAATAGAGATTAATTAAACTTATTTCAGCTGCCAAGAAGCTCATTTCACGAGACATTGCATTTTCTTAAAATCAGTTCATATTCATTATTCAACGAGCAATACAATTACAATGTAAGTATCAATATGCATTACTAGTATAAATATTTGAACAAATCTGAAATGTTATGGGGGCACTTGCCCCCATATTCATATATATAGATTCGTCCCTACCGAGGCGTGCAACTTGCTGCAACAAGCAACATTCAGGGACCTCACTTGCTTTTTAGCACTTTTGGCCACATTTGCAAATGAATTAACTTATGGAAAAGCAGGATTGGCTACACAAGCAAGGCCCACATAGTTGTTTACCCCTTTTTATCCGCTTAGAAATCGGCCCAAAATGTTTATTTCATCTTCTATTGTTTTATAGTTGATAATATGGGTTCAAAACTATATGTTAATGACACTTAGAAATAAAGATAGAGGGCGAAAATATGCATAAGATGCATCATTATATTTATATGGATTGAAGTGTTATTAAAGTGTGATATACACATCTACTTCTCAATGGAAGGGAGCGTAGATTTCAATATAAGAAAGAAGTGGAATATAATTTTTCTTGGGTTTGATTGGCTGTGAGAACAAATTAATAAGATAGAATGTTTGAAAAGAGAAATAGGTTTAAAATAGAGTAGATTTAAGATACTGTTTAAACAAAAGAAGTACAAGAGAAATAGAAGTGTGTAAAAATTTTGAAACGACAAAAATATCTTTGAACTCATTTAATTTATTTTAGTATAGTTAATTAATTTAGTTTAAATTGAATAAATAAATTATTTGAGAGTATTTAATAAATTTATGTTGATTCATTAAATTATTAATATATATGCATATTATTATGAATAATGCTTGAATCAAAATATTAAATATGCACACGTACTAATATAGAAAAAAATGGCAGTAGGCTTGTGAATAAATAAAGAAAAAATGAGGGTAAAGTTGTAAAAGGAAACACAAATTGCCTTCCTCCGACTTTCTTCGCAGTGCAGCGAAGAAATGAAAAGGTGCTGGACCCCACCAAATTAACTCTTTCATTGCTATTCCTTTGATAAACCAAGTAGGCGAACTTTTCCATTTCTTGCTTATCTCTCTCGCACATGTTTCTCTCTTTACTAAATCATCCATACCAATCACAATGTTAAGTTAGGAGGCATTCCAAATGGGAGGTGGTTCTCTTATAATTAAGGAATAGATTCGAAGCGTCTGTTTACGCTGGTCCTTTGGAGCGGGTTTCTCAACTGGTTCAGACTAGGACAGTAGCGAAATTTTGTATTGAATTTTAGGTGTTGTAATTCGATGACCCGACATCGCAAAACCCATGTTCCTCAATGTATACATCTAGGGGTTGAAAACAGAAATTAGACACGAACTACTGCTAGTCCTTGTGTCAAGCTTAACTGAAGCCATGACTAAGGCCTAGTTGTACAAAGAAAGGAATGCAACTTGGTTAATTGGCAATGATGGTCCGGGCCAATCACGAAGGCAACAAGCAATATTTGAGTTGGTACTCCGAGTCGGGGTTTAAGCTCACCAACCGGAACAACCAATATTCCAATCAAGCGGCTATCTTCGAAAGAAATTCAGAAAAAACCAAAAAGGGGTTGTGTTACAGTTCTGATGACAATTGGAGTGCCAGTCATTGATGAAAAGATGGAGTGCTCGTTATGTGGGGAAGGGACTGTGATGAATCCCTGAAGGGTGAGGCAGAAGACAAAACAATAAAGAGTTGAAGGTAAGTTTGAAATACACTCTCTAATCCTATGAATCCACATATCATTCGTATCAATGTAAAATCGAGAAAGAAACACTATAGGTCTTAATTGATAC
The DNA here is from genome assembly GCA_037974735.1 of Cicer chorassanicum. NCBI lineage: Eukaryota > Viridiplantae > Streptophyta > Magnoliopsida > Fabales > Fabaceae > Cicer > Cicer chorassanicum. The sequence goes on from JBBPBP010000001.1 coordinate 44,016,878, forward strand.
TGGAAGCAATAACAATTTTATTCAAGAAGCATTTATGGATAAGTATGGTCTATCTTGGGAAAACCCTAGGTATTTCAAGGTATATATGGGGAAAGGGAAGTATCTGGTATGCGACAAGAAGTGTGTGGGTACAAAATTGGAGTTACAAGGCAATGTTTTTATGGTAGATTTGTATCACCTGCCAATTTGGTGCTTGGACAGAGTGTTGGGACCTTGGGACCATGTGTCCTTGATCATGATACCTTTACAATGGAGTTCCAATGAGAGGGAAGTAGTGTTTAGCTAGCAGGCAGTAGAGGTAATCACTAAGCAACTGTCGCTAGTGAGATTTAATCCCAAAGATGTTACTTATCTCTATAGGACTGTGTCATTACCAAATAGAGTTGCACCAGGCAAGATTGCTCATGAAGAAATAGACCATAAAAAAGATACATTACCAATAGAAGGGAAGGTGTTAATCAAAGGTTCTAACAAATTTTCAAAGAGCCTACCAAAATACCACCTATGCAAAGGGTAGATCATCGTATTCACTTGAAGCTCGGAACAAAACCAATGAACATCGGTCCGTATTGGCAATAGCTAAATGGTGATAGTAAAAGCATCCGAGAGTTACTAACTCAGGTAAAACAGGCCCAGAAAAGCAGTATTACATGAGAAAATTGATGGGCTTTCACTTTACTATTGAGTACAAGGCTAGTTTAAAAAACTCAGATACTGATAAGTTGTCCCGACAACACGAAAGGTTGTGAAAATCTTAAGGTGCTGAAAGAAGCCAAAGAGAGCAATATGGTGTCCAACATAGAGTACACATGTCGTGATGGCATCATTTTTCAAAAGGGATGAATTTTTCAAAGCCAGTCCTCGAGTTTGAAGGAGATACCTATGGTGGGTGGGCATGCTGGTGCCAGAAAGACTTGTCTGAGGCTATGAGGCAAGACGTGAAGGAGTTTGTAGCAAAGGGTGTCATACCCACTGCTTGAATTCAAGGAAGACTGAGGTAATCCAACCAGCACCTCGTACCCACTACCTGAATTGAGGCAATCCAACAAGTCCACTATGGCTCATATAGCAAGGCTAGCTTGCCGCTCTATTCAGAATCAAAACTATGGCGAGAAACAAATTCCGATGTAATGGTCACACAGCCCGCCAGAGGACGCCACCAGGAGAACCTCACAGTTTTTAGCAGACTTTACAACATGTCTGAACTTGAGGACAAGGTTGAATTTGAAGGACGGGGAGTGAATAGCTGTGCAGGCTTAGTTTTGGACAAGACTGAATTTGAAGAGGAGTTGGAGAGTGAGAAGATTCTAGAGTCAGAAAGAGAGGTGAGGAAATGCAACAGCCAAGCCACTACAACGACTTAGTGATGGGATGATGCATGCACATTTTGTGGGGGAGATGTAACTAGTTGTGTTATCATTTTCTGATAGTGGGATTGATAAAAAGGGAAAAGATGTTAATATTTTCTTATGAACTGAAATGTAATTGAAGTTTTTTCTTTGTAAGGAGTAAATAGTGCTATTAATACAATTCACACACTTAAAACTATATAATTGAGTGCCCAAAAAGGTATGTTTCCCTACAACTTCATTATGGGCATGCTAAGATCTACAAGCCACTGAGACTCTACGGCAAAAAAATGGAACTAGTTAAAGCTAAGATCCACTTTTTCATAAACCATATGATAGGGAAGTGGGCCTTGATGGGGGTGCTAATGTCAAGCCCAATGTGTGGAGGGTGTATGTGATGAAAAGCAAGAAAGACAAAGAGAATAATGAATTGACATTAGGTGTAACAAAATTAATGTAAGATGGGGAGTGTGGATTTTGTAAGAGGAGAGGATGAAGAGAGATGGTATGTGGAATTTTGTTATTGATTGTTACGCAAAGGCTCTAGATTTTTGGTAGGAGCATTGCAGTTGGCAGCTCTAGAATTTCCATTCCAAGCTGAGTTTATCTACCAATTCAAGAAAACAATCATTTGATTTATTGTTAAATCTTTTTATTCTATTATAATCACCTTTCTTATCACCATATCTCACCAATACACAGAGCAGGGATATGAAATAAAATCCAAATTGTTAAGTATTTAAATATAGCAGCAAGGCTATGAGCAGGGGAAGAATAAAGATATTAGCATCTTACATTTCCAACATAGACAGATCGGGAATCCACTTCCTCCTTTTCGCCCTGACTTCCAAATGAACCAGAGGATGTGCCTTCAAGTCAAAATAAAATTACAAATTTAAACATCATTTAACAGAAAGGTATTTTATAATTAACAAACAGCATTAAATTGAAAAGTATCTTTACCCATGATATCTATGCCTTATAATGCAAAAATCATCGCAAATATCTTATACCATTCAAGAAGGACGAGAGGCTCATTTCTCCAAGATTTACGGATAGACAAATCATTTGAAATCAAGGAGAAAAATATCTAAACTATTATGTTAACCCATTTATCACACCTTTCCTTAATATACACCCATTTCTACTACTCCCTCTGCAATCTTCATTACCAACAACTGCTAATAGGTCATGTTGTCTACCTAATGGATTGTGTAATATCATTGTACTTTTACGCCCCTCTTGATTAGTATTTTTTCAATAAAATTAACATCAAAGAATGGTGATGTTCTTTCCGAACAATAAAAATTTCATATATGCCAGCATTAAATAACCATACTTTGCTTGTCCTTCGTCCATGTTGGCTCAACACATTTTGGACAAGGTATAATTTCATTTTCCTCTAAACGATCAGTCATTCTCTCTAAGTTGAAATCATCTCCATTACTTTCCATTTCTACAAAGAAATGGATATCTCCATTAATATAGTTTTGGTATAAAAAGGCCAAAAAATTTCACCAATTTTGAAAAAAGTATATTCGTATATCCTTATACATTCCAAAACTAAAGTAATAGATCTATCCATTTATTTTGATAGAAACATAGAGGATCTTTATTCCTTCTCCCCAATACAATTTCTCGCATCACCAATATACCAAACAAAGTGTAATTTTCAAACAACATTTAAACCCCCTATTAAAGAAGAGTTATTGTCTATAGTTGAACTCAATTTTCACACAGTTTCATTTCATAAATTTTCAATATTTATTTGCAATTATGAGATGTTAAATCCTATTTGATTTTGTTTTCACCAAAAATCATTCTCACCTAAAAATGTCAATTTCATTAAAAAAAACCCTAAATTTTCCGAATCAAACGAGTAAATTGAAAGGGTATAAAATCAGATAAAAACCATACTGGCATAAAAATAAAATTCCAGACAATACCTCTGAATGAAGATGTGCCTTTTACGAATTGCATCGTTTTTCCAATTGTAGCTTCGAATGAATATGCACCTTATAAGAATTGCTACGAATGTCTTAACAGCAAACTCTATATAATTAACCTACTAGTACAACGATCGTTGGTGATCTTGAAGCGTTTTCAGTAACCTCTGATTTACTTCTCAAACTAATTTTGATATTAATAGGGGAAAGAACGCAAGCAATCTGAATTACGAACAAACTAAATCAATACAATGATGAGAAATACATTAAATTAGAGTTCACACTTTTGCAAGATAAAGTATACCAACATAGTTAAAAACATGAGCAAAGAGAACTTAACTTGCAGAAGACAAATACCACAATATAGAAAGAGATATTTATTGATATGGGTTGCGAGAGAAAAAATATTTATTGAAGAACATCACAAGCAAGGAGAGAAAAAATTTCTTAAAGGGATTTTATATAAAGAATGAGTCAACCACGTTTTGAGCGTTTTTCTTAGAGAAAAGGTATCATTTATAATTTGTTTGTTCCATACAATTAAGATAAGATAAATTTTGATTATTTTCCCTCTCATATTTTGATATACTTTTTATAAATTGAAATGTATAACTAACTTAAATTTAGATTTTATTAAGGGATCTTGCAAATGAGTGCCCTAAGGGCATTGGTTATGGAATCCATACAAGGAAATATTATTTTTAGAATACAGGTGAAACCCTTGTCTTATATAACAAATACAACATTTTACTATACAAATTTACCTCTTTTGCCTTCTCAACGAATATCCATAGGAACTTATTAGCATTCTCCTTTATTAAAACAACATAATAATTTATTGTAATTATTGTTAGCCATAAAATATTATAAACCACTTGTAATATAATATAATTTATTGTTATATATAATAGTTGTTGTTTTACAAAACTCTTCATTTAAGTTAGATTTTCATTTTATCAAATTAAGACAAACAATAATTAGAATTAATCTTGTCTGAATTATATGGATCGGACCAAGCTACTGGTCTTACTAAGGGTTAGATATTTTTTCCAAAACAACAATTTAAATCATGATGGGCCCAATTCTCTATAAAACCCCTTAAGAAAATTTTACTCTCTCAACATAAATTGTTTTTCATCTTGTTTTTTTCTCTCTTGGATCACTTGTCTTGTTAAATCTCTCGTTTATCATTGTGGCGTTTGTGTTGCTCATGTTAATTTCTCTTTGACCATCATGTTCATAGTCAACGTTTTTTTTTTAATAACCCCATTTTCAAAATAATTTACTCAAATACTCCCTTTTGAAAACTATTAACCAAAATACCCTTTTTTTTTTTAAGTTACAAGTCGCCATTTGGAAAGGGGACTTCCTTAAGGATGCACGTGTTTCAAATGGCGACTTCCTGAAACAATTTTCAAAAAAAAATCAATTTTTTTTCAAATTAACAAAAATAATATATATATATATATCTATATATATATATATATATATAATTAATATAATTCATAAAAATACATAAATACAAATTTTAAATTACGATAAAAAAATTTATTACATAATTTATTCATAAAAAAAATCACAAATTTTACAAAAATTACAATAAAATTAATGTCGAAGGTGGCCTCCAGTACCACATTGCCGAGGTTTTCTCATACGTACGAGATTTTGACTATGCCTTGGTATATCACGAGTTTGTTCTTCTTCTTCTTCTTCTTGATCTTCATCTTCTTGCTGTTGAGGATGTCTAGGAGGAAGTGCTGCAGAAGAACTACTTCCACCTTTAGCCCAGTTGGATATTTGATTCAACGGAGTATATGCATTCTCAAAGCTTGGAATTTGAAAGATTTGTTGACACATATTATTCAGTAATTGGGTAGCGGACTCAGCTGTATTATAACGAGTGTTGAACGTGTTATACAACAATTCCTCTTCGCTTGATGCAAAGGATAGTCGACGATTGTCTTTTTGATGTGGTTGTTGGCTGTCAAAATTAAATTGTTCCCCTGGCGTGAATCCGTAAGATTGATGTGGTGTGTGGGTAAAAGTATGAGGATGTGGTGTGTGGGTAAAAGTATGAGGAGGCGGTTGAGTGTCAGGAGGTGTTGGTATATAATATTGATTTTGTTATGTTGTGTTGGACATTGATTCTTGAAAAAAAAATATTGGGTAGATTGTGGTGGAGGTTGGGGTGGATTGATAGGAGGATCAACCAATTGGTTTTCTACAGAAATAAATCGTTTAAATTTCTTACAAAACCAAACCATGTATTCATAACTTGGTTTAAATTCAACATTTAGAGGTTGAACATGAAGAATATAATTCTCTTGTTCATTCCACTCTGTAAAATACATGTTTTTGATGAAGACAAAAGACCAACGATGACGATGATGATCAAGACAACAAGCTCAAAAAGAAGAAGTCCAACATATCTCATTGATTAACTTTAGACTTCAAACATATTAAATGATTAAATATAAAGGTAAATGATACAATCACAAGATCAAGTACATGAGAACCTTTCATCTTTACATATGCATAAAAAGCATTTTCAAAAGTCAAAAATTATATTTACAAAGTGCTCGATTAATATTTTTGACTAAATACAAAGGTGTATTCGAATACAACCTAAGTGTATTCGAATACAGATGCAATGGCTAAGTCAGAGAGTTGGCCATCTCATCTGTATTTGACTACACAGTGAAAGATTTGAATAATTTTTAACGTTGCAGCAAGTTGTATTCGAATACAGATATCTTGTAGTCGAATACAAGATAAAACATGGCTAAGTCAGAGAGTTGGCCATCTCATCTGTATTCGACTACACAGTGAAATGTTTGAATAATTTTTAACGTTGCAGCAAGCTGTATTCGAATACAGAAATCTTGTAGTCGAATACAACTGGAAGCAATGCAATTTTTCAGCTTTGAATTCAATTTAAAACATTACAATTCTTTCTCAAACCTCTTGGATCAAAGGCCACGAATCTGAAGAGATGTTTATGGACTATAAATATGTCATAACTTCAGATTCAAAGTGGACAATCCAATGGCCAAACCTTGAACGACTTTGAACAACTTTTCTATTTTTCTCAAAGTCATTTTTCATAATTCAAGTACTTGCATTTCATTTTCATATCCTTGACAAAGGTTCTCAAAGTACTTGAAACAATATTGGATTGTTATCATTATATCTCTCTTTCATATTCCTACATCCTTATCAAATCACATTATTTGTAAAAAGAAAGTAGTACTTTCTTTAAGTAGATTTATCTAAGATAGTGGGGTGCTATCTTAGAGGTTTTGTTAGAAGTTTGTAGCACAGATCCTAGGGTGGGACTTGTACATATTCTAACAATAGTGGAGAAATCTCTTGTGGTGTGCAAGAGGACTGGATGTACCCTTGGGTATAAGGGGAACTAGGATAATTCTGCTGTGTTCTTTACATTACTGCCATTTACTTTATCTTTTACCATCCATAAGCGCAAAAATCAATTGCTAACTCGCTGAAAACAAGAAATACTCTTAAACACCTAATTCACCCCCTTTCTTAGGTGCACATCTGATCTTACAATTGGTATCAGAGCAGGTTCAAGGTAACTTACTCCTCGATCAATAACTCATGGCTTCCGCACAACCTGTTTTCAAAGATGGTGGCAGCAGTAATAGACCACCATGCTTCGTTGGCGAGCATTATGATTTTTGGAAGATACGTATGCAAGCGTATCTTGAAGCACAAGGAGACGATATATGGGATGCTGTTGAAAATGGTCCTTACATTCCAACAACAGTCATCAACAACAAAGAAGAAATTAAGATAAAGAATTCTTGGACCGATGACGATAAAAGAAAAGTGCTATTCGATAAAAAGGCTAAAAACATTCTACAATCAGCACTTGGTATGGATGAATTCTTCCGCATATCTCACTGTAAAACAGCCAAGGAAATATGGGACACATTGGAAGTAACCCATGAAGGCACCATAGAGGTAAAAAGATCCAAACTAAATACACTTTCTCAAGAATATGAATTGTTTCGTATGCAGCCTGGAGAAACCATACTAGACATGCAGAAACGATTCTCCCACTTGACAAATCATTTGACAGCCCTCGGAAAGGTCTTCTACAACGATGAATTGAATCTGAAAGTATTACGATCACTAACGAGGGCATGGCAACCAAAGGTGACTGCGATATCAGAAAAGAAAAGCTTATCCAAGATGTCACTTTCTGCATTATTTGGAAAACTCCAAGAACATGAAATTGAACTTGGAAGGTTGGAGCAAAATGAAGGTCTAATAAAGAAGACCAAAAATGTTGCTCTAACGTCCGAATCAAAGGAACAAACCACAGATGAAAGTTCTGATGAAGACGAAAACATTACTTCCCTTGTTAGGAAATTTGGCAAGTTTCTTAAGAATGATAGAACTTTCAAAAAGGAAAGTTTCAAGAAAAAGAATAATTCTACTTCAAGCCAAAACTTCACTTGTTTCGAATGCGGGAAACAAGGACATATCAAAGCAGATTGCCCAAATTTTATCAAGAAGAATGCTGGTAAAAGAAAAGACTTCAAGAAAGCATATATAGCATGGGAAGATAACGATATAAGTTCATCATCAGAAACTGAAAACGATGAATGTGCTAATGTTGCACTAATGGCTTCACATCATTCAGATGACGAAGAGGTTAGTAACTTTTCAGATGACGAAGAGGTTAGTAACTTAAACACTCCTCATTATAATCATGAATTAGCCATAGAATATAATGAAGCACAAAATGCAATAAAGGAACTTCTTGTTGAATGTAAAAATCTGCTTAAACAAGTATCAGCACAAAAGAAAGAAATTTCATGTCTTAAAAAAAAAATTGATATTATGGAAAAAGATGCTGAAAAATCAAAGCAGAATTTTACATGCAACAAATGTGATTCCCTTTCATTTAAAATTGTTCAATTAAATAGAGTGATTGAAAGATATGAAAAAGGACATATAGGATTGGAAAATGTTCTAAACATGCAAAGATATTCAAACGATAAAAGTGGTCTTGGATTTTCTAAATTTGACAAACCAAGCACCAATAAGACCATTTTTGTCAAATCAAGTACTCAAACAAATCAAGGAAATATTACAATTTTACAAAAAGGTCATTCTTATAAGGAGAAAATCACTCAAAATAAATTTCATACATATGCTATTAAAAATAAATTTACTCCTACTTGTACCTATTGTGGTCTTCATGGTCACACACCTAATGCTTGTCAAGTGAGAAACATTAGTGTTCCTAAAGGGCATTACGTGTGGATAAAGAAAGGTACTTTGTCATCACTCTTCAAAATTTAAAATTTTTCCTCTTGATAAGTTTCTAGAATTAATTCTTTGATATATATCTTTTATTAATATATGAATATGTGCCTTACATGTTGTATTTTATATGAATTTTTTTTTTTTAAAACAAAAACTTGAAAATGTAGTTCGTATACTAGGAATAGTTTTGATGAAGCTTGTTTAACAAGTTCTTATGATGCTTTAGTTAATTTTCCTTTTCAATATGTTTTTGTTATAATACTTGATCATGATTTTGGGTATTATTTGATATTCAAATATTCTCTTTTATATCTTAACATTACTTGGATTCTACTTTATATATGGTCGATATTTTCCTTCTTTTTGATCATGTCAAAAGGGGGAGAAAAGTTTGGTATTTTGTTGTTTTTAAAACTGTTTGTAGGTCTTTTCCAAAATGATCACAACCATTTAAGTTCAACGGGGGAGTACGCATAAATTACGGGGGAGTAATTTTCCGATGATACAGTCTCTCCAAACAACAAAAGTTTTGTCATAATCAAAAAGGGGGAGAATGTAAAATACATGTTTTTGATGAAGACAAAAGACCAACGATGACGATGATGATCAAGACAACAAGCTCAAAAAGAAGAAGTCCAACATATCTCATTGATTAACTTTAGACTTCAAACATATTAAATGTTTAAATATAAAGGTAAATGATACAATCACAAGATCAAGTACATGAGAACCTTTCATCTTTACATATGCATAAACACTATTTTTCAAAGTTCAAAATAATATTTTCAAAATGATAGAATCTTTATTTTTGACTAAAAATCATGTTGTAATCGAATACAACTAAGGTGTATTCGAATACAGATAAAAATGGCTAAGTCAGAGAGTTGGCCATCTCATCTGTATTCGACTACACAGTGAAAAATTTGAATAATTTTTTAACGTTACAGCAAGTTGTATTCGAATACAGAAATCTTGTATTCGAATACAGATAAGAAAAATGGCTAAGTCAGAGAGTTGGCCATCTCATCTGTATTCGACTACACAGTGAACTGTTTGAATAATTTTTAACGTTGCAGCAAGCTGTATTCGAATACAGAAATCTTGTAGTCGAATACAACTGGAAGCAATGCAATTTTTCAGCTTTGAATTCAATTTAAAACATTACAATTCTTTCTCAAACCTCTTGGATCAAAGGTCACGAATCTGAAGAGATGTTTATGGACTATAAATATGTCATAACTTCAGATTCAAAGTAGACAATCCAATGGCCAAACCTTGAACGACTTTGAACAACTTTTCTATTTTTCTCAAAGTCATTTTTCATAATTCAAGTACTTGCATTTCATTTTCATATCCTTGACAAAGGTTCTCAAAGTACTTGAAGCAATATTGGATTGTTATCATTATACCTCTCTTTCATATTCCTATATCCTTATCAAATCACATTACATGTAAAAAAGAAAGTAGTACTTTCTTTAAGTAACTTTATACAAGATAGTGGGGTGCTATCTTGTACATTATCTAAGATAGTGGGGTGCTATCTTAGAGGTTTTGTTAGAAGTTTGTAGCACAGATCCTAGGGTGGGACTTGTACATATTCTAACAATAGTGGAGAAATCTCTTGTGGTGTGCAAGAGGACTGGATGTACCCTTGGGTATAAGGGGAACCAGGATAATTCTGTTGTGTTCTTTACATTACTGCCATTTACTTTATCTTTTACCATCCATAAGCGCAAAAATCAATTGCTAACTCGCTGAAAACAAGAAATACTCTTAATCACCTAATTCACCCCCTTTCTTAGGTGCACATCTGATCTTACAATTGGTATCAGAGCAGGTTCAAGGTAATTTACTCCTTGATCAAACAACTCATGGCTTCCGCACTACCAGTTTTCAGAGATGGTGGCAGCAGTAACAAACCACCATGTTTCGTCGGTGAACACTACGATTTCTGGAAAATCCGCATGCAAGCATACCTTGAGGCACAGGGAGACGAAATATGGGATGCTGTCGAAAATGGTCCATACATTCCAACAACAAAGAGGAAATTAAAATAAAGAACTCTTGGACCGATGACGATAAAAGAAAGGTGCTATTCGATAAAAAGGCTAAAAATATTCTACAATCAGCACTTGGTATGGACGAATTCTTCCGCATATCTCACTGTAAAACAGCCAAGGAAATATGGGACACATTGGAAGTAACCCATGAAGGCACCATAGAGGTAAAAAGATCCAAACTAAACACACTTTCTCAAGAATATGAATTGTTTCGTATGCAGCCTGGAGAAACCATACTAGACATGCAGAAACGATTCTCCCACTTGACAAATCATTTGACAGCCCTCGGAAAGGTCTTCTCCAACGATGAATTGAATCTGAAAGTATTACGATCACTAACGAGGGCGTGGCAACCAAAGGTGACTGCGATATCAGAAAAGAAAAGCTTATCCAAGATGTCACTTTCTGCATTATTTGGAAAACTCCAAGAACATGAAATTGAACTTGGAAGGTTGGAGCAAAATGAAGGTCTAATAAAGAAGACCAAAAATGTTGCTCTAACGTCCGAATCAAAGGAACAAACCACAGATGAAAGTTCTGATGAAGACGAAAACATTACTTCCCTTGTTAGGAAATTTGGCAAGTTTCTTAAGAATGATAGAACTTTCAAAAAGGGAAGTTTCAAGAAAAAGGATAATTCTACTTCAAGCCAAAACTTCACTTGTTTCGAATGCGGGAAACAAGGACATATCAAAGCAGATTGCCCAAATCTTATCAAGAAGAATGCTGGTAAAAGAAAAGACTTCAAGAAAGCATATATAGCATGGGAAGATAACGATATAAGTTCATCATCAGAAACTGAAAGTGATGAATGTGCTAATGTTGCACTAATGGCTTCACATCATTCAGATGACGAAGAGGTTAGTAACTTTTCAGATGACGAAGAGGTTAGTAACTTAAACACTCCTCATTATAATCATGAATTAGCCATAGAATATAATGAAGCACAAAATGCAATAAAGGAACTTCTTGTTGAATGTAAAAATCTGCTTAAACAAGTATCAGCACAAAAGAAAGAAATTTCATGTCTTAAAGAAAAAGTTGATATTATGGAAAAAGATGCTGAAAAATCAAAGCAGAATTTTACATGCAACAAATGTGATTCCCTTTCATTTAAAATTGTTCAATTAAATAGAGTGATTGAAAGATATGAAAAAGGACATATAGGATTGGAAAATGTTCTAAACATGCAAAGATATTCAAACGATAAAAGTGGTCTTGGATTTTCTAAATTTGACAAACCAAGCACCAATAAGACCATTTTTGTCAAATCAAGTACTCAAACAAATCAAGGAAATATTACAATTTTACAAAAAGGTCATTCTTATAAGGAGAAAATCACTCAAAATAAATTTCATACATATGCTATTAAAAATAAATTTACTCCTACTTGTACCTATTGTGGTCTTCATGGTCACACACCTAATGCTTGTCAAGTGAGAAACATTAGTGTTCCTAAAGGGCATTACGTGTGGATAAAGAAAGGTACTTTGTCATCACTCTTCAAAATTTAAAATTTTTCCTCTTGATAAGTTTCTAGAATTAATTCTTTGATATATATCTTTTATTAATATATGAATATGTGCCTTACATGTTGTATTTTATATGAAAAAAAATTTTTTAAACAAAAACTTGAAAATGTAGTTCGTATACTAGGAATAGTTTTGATGAAGCTTGTTTAACAAGTTCTTATGATGCTTTAGTTAATTTTCCTTTTCAATATGTTTTTGTTATAATACTTGATCATGATTTTGGGTATTATCTGATATTCAAATATTCTCTTTTATATCTTAACATTACTTGGATTCTACTTTATATATGGTCGATATTTTCCTTCTTTTTGATCATGTCAAAAGGGGGAGAAAAGTTTGGTATTTTGTTGTTTTTAAAACTGTTTGTAGGTCTTTTCCAAAATGATCACAACCATTCAAGTTCAACGGGGGAGTACGCATAAATTACGGGGGAGTAATTTTCCGATAATACAGTCTCTCCAAACAACAAAAGTTTTGTCATAATCAAAAAGGGGGAGAATGTAAAATACATGTTTTTGATGAAGACAAAAGACCAACGATGACGATGATGATCAAGACAACAAGCTCAAAAAGAAGAAGTCCAACATATCTCATTGATTAACTTTAGACTTCAAACATATTAAATGATTAAATATAAAGGTAAATGATACAATCACAAGATCAAGTACATGAGAACCTTTCATCTTTACATATGCATAAAAAGCATTTTCAAAAGTCAAAAATTATATTTACAAAGTGCTCGATTAATATTTTTGACTAAATACAAAGGTGTATTCGAATACAACCTAAGTGTATTCGAATACAGATGCAATGGCTATGTCAGAGAGTTGGCCATCTCATCTGTATTCGACTACACAGTGAAAGATTTGAATAATTTTTAACGTTGCAGCAAGTTGTATTCGAATACAGATATCTTGTAGTCGAATACAAGGTAAAACATGGCTAAGTCAGAGAGTTGGCCATCTCATCTGTATTCGACTACACAGTGAAATGTTTGAATAATTTTTAACGTTGCAGCAAGCTGTATTCGAATACAGAAATCTTGTAGTCGAATACAACTGGAAGCAATGCAATTTTTCAGCTTTGAATTCAATTTAAAACATTACAATTCTTTCTCAAACCTCTTGGATCAAAGGCCACGAATCTGAAGAGATGTTTATGGACTATAAATATGTCATAACTTCATATTCAAAGTGGACAATCCAATGGCCAAACCTTGAACGACTTTGAACAACTTTTCTATTTTTCTCAAAGTCATTTTTCATAATTCAAGTACTTGCATTTCATTTTCATATCCTTGACAAATGTTCTCAAAGTACTTGAAACAATATTGGATTGTTATCATTATATCTCTCTTTCATATTCCTACATCCTTATCAAATCACATTATTTGTAAAAAGAAAGTAGTACTTTCTTTAAGTAGATTTATCTAAGATAGTGGGGTCTATCTTAGAGGTTTTGTTAGAAGTTTGTAGCACAGATCCTAGGGTGGGACTTGTACATATTCTAACAATAATGGAGAAATCTCTTGTGGTGTGCAAGATGACTGGATGTACCCTTGGGTATAAGGGGAACCAGGATAATTCTGTTGTGTTCTTTACATTACTGCCATTTACTTTATCTTTTACCATCCATAAGCGCAAAAATCAATTGCTAACTCGCTGAAAACAAGAAATACTCTTAAACACCTAATTCACCCCCCTTTCTTAGGTGCACATATGATCTTACACACTCTTTGTTCTCATTTTCGTAGAATAATGCCCAACTATAGTCAACTTGTATATGCAAATCTACCTTATGATACTTTTTCATGTTCCTCGGGGGATGTGGAATTTCTTGAGGTAGTCCAAATTGTAGTTTCACTCTATCGATTTGATGCATTTCTATTATGTAGAAACAAATCAAATATGTAGATGCATTACATAGCCAATTGTCTTCTGGATTATCGTATGTTAGACGTAGGTAGGACCTCCAGAGAAACTGATATATAACAAGTTTGTTGGTAATATATGCATAAGAAGAAATAAAATAATAGAAATAAAGTAATGTTTTCATATATTACATCGTTAACGGTCATGTGATCCATTTTTGATCGATATCCAGCGGTATGATAACGAGGTGTATCGCCAAATTTCATACCCTTTCCACTATATATACGAAAATAAATTTGAATGTTATTGAATTAATTAATAGTTGTATAAATCTAATATTTACCTTTTTTGATATTTACCTTTTTGCGAACGGAAAATGAGGCTCAAGATTACTTATTGGTGCAAGATATGGCATATAGTACCATGCCCAAGTGTTGCCAAGATAATATAAGTAAAGGAAGACACACTCAAATAGATTATCAACAAAAAAATAACTTAAGAAAGATTGAAACTAAATGACTAAATGATTCAAATATGTGAGTGACAAATATGTGGAAGGTAAGGTACTAAGATAAAACTTTCAATAACTAATAAAGACAATAATGATTGATGCTTAAAATGAACCAATTCTGATTTTTTTTTTGTTAGTAAAATACCTTTCTTAATAAGTGCTTTTGTGTAGAATCACTTTTTCGAAGCACTTATCTTTTAAGATTTTTCTTTGCATATTTGAATTTCTCTCATTTTTGTAATCAAGTTAGGCTTTTGAATTTCTATAATCAAACATGTATGAAAAAAATAGCATGAAAAACAAGTTTGCAAATCAAATTTTGGATCAAACAATTGCAAGGATTTAACAAAGATTACCACTTGATGAGAGACTCAGAATACCAGATGCTATGAATTTGAGTGTTTCCATATGAGTTGAAGGATTTAACCAAGTGATATTTTCAAACAAAGTACCAAATAAAATAGGGAAAACAAACAAGAAAATGTGGAGAAGGAAGGAAATGGTAGAAATCGCCACACTTCACAAAGAATGATAAGATGAAGGTTGAATCACCACAAAAGTAGGAGGCTCTTGATAAGATTCAAGTTTGGTTCAAAAAAGAACCCTAGAGAGCATTTATCTAATCTCACCCAAAGTATTTTCTTATTTCAAAAAGTTCCTTATGTCTTACAATGAAAATGCATATATAACCTAACACAAAATGACAGGGTGCCTATGTTACACACAACTAATGACATTGTGCCTAAGCTACCAAATATTTAGGCACACACACAAATCAACATAATTCCTAATTATAAGGTATGATTATTACACCCCAAAAATTAAAAATAAGTCTTAAGGTATTTATATGACCAAAAGATTAATATAATGTAGATCAATCTTGTCATAGGTCTTAAGATATAAAATTAACAACTTGTTTCTCTAATTCCTTTAACTTCATATCCTTCCTTCTAGTCAATGGTCCTTCTGTTCCTGATTCTTGAAGCTCATTAGCCTTCATGTAGGGTTGGTCTACATCAAGAAGGGTTTCAAATTCCAGAATCATGTGCATTAGCTTGCAAACATTGCATTAGGATACTTAGTAGACGCGTCATGATTGTTATGTAATAATATATTTATATACATTCTCTGTTATCGCTTGCTATCATGCCACACGTGTTAAATTTTATTTGTAAATTTTGGTTGGTACCCCTTTACAGTTATTGTGGAAATTGGGATTTGCTCTCAGACAATATTGAATTATATACTATCGATAGTTACTCTGACGACGGAAACATTGTTGGACTTCCTTGGTCAATATTCGTCGATTGCATGTGCATATGACCCCATCTCAAGCATGACTACTTACACGGGGAGAGTAGTTATGATCAGGAGCACGGTCGGTGCAATATTTCACATGGGGCTCACACACGAGGTGATCGATAACTCCATACCTCCAGGTTTGGTACTCAAGGTTGGTGGTGCGTGAACAGATACAAAGGATGCTTCAACTAGAGGTGATACGGAGGCCACAATAGGAGTGGAGATTCCCATCGCAAGATTAGGGGCACTGTTTTTGAACCGAGAGCTGCAAAGAAGGGCAAGTGATCGATGTTGGAGGCTGAGGACATTGCAGGACTATCTAGATTGGTTGGGAATCTGGATTTCGTTGACAAACCATCGGTACCTTGGTTGGTGTCACTCCAAGTTGAGTTAGAGCTTCATTTCTTGGTGGATGATCCTCTAAGAACTATCTCAAAGGTGGAATGTTGTTTCGAGATCCCGGCTCCGCCAAAGCTACCTATCTCGTGGGTGGATCTGGCATCTAAGGAGACTGATCCCTCTATGACAAATGAGGAGGAGATTAATTCTATGAGGGATACTGCGTCGGAGGGGACATGTGTCGTATGTGGAGGTCACCCTTATTATTGTAGTCAATAGTCTTATGATCATATTAGAATTGTGTATAGGATCATAGTGCCTCTATTTTGGTGGTTGTACTTATTTTGTTTTGTATTGATTGTATTTATGACATACTTTGACAGTTTTTGTTGGTGGGTCCATGTTCCAATTTTTTATGCAACCATGGGAGATATAATTCTTGAAACAACACTTTTGTGGAGGTGTCTTCGAAAATACCTCAAGGGTATGAGTGATGATGTGATAAGTCTCATAGCTCTAATGTATTTTCTAATTTTGTATATTTGGATTTACTGTCTCAAACTATTTTTGCCTACGAGGATGTATGATATATCTATTTATGATCCTTTGTCATTTTAGTGTTGTGATGCGTTAATTTGTTGAGTTGTTTAAAAAAAATGTAGTTCATATTTTTAAAGAAAAAGAATTCCAATTTTCAATTACGCTGAAGTAATATTTAAAAAATAAAAAAAATAAATGTTACACAATCTAGCCTATCAACGTCATCATTATACATGTAGCATACTCTCCCACATCTTCCCTAAATATTTATTACATGTAACAAAATTTTTATTAAATGTAAATCATTATAATATAAAATATTAATGTAAAATAAAAACTATTAATATTAAAATTATTATAAGGATGACCATTTAATACTAATTGATCTAGATTTAGTGTTCTTTTTCAAAATGAAAAACGTAACGATAAAAATTAAAAACTAACTAAAAATTTAATACAATAATTTATTATAAAATTTAATACAATAATTTATTATATATTAATTAAATAATGAAAGATAAATTTTTAATGAAAGATAAATAATTTGAAATCATTCAAATTGTCTAAATAATTTATAAATTATTCTGTTCTTTTTCAATTATTTATTTTGTTTAGATAAGTTTTCCCCCTGAACATATTTTCTTTGGTTTAAGTATTTAGTACTAATACTACTACATAAATGAATTTTTAAAAAAAAATTATTCACAGTGATATTATATGTTTATTATCAAATTTTTGTCGATCTTACATATTTCTTCACAAGAATAATTATATTTGAATTACACTATGGATATTGACTTTTGTTGCTTCTTTAGTTACATCTTTACATTCTCTCATGAAACGTAAATATTTAATTTGTATGAGATGTTTTCTCCTATTTTATGGCATGTTAATGTTGTAATATATGATAATTTACATTCTATTATTTTTGTACATATTGATATGTGTTTGTTCTAATCTTTCTCTTTTAAAATTGTAGGTGTAAATTGGTTTATTGAATAGAAAATTAAATTTAATTAACTTTAGACATATAAGATTGACTTGATGAATGAAGTCAAATAATTAACAAGATCACAAGTTTCATCCACACTCTTAGGGATCGTTTGATGCACAGGATATAAAGAGACAAGATATGATATAAAGCTGGTTAAGGATATGATAATATATGATAGGATAGTGACAGGATAAACATTATCATATCATGTGTTTGATACACACATGATAGTTAACATGATAACATTTTATTTTGTCATGTATTTGATACACATCTCATCATGATATAATATAATATATATTATATTTAAATAACAAAATTACCATTGTGAACAATTAAAAAAAAATTAAATATGTAATCAAATAATTTTATATTAAAACTATCAATTGACACTACTAAATAAACAATTTAAATTTTAAAAACAAAATCATGAGTAACCAAATAATTATATTTTATTTGTTAGAATGTAAATAAAGATAACCAAATAATTATATGTAAATGGCAAAAGTATATTGTAAACAAATTATATTTATTTTAAAATTTCAATTTACTTTCATATTTTTATAATTGTGAATACTAATTTATTGAATTATATTAAAAGACAAAACTACTCTTGTGTAAAATCATAAACATTTTTTAAATTAATTATTAATATTTCATTTTTAAGTTTAGGTTTAAATATGTTTTTCGTCCCTGTAAATATGACCTTTTTTTATTTTGGTCCTCGTAATATTTTTTTTTTTTTGTTTACATCCCTGTAATATCGAAATAGATTTATTTTTGGTCCTTACCGTTAAGTGGACGTTACAAAAATGTTAACTCACAAAGGGAAACAGTTTTTGGTCCCTGTAAGTATAACATTTTTCAGTTTTAGTCCCTGCAATTTTTTTTTTTGAATTTCATCCCTGCAATATTAAAAAATCTTTTTAAATATAAAATAACATACAAATTGATCTTTATTAATAATAAACTTATGCCAAGTAATGTTTAAAATATTTTCACTTCAATAATTTAAAATTTATTAATCTTTTGTTTTATTTATTTATTATTATTAAATTAATTTTCATTTCTTGTTTCAAAAAAATCACTAAAATCATCTGTTTTATTTAATTATTATTATTAAATTAATTATATTAGTATAAAATAATTATTAAAATAACTTTAGATTTAAGTTTTATAATTTTAATTAAAATCTC
>JBBPBP010000001.1:44036138-44073037 GCA_037974735.1 Cicer chorassanicum
TAATTAAAATAAAATTAATATTATATTAACTACAATTATATTAGTATAAAATAATGATTAAAATAAATCTATCACCTAGTATATATTTTATTTATTTTAAGTTACAATGAAAAAAATCTAAAGTGTAAAAGAAGATTTTAATTAAAATTATAAAACTTAAATATAAAGTTATTTTAATAATTATTTTATACTAATATAATTAATTTAATAATAATAATTAAATAAAACAGAAGATTTTAGGGATTTTTTTGAAACAAGAAATGAAAATTAATTTAATAATAATAAATAAATAAAACAGAAGATTAATAAATTTTAAATTATTGAAGTGAAAATATTTTAAACATTACTTGGCATAAGTTTATCATTAATAAAGATTTATTTTATATTTAAGGAGATTTTTGAATATTGCAGGGATAAAATTAAAAAAAAAAATTTCAGGGACTAAAACTGAAAAGTGTTATATTTACAGGGACCAAAAACTGTTTCCCTTTGTGAGTTAACATTTTTGTAACGTCCACTTAACGGTAAGGACCAAAAATAAATCTATTTTGATATTACAGGGATGTAAACCAAAAAAAAAATATTACGAGGACCAAAATCAAAAAAGGTCATATTTACAAGGACCAAAAATATATTTAAACCTTAAGTTTAATATCAAATTCTATTCATTATTTTTCTATTTGATTAGATTTACATTTTTATATTTTAGATTATATTTTATAAATTATTTTTATATTTATATTTTATTATATTTCAATTTACATTTTAAATTATATTTTATACGGGTAATTGAGTAAACCATTGTGTTTACCTTATCTTGTTGGTTTCTAACCCAGCTCATTTTCATGATAGAAATTTCAACTAGAGAGACTTGATAGAATTCTAGATTAACTTATCATATTCGATTGATTCATCAAACATTGAATTCAGACATAATATGATAACATATAATTTCTAACAATTTCTACCACTACTAACATTAGCTATTCCAAAAAAAAAAAGATTAAATTTAGACATAAACAATTTCTACCACTACTAACATCAGCTATTCCCAAAAAGATATATTTAAATTTAGACATAAACACTACAATTACAATCTTTGATATCATAATAAGTTGGGTCAAGATAGAACTTACGGTTACATATAATTAATTATTAAAAGTTTAACTGATACTAATTATCAACATTTGCGAAATGTATTACATAAATAAAATAAAGATTTAAATGTATATTTGTTCTTGTAATTATAATCTTTTTTTTAATTTTGGATTTTTTGTTTAGTTCACATTTCTACAAATATAGTTTCGTTTTAAAATAAATTATGTCTAACTTACAAAAACTCCAACTCTAATATCGTTTTGAGACGTTTCAGAAATGAGGATTAAGTTTTGCAGTAAAAAGCTTTATGAAGAACTAATTTTTGATCATTCGTCCACCATTCCGCAATTTCACCACCGCACTTTCTTTTCTCTTTCACTCCACCTTCAGCTTCTTCCTTCTTCAACCTTTCCACTATTTCAATGTCATCGTGCTTCCTTTTCCCTTTTACACCATCTTCAACCACAATTCCACTTCGACAACTCCACGATGCACCTCCGTTTTACCATCACCACTCTTCACTCTCATCAAATCATCGTCTTAGCGACATAACCTTGTCGTTTAATCCGAGTGATTTCCTAACACCAACGGTCGGAGTTCTTGATTGAATGGAAGATGTCTTTGTAGATTTAGATTTGAGGTGATGGGGTTGTTGTTGTTGTGTTGAATGAGGAGGAGAACTTCTCTTACACATTCTTACAAACACTTGGTAGGACCAAATACACATTACCAGTTTGTAAAAGAAATTGTACAGAAGAACTATTTTAAATGAAATCATTTTTGCAGAAATATAAACCAAATGAAAAAAATATAAGAGGATCAAAATAAAATAAAAATATTATAATTGCAAAGACTAAAAACATATTTAAACCTAAAATAATATAAATTAACGGCGTACACAACTACCATCCAATATACCACATGACAAGTACCAATGCACGAGAAATAAAATAACGAATCCAAAATTGATGCAAATATTTATTCATAACTAATCAAATCAAAATATAAAAATAAATTAAAATGAATATATTCAACGTGAGTTATCAGTTTCATTTATTGCACATAATTGGTAATCGGACCATAACATTATACCACAATTCTAACAAGTATATCTATAATAATAGGCTAAATACCACCCGTGGTCCCTTAACTTAATTTCGGTTAACGATTTAGTTCTTTATCTTTTTTTTCTTCCCGATTTAGTCCTTTACGTTTTTAAATAATTTCAGCGTTACCCTTTAAGTGGGGTTCCGTTAAGAAAAAGTTAAAAAATCTATCATCTAGATCATTGCATATGTTCATCAAACCTCTAGGAATGATTGTCACTGATCTGAAGTGATGTCTATGTAGTATAAATATCCCATAAATTCAGTTTTAACGAATCAATCCTACTAACAAACTTATATTAAACTTTGAATATTTTTCTGAAATATTTCCAAATCATAAAGGGTATCTTTTTCTGAACACGGGGGAGAAATTTTTTTAACTTTTTCTTAACGAAACCCCACTTAAAGGGTAACGCTGAAATTATTTAAAAACATAAAAGATCAAATCCGAAAAAAAAAAAAGATAAAGGACTAAATCGTTAACTGAAATTAAGTTAAGGGACCACCGGTGGTATTTAGCCATAATAATATATACCTTTTAGAGTATTAGACGTAACTAATTCTAGCAATCGAACTCATTTATCCCATCGAACTCAATTTTTGTACACAGACATTTTCTCTGTATGCTTCTCCACATGTTTCTATTTTTTATGAAAATGAAATTAAAATTAGTAATAAGCTAGGTGACTATGAGAAGTCCTACAATCAGCAAAATAGCAAAGAATCTAGATAAGGACAAGAAAACTCTAACATGTTGAAAGAGAATGAGCTATTATGTCCTAAAAATACACTAAAATCATCATATTTATTGACATCACGGTTGACAAGTTGCACTCTTGTCTGTCAAGTAGGTCTTAGGAGATGTTTAAATATTTCATCAAGAATGCATTGAAGGAGTGGAGTTAGTGTGATCCCTATATGCAAAGTAGAGTGGACAACCAACAAATCAACTTCAAATATGTCATGAGTAAAACAAATCACGAGCAACATGGATACCATGCTTCAGAGTTGTGAGTTCAGTTGTCAACATGGATATCAATATTAATTTTATAGACACTAAGGGGTGGCTTCTCCCAATAGGAATTAATGGTTTTTCACACCTCGTTGCACGAAGCACTCAGGCTTTCAATTTCCTTTTAAATGACATGAATATGGTTCCAGATGATAGAAAATAGTTGATCCCCTTACTCGACTTTTAAAAAAAGACCAATTTATTTATATTTCCATAAGGCCCAAATAGCAACACCAAATACGATGCACCAATTCCAAGACATATTGACTCATGCAGATCATTTGTCTATGTGATTAAGTTTCTTTAAACTACGTTATGCAAGTTGACCTATAGTGTTTATTCTATAGTGTTTATTTTGTTGAATCTTAACATTTCTGTTTATTTATATTTCCATAAGACCCAAATAGCAACACCAAATAAGATGCACCAATTCCAAGACATATTGACTGATGCATATCATTTGTCTATGTGAATAAGTTTCTTTAAACTACGTTATGCAAGTTGACCTATAGTGTTTATTTTATAGTGTTTATTTTGTTGAATCTTAACATTTCTGTTATTGTTGAACAAGTGACTCCCAATACAAGAGAGGGTAAATTATAAAATTTAAAAATTAATAATAAAATAAACACTTAAAAATGAGTTAAATAAATTTGTAGTACTTATGAAATTTTGAAATTTCGTTTCTAGTCCTTGTAAAAATCAATCACAGTTTTTAGTCCTACCAATTTATTATTGAAGCATTTTTAGTCTCTATGGAACATCAATATATGTATTTGAAAGATTTTTCTATATACATGTTTACAATACTATAAAAGTTCCTCCACAAAAAATGACTTCAAATATCGATTTTTAGGTCTGTATTTTAAAGACTTTTTATCTTGAGCCTATGACATTTGAAAAAATCATATTTAACTCATCCCAAGTTAAAAAATTATAAATTTCTTGCATGAACTTTTAATAATATTTTAAACATGTTTTGAAAATATCATTCAAAAATAAAAAAGGTGAAGAATATTTCGTTCCACCAACGACTAAAACAGTTTGTAGAATAATTTTGTAGGAACTATACAAAATATGATTTATTTTTTACCTGAACTAAAAATAAAATTTTAAAATTTTATAGGGAGTAAAAATTTATTTAACTCCTTCAAAAATATTATTATTATTATTATTATTATTATTAACCAAGCTTTTAAAATAGGATTAGCAAGAAACCTTTAACAATCTACGAGAATTCTTCAAACAAAATTTATCCTTTAAAAAAAAGTCTATAAGAGATATCGCCTCTCTTGAACAATAGGATTGTTCCCAATAATGTTATAAGAAGAGATAAAAGTGATTTACACTTGAAGTGTAGACGAATAAATTGAAGCACAAAATAAAAATTTAACTCAAACTATGTACACTACGCGAAAAAACCTTTTTTACAGCGCTTTTTTTAAGCCTATTACAGCGCTTTTGTTAAAAAAAAAGCGTTGTAGTTACCAGCGCTGTAAAAGGATATAACAGCGCTTGTTTTTTAAAAAAAAGCGCTGTAAAAAAGTGGATATATTGCGCGCTTGTTATACGCATTTTACAGCGCTTTTTGAAAAAGCGCTGTAAAAGGTGCACATCCAGATGAATTGTTATGCACCTATTACAGCGCTTTTTGAAAAAGCGCTGTAAAAGGTGCACATCCAGATGCATTGTTATGCACCTATTACAGCGCTTTTTAAAAAAGCGCTGTAAAAGGTGCACTTATCCAGATGCATTGTTATGCACCTATTACAGCGCTTTTTAAAAAAGCGCTGTAAAAGGTGCACTTATCCAGATGCATTGTTATGCACCTATTACAGCGCTTTTTCAAGAAAGCGCTGTAAAAGGTACACTTATCCAGATGCATTGTTATGCACCTTTTACAGCGCTTTTTCACAAAAGCGCTGTAGTAGGTACACCTTATTACAACGCTTTTTCAAAAAAGCGCTGTAAAAGGTGTTTTTTTTTTTAGTTTTATTAAATAATATGCTGTAAATTTTAGAAGCGCTTTTTTAGAAAGCGCTTTTTTTAAAAGCGCTGTCTTTTAGTCCAGAATCACTTCACAAATTTTATTCCAAAATCATTTTCACCTAGAATCATTTCACAATTCAGAATCAGTAGTACACAACAACAAAACGGCACTAAAACACACAAGAATCAGTACACAACAACAGATTCACTATATTTTCAAATGCACAAATATTCACAACAATCAGTTCATAATTATAGCACATAACTACCATATTCACAACCTAGTATATACACAAACAGCACATATTTTCATTCAACTACTCATATTCACAACCCAGTATAATTACAGCACTATTTTCATACAACTACTCATATTCACAACCTAATATATACACAAACAGCACATAACTACCATATCCCTTACAGCTTGCCATTTCCCAGCAAATCAAATAATATTCATTTGAAGCACATACTGACACCACTCTTCCTTTATCTCTGTTAGTTCTTCTTCAGAATACGATGGACCGGAATTGTCAAAGTACTGATATAAAAATTGAACATAAATAAGTTAGAATCAAATATAAACATAATTTATATATAAAAATCAAATAATTAAAATATCGTACCGTTTCTGGGATTGAAATTTGATTCTTATCAACAATCTCCTTCATGAATCGCAATACATAGTACCCATAGTCGATGTTGTTAGTTTGACGAGGGCACTATAAAATAAAACATATAAGTCAATAATTATTTAATTGTGTATTGATTGTAAGTGAAATTTAAAAGCATATATTTCAAACCTTTATTGGAATCCATGTGATGTTATTTGACTTTAGCTTCGACACTGTCGCACCTCTTTGAGCTCGAAAAACTTGTAAAGCACTATCGAATAAATAAATGTGATTATAAATCAATGTGATCTTAATATATATATATATATATATATATATATATATATATATATATATATATATATATATATGCAAAAAATAAATGAATATTACTTACGTGTCGAACAAAGTCTTTAACTCGGGGCAGTGCAAGGGATCTAGGTAGTATATAACTTCAGAGGTCGCATTGATTGCAATTAGCACCCAATGTGCCCTACAACAACAAAAATTTAGTTTAACAACTAATAAAATAAGATCTCATAAATTAAAAAAGATATAAATATAGAATATATAATTACGTACGCTGAATTATATGCTGCGAGAAATAACTTATCCTTCTCTTTATTTTCTAATAGTATATCTAAAACGTATTTATTTACATTCGCTGGATCGTGTTTAAGCATGGAAATCTGATGCGGAGACAAGAATGAAAATCTATTTGACAATCTGCGCGCGCACACGAACTTCTCATACAAAAACCTTCAATAAAAATTTCAAATTAGATTAATTACCAATAAATTAAATTAATTACAAATAAATGAGATGAAAAGTAATTTTTACCTAATGTAAATGCTCATAACAGTAGCACTCAGCTCCTTATGGTCGAGAATTTCGTATATGTGCTCTTTTTCAAAAAATTCTTCATACGCGCCTCCGAATAGATCTTTATCCATGCTTATTATTCGTGAATCGTCGCTGCCCATATTTTTTTTTTGCCTGTATGTCAAGAGACGACCCATATGGAGCAAGTCGTGGCTGACTTATTTTAGGAGCAGGAGCAGCAACTGATTTTACACGAACCAGTTTTTTAGCAGCAACAATTTTGGCCGCTTTATTACCCTCCAGCTTTTGCAGTTTGCCAGTTTTATTAACCTCCAATTTTTGAGGTTTGCCGACTTTATTTTTGCCACGAACATCCAGTCGTGGTGTGGTAGCTGGCTTGTTGGCTTGCTGTGCGGGTGGTTTATTAGTTTCAATCTGAAAAAATGAGGTTAATAAATTGTTAGTTTATTGAATTAGAAAAAATGACAAACCTTACAAAATAAGTTACAAACCTTTTCGGGCGATGTGACTGTTTCATTTCTGGGAATCTTCTTATCATTCCCTTTATTAGACTTTGTTTGAATCTAAATAAATGTGAAATTAAAGTTAACATTGTAAAAAATTCAGCAATTAAATAAAATTCAGCAATTAAACATACCTTGTCAAGGGAGACAAGATGTTTGGGCCATGCCACGTAGCTGCCACTTGCTTCGCCCAAATAATTCAAATCTGCATCGTTGTCCGGTACAGGCAACGGTGCATTTGGTTCCAAAGCAATGACTAGCGATACTTTGACATGGCCCGCAGGAATTGGTGTGTTGTGCAATACTTCGCCCGGAGCATTGCACAATGTTCCCTTTCCGACCTTCCGATGAGTAGGGGAGGATAAGTATAGAAAGCATGGAGTGACCCCCTAAAATTAATGGTTAATTAATACATAAGTATATGTGAAACAAGAAAATTTAATGAATTTCACGTTGGGGCTGGTCCGCAAATTTAATTACCTCAAGAATACTGTTGAGACCAACGTTGCAACTTGCGTTTTCACTCTCAATGTGAATTTCACGTTGGGGTTGGTCCGCAAGTTGCTTGTCTTTATTTGTCTTCACCAAGAGGGCCACTTGCTCCGTTAATACTCTAATCTTCTCTAATACTTCCTGGTTAGATGGATTTTGGCGCTTCTCTTGTGAAAAATAACTTCTAGGAGTTACGCCAAATCCTTTCCCCCTCACGCGGCCGGAATATTCAGGAACATCAAACATTTTACCCAAAATGTCCCTGCAACTTCCCTTGTTGTCCTCTTGATTTTCCGATTCAAGATTCGCCTAAAATACACATAGGATTAAAAAGATAAGTTCAAAAACATTTTTAAACACAATATTAAAAAAATATTTTAAAACACATAGTGATAAATATACTTACACAAAGTTCTATTACTTTTTGTACATTTTCGTTATCAACCACTCCATCTTTATTTACACGAGCTTCCTTCCACAATATATGACGACCCAACGGTTGATCGGATTGGGTGTCTTGTAGCTATTATCGTTAAGATCATAAACAAAATATTAGTTAGATAGTATAGATTATAATATACCACATTAATTAAATATACCACATTAGTTAGATAGTATACTTACAAGTTTTTGCTCTAGACGAGCATATCCCATACGAGATTTCTTGTATGGGTGGGGAATAATTTTTGCCCTCTCGCGATTTGCCTTACTAATATTCTAAATAAAAAAATAACAATCTAGTAAAAATTTAAAAT
This sequence comes from Cicer chorassanicum, assembly GCA_037974735.1. Lineage (NCBI taxonomy): Eukaryota > Viridiplantae > Streptophyta > Magnoliopsida > Fabales > Fabaceae > Cicer > Cicer chorassanicum. The sequence continues at coordinate 44,044,551 of JBBPBP010000001.1, forward strand.
ACGCTATGAATATGAATAATAAAAAACAAATGCTAATAATAAAATCACTTACAACAAACGCGGGGTCGGAACGTTTTGATACGAATGCGCTCCATTCTCATTTTATATATAATGTTTATATATTTTTGGAGCTTCCGCAATCGTATTTCCTTCACGGTCTTTTAAATAACAATTTGAGAGGTGAGATCTAAAGCCCCGGTGTATTTTCCCGGCAACTCTGAGCACATAGCTCTTTCTCACCTCATCAAGAACAAAAGCTGACTGCAAACCAAATAAATATGTAGTTTAAGTAAAATACTTCAAAGCAGTATATTGTAAAATTTATAAATAATAGGGTGGAGTAAAAAAATTACCTGAATATCAGCCCACAACACATCTTTGGCATCCTTCAATGCCTTATCTCTCCAATCATCTATTGTGATTGGTATATTTTGACGAACAACAGCTCCAATATAGCTAACAAACATGGAACTGTTGGGGTCAATTGGTTGACCACTCTCATTCCATCCAACCTAATAAATAGTAAGTAACTCAATGTATTAACAGCAAACAAGGTATAATATATTAACAGCAAACAGCAGATACAGAAAACAACAAATATACCTCAAATTTTTGCCCAGTACTTCTTGCTTTTATAACATTTTGCATTATTGTTGCACCACGTTTGACTTCATTTTCATAAGTCTTAGTGTTGCCAACTTCTTCATTTTGACAATCTAACCCCTTGTTGGTATCCATTTATCTACAACATGCAGTTCAACATCAACATATATAACATGCAGTTCAACATCAACATATATAAAGTTCAGTTCAGCACATCAACATGCAGTTCAGTTCAGTCTAAGTACGTAGCAACAAAAAGTTAACATGCATGTTAGTGAAACAAAAAAATAATAACTACAATACCTGAAATAGTCCTTGTAAAATGCTTAGGGTTACGGGTTCACAGACGAACGGCGCAGAAGACGATGTAAACGAGGACGAACGGTTACGAACAATGGTAGGGTTACGAGGTTCGCAGACGAAAACGAGGATGAAAACGGGTAACTTGAGGATTATGATGTTTATGTAACGATCGTAGGTCTAGGATGAGAGTAAGTAATGAGGAAGAAACAAGGAAAACTGATAGTATAATAGGGTTCGTAGGGTTCGCAAGGAGAAAGAGAACGCGCAGAGGAAACTGAAAAATTTACGTAAATGAAACTGAAGAGGTTTACTATTATATATATGACCCTATTACAGCGCTTTTTTAAACAAGCGTTGTAATAGGTCTCATCATTTTATTTTTAAAAGCCTATTACAGCGCTTTTTCATAAGCCTTTTAAAGCGCTTGTCAAAAAGCGCTGTAATAGACCTTCCTATTTTATTTTTTAAAAGACCCTTTTACAGCGCTTATGTGGGAAGCGCTGTAAAAGACCTTCCTATTTTATTTTTAAAAAGACCCTTTTACAGCGCTTGTGTGGAAAGCGCTGTAAAAGACCTTCCTAATTTATTTTTAAAAAGACCCTTTTACAGCGCTTGTGTGTAAAGCACTGTAAAAGACCTTCCTATTTTATTTTTTAGCCATATTACAGCGCTTTTTTAGAAAAGCGCTCTAATAGGGTTCTATATATTAAATGACTCTTTGTTTTACCATGTCCAAAGGCTGTTTTTTACAGCGCTTATGTGGAAAGCGCTGTAAAAGACATTCCTATTTTATTTTTTAGCCATATTACAGCGCTTTTTTAGAAAAGCGCTCTAATAGGGTTCTATGTATGAAATAATTCTTTGTTTTATCATGTCCAATGACTCTTTGTTTTACAGCGCTTAATTCGTGAGCCCTTTTACAGCCCTGTCCAATAAACCCTAAACCCTAAACCCTAAACCCTATAATAATATATTTTATTCCAAATTAGTTAAATTAGTTTTACATAAGCCCTGTAATAATTTATTTCTCCAAAATAGTTAAATTATTTTTTCTTCCAAATTGTGTTTAACTGATCAACTCAAGTTCAAGCTAAATTGTGTATAACTTGAACTTAATTTTTTTTTGCTAAATTACATGTATAAGTTGAGTATACAATTACATACAGTATAAGCATAAATACCAAAATGCTCAATATGTTTGTCCAATTACATACAGATCCATTAATGATGCCAAAACATTTGTTTGTCCAATACATAAATACCAAAATACATAATTAAATACCAAAATACCAAAACACATTAAGATGTCCTTCTTCTTTTCTTGGTGGGATTCACATTTGTTTGTCCATTAATGATACGAAACGATGGATTAATCCAAATTCCCTCATCATGATCATCTCTAAGATATAAACCATCATTAGTTGAACCAATTTCATGTGGTTGTGATGTTGCAAAGAAAAGATCATTACCAACATCTTCATCATTATTGTTATCATCACTTATTTTATTGGTCGATAGGACAACGGACCATTTATCATCCGCAGGATCAGTGACATAAAACACTTGTTGAGCTTGCGACGCTAAAATAAAAGGCTCATCTTTGTATCCCACCCTATTAAAATCGACAAGCAAGAACCCAGACTCATCAATCCGAACGCCATTATTATTATCGACCCACTTGCAACCAAATATGGGAACACGAAACATTGTGTAGTCTAGCTCCCATATGCGCTCGATAACCCCAAAATATGATAGATATGCATATATTGGGTTCTTGTCTTTTGCACTTGAGATATGCATCGCTTCAGCTACGAGAGTGACTCCGCTATTTTGCATAGTTGTTTGATCATCTTGTTCTTTTGTATAAAATGTGTAGCCGTTAATTACATAACCGGTGTAAGAAAAGACATGTAAACTCGGACCATTTGCTAGCCACCTCAATCTCTGTGAAATTGATCCGGGGTCTACATCAAACTTTGACTTTATGTGATTTTTTAACCATGTTATGAAACTTCGATTGTCCTATCGAGTTATCCAATTTTGATTCCTATTCATGTTCAAACTAGATAATTGATCCATGTGTATTGTAACATACGGCTGAACCTCATCATCATTGTGCAAAACATACAATTGTGCCTGCTCCCATTCTGTCCTTGATATAGTCATTATTCTCTTTCCAATTATCCCTTCTCCTGATAATCTTCCCGAATGACGAGACATGGGAAGCCCTATGGATTCAACATTTGACAGATATTCAGTACAAAATTCAGCAGCTTCTTCAACAATGTACCGTTCAGCAATACAACCTTCTGGTCGACTTCTACTTTTTACGTACCCTTTTAATATTTTCATATATCGTTCTATCGGGTACATCCATCTCATATAAGCTGGCCCACAAAGTTGTGTCTCCTTAACAAGATGAACAGTAAGGTGAACCATTATATCAAAAAATGAGGGCGGGAAGTACATTTCAAGCTCACACAAAGTAACAACAATTTCCCTCTGCAATCTCGGTAATTTCTGAGGATCAATCACTTTACTACAAATTTCCCTGAAGAAGAAACATAATTTAGTTATGGTTCGGCGAACTTTTTCAGGTAAAATTGAACATATACCTATTGGTAGCAAATGCTCCATTAGAATATGAGCATCATGGGTCTTCAAACCTTTTAATTTGAGGTCTTTCATGCAAACTAAAGTTTTAATGTTTGAAGAGTATCCTTCTGGAACTTTAACTTCATGTAGAAATTTACACAAAACAATTTTTTCCTTTCTAGATAGAGTATGAGCGGCTGGAGGTAGATATGTGCAATTTCCTTTCTTTACGGGACCCAATTCATTTCTTATTCCCATATCGACCAAGTCCAATCTTGCATTGATGCCATCCTTAGACTTTCCTGGTACATTGAGTAACGTACCAATAACACTATCAAATACATTCTTCTCAATATGCATCACATCGAGAAAATGTCTTACATACAATGACTTCCAATATGGCAATTCAAAGAAAATTGACTTTTTCTTCCACCCAGTTTTGACCAGCTCTCCCGCAAAAGGTTTGCCAAATTTATTGGTCAAACCTTGTACCTTCTCAAGTATTTGATATCCGGTCGATGCTACAGGAGCTCTATCTTCCTCTGATTTTCCATTGAATGCATTTCTCCACCCACGATACTGATGACTATAAGGTAAAAATCTACGATATCCAAGAAATACATTCTTCTTACAATGTTTCAACCGCATCCAATTTGTACTCTCTTCACATATAGGACACGCACACTGACCTTTAATGCTATATCCTGATAAATTACCATATGCTAGAAAATCATTAATTGTGCCGAACAACATAGCCCTCAAATTGAAACATTCTTTCTTATACCCGTCATAGACTTCTACACCTGTCTCCCACATAATTTTTAAATCTTCAATTAAAGGAGCCAAGTATACGTCGATATCATTCCCCGGTTGTTTGGGTCCAGAAATTAACAGAGACAACATCATAAACTTACGCTTCATACATAACCATGGAGGTAGATTATAAATCAACAAAATCACAGGCCACGTGCTGTGTGAGATGCTTTGAAGACCATGTGGATTCATTCCATCAGTAGAAAGTGCAAGGCGTAGATTTCTCAACTCTATCCCGAATTCAGGATACTCGTGATCAATTTTTGCCCATTGCGGAGAATCCGCAGGGTGTCGAAACTTTCCATCTCTAATTCTTTCATCTGCATGCCATGTCAAGTGTTTTGAATCTTCTTCACTGCGATACATGCGCCTAAATCTTGGTATTATAGGAAAATACCACACGACTTTTGCTGGAGTAGATTCTTTCTTCTTATATCGAGATACATTGCATTTCGGACACGCCTTTAGTAATTCATATTCATTTCGAAATAAAATGCAATCATTAGGACACGCGTGAATCCTTTCATAACGCATACCAATAGAGCATAAAATTCGTTTAGCTTCATAGGTTCTACTGGGAAGTTCATTATCATCTGGCAACATATCTTTTAAGAGGGTTAGTAATTCTGTGAAGCTTTTATCAGACCATCCATTACTCACTTTTAAGTTGTACAACTTTAGTATCGCCGAAAGTCTTGTGAATTTAGTACAACCATTATATAATGGTTTCTCTGCATCACTCAACAAGCTCTCAAACATTTTAGGACAATCACGAAGATCTTCTTCAACTGCTTTTGCAATCTCCTCAACTTGGTCTGGCTCATATGTATCTGTGTCGAAATCAGTTGAAACATATGTATCTGTGCGAGTATTATCATTGATTTTCTCACCATGTCTTATCCAACATGTATAGCTTTGATCAATTCCATACCATACTAAATGTCCTTCCAATTCATCTGCTCTAATGCGTTTTCCAAAACAACATTTTAAACAAGGACAAACGACTCTATTTGGATCTTTTGCATTCATCACTGCAAACTCAATAAACTCCTTCACTCCATTTTCATACTCTTTTGTCAATCGATTAGCAGACATCCATTTCCGGTCCATTTATGACCTATATATATAAATGCGGTTAAACAATAAGCATGATTTCAAGTCTGATATATTATGACCTATATATATATATTGATAATACACATATAAATAAAATTTATCAGAAACCCTATTATATCATGTAACAATTTATATCAGTAAGCATGATTTCAATTTTGATATATTATGACTTATATCAGTCTGATATATTATAAATAAAATTTATCAGTAACAAATTATATCAATAACAATAAACAATATTATTTCAAGTTTTTGATCATGTAACAATGTAACAATTTCATGTAACAAATGTAACAATGTAACAATTTATCAATTTCATGTAACAATGTAACAATTTCAAATTATATCATGTAACAATTTATCAGTTTGAATTAGTGACAACAACAAATAAATAAAATAAATTTGAATTACCTGAGACAACGTTGATGATCAATTTTGTTTTAAAGGAGGAAGAAGTAAATCAATTTGTAGATGGGCGCACACGAGCGGTTCGCAGGGGAGGAGAGATGAGATTTCGTAGGGTTTTGACAACGTATTAAATTTGTTTTAAATTTGATTTTATTTACTTAAAGTGAACGCTTTCTGAAGAAGCGCTGTAAAAGGCTATGTGATAGCGCTTTCTAACCCTATATGACCCTACAACAGCGCTTTTTTTACAGCGCTTGTAGAAAAAGCGCTGTTGTAGCCTCCGTTATTTTTAAAAATTTATATTACAGCGCTTGTATTTAATAAGCGCTGTAAAAGACGCGCTATAAAATGTCATTTTTGGCGTAGTGGTAGTAAAAAAAAACTCTCAAAAAAAATTATTAGAGTCACCCACAAAAGAAAAGCAAGGAGATTCAAAGGTGAGAATTGACAAGAGAAGCAGATGAAATCAACTGGTGTGAAAATCAACATGGACGAAGACCTCCTATTTATAGGAGTGTTTGGTCAACCAAAAAAAGGGCAATGAAAAAATTGCAATGATAAGCATTAATGTCTGTATGTAGTAAAAATTGTGTGAGTGAATAAATTTCAAGGGAGCTTTTTTCACTACTTACATTTTTAATTCTAAAAAAATCAATACATAAAAATAAAAACAGATAGCCGATACTCTTTTCCACTTTTTGTATTGTTGTTCGGTTGTAATTAATTTATAATACATTATAATTTACATATAAATTTTCTTGAAGGTTATATTGCAAGAATACTTTTTCTTCTCGGTATCTTTGTACTAATCTAATTCTAATCTTCTTAGTATGAATAATTATGTTTATTCATGTTAAATTCCGAAAGAATTTAACATTAAAAGTATCCTTGAAGGATTGGTCAAATTATGAGTTTTTCTTGTTCATTGTTTATGAAGATCGTATGTGATATAGTTTTAAAAGAACTAAAAAAGAAATGTAAAATTAAAGCATCCCTGAAATGTAAAAAAGAAATGTAATATATTCTTACAAAGTCATCGTCAAGTGAAACTTTTAAGTAACTATTATAGAAGATTTATATTTTTCGTCTTAGAGATGATTGCCTGCATGAGGGGGAAAATTATTATCTGCACTTTTTTTCCCTTAATCATGGTTTTGTCCCATTGAATTTTTCTGGTAAGGTTTTTAATGATGGAGTTCCAATATAGAGGATCTTGTACTATTTTTCCTCAACTAGAATATTTTCCCATTAGATTTTTTCCTAATAAGATTTTAATGAGGCATATACTTAATGGATATCCAAGGGGGAATGTTGTGAATAATTACTATATATGGTAGATGTACATCTTCCTACCTCATAGAACTCTCATAATCAAAGGTCACTCCACTATGTTAAAGACCATTCACTCCATTATATTAGTGCACCTAATAGTAGACTTTTAATATATTTGTAAGAATGAATCTTGATGAGAATAATGTAATACTCTATTTGTCTCTCTTCTCCATTCTCTATTATTCTATAATTTGTTACGGTTTTTATTAATTGCATAACACATTCAATTATATTTGTAATATATTGGACATGTTATGATAGTTTAAAAAATATCGATTTGTATACGTTTATTTTTATCAATTTTGCTTTTGAAATGTAGGTTTATCATGATCTTTTCAACATTATAGTGAGGAGCAGAACTTAGTTATGACAATGGGGTTACGGCCACCAAAAAAACTATATATATAAAATGATCAAAATATCCTTATTAAAATTAAAAAATAATAAACTTACAAAAACTCTAAAATATGGTCCCGTTTTCCAGTCCTCCCTCATCTCTGCTCCTCAGTCCTCCCTCCGTCTCGGCGTCTCCCTCCTCGAAGACAACTTTTAGCTTCATTTTTCCAGATCAAAAGTCTGCCAAGGTAACAAGCATTTTCATTTGTTCTATTTTGTAAGGTATTACTTTTATTAAAAGTTTTATTGTATTCACTAAATGCAAATATTGAATTGTTGATCCTTGACATTTCCTAGTTATCCTGAATCGTCTCTGGTTTTTAACAGGTGGAACTACAGTACCGGCATGAGTATGTTGGGATCAATACTAGTATTGGATTGACAGCAAGTCTCATTGTTAATTTTTCTAGCGTGATTGGAAATAATTTGGTTTCTGTTGGTTCAGATGTTTCCTTTGATACTGCCTCTGGAAACTTTCTCAAATACAATACAGGGTTGAATACTACTTAAAAAAAACATTAAGGTACTTTTAAGTAACTTAAATTATTTAATATTTCACTTTACATTTATATTTGCTATAATTTAAATTTTTGGTGTATTATATTATTTACGTATTGAATTTATATATTATTATTTTATATTGATCATCTCAAATATTTTAATCAGTGCCACCGGTTATAGTGGATTGAAATCTATATTTTTTTAATAGTTAAATATAGAATATAGCTCAACATACACATATTTTCATAATACTCTTATAAATTAGTAGTGTGATATTTAATAGAATTAAATATATCTTGTCTCGTACAATTGAGACCTTCTGCATTTTATCCTATTAAAATTTAATGAGTGTTTTTGTCCACAATCTTTTGAATTATTATTTCTTTCTTCCTGAATTTGGTTTTGCCTCCCCGATATTGTTTTCTTTCTTTTCTATTTCTATTAATATATTGTCACTTATCTAACAAAAATTACTGAATTATTTTTAATATTTTAATTGATTGATAAGTTCATATAGATACATATTACTATTTATATATAATTTTAAAAACTTATAAATATTTTCTGGCCGTGCATGACACGGTTATTACAATAGTACAATAGTATAATATATATATATATATATATATATATATATATATATATATATATATAATATATAATTAGGACCCTATTCTAAAATAGTAACGTGTACTATTCAATTTAATGCTAATTGACATTTAATGTAATGCCTCTCCTTCATTTACCATTTAATGCAATCTTTTTTCAAACAATAAAAAATAAATGTATTAGAACTATTCCACTTATGATAAGGAACTATATGCTTTAGTTAGAGCATTGCATACTTGGCAACATTATTTGTTTCCTAATGAATTTGTGATACATAGTGATCATGAATACTTAAAGTATCTAAAAGGGCAAGGTAAGCTAAATAAGAGACATGCAAAGTGGGTTGAATTCTTAGAACATTTTCTATATGTCATCAAACACAAGAAAGGGAAAGCTAATGTGCTAGCCGATGCACTTTCAAGACGGTACTCACTAATATCTACGCTTCAAACTAGTATCTTGGTTTTGACAATATTAGAAATTTGTATGCCTTAAATGTTGATTTTGCTTCTCTTTTCCGTGATTGTGAACTTATGGCACATTAATCTTATTATAGACATGATGGTTATTTGTTCAAGGGCACTAGACTATGAATTCGTAAGTGTTCGTTGAGAGAATTGCTCGTGAGAGAGGTGCATGAGGGCGGTTTAATGGGTCATTTTGGGAGCATAAGACTCTTGACATGTTGCACGAACATTTTTATTGCCCTAAAATGAAGCATGATGTGCATTTAATTTGTTCTAGGTGTATAGTTTATAAGAAGACTAAATCTAAAAGCATGCCTCATGGTTTGTGTACCCCTTTTCCTATTCCTTCATCTCTTTGGGTTGAATTGTCCATGGATTTTGTGTTGGGGTTACCCAAGAACAAAAATGGTTGTGATAGCAATTTTTTTGTTGTGGTCGTTTTTCTAAGATGGCAAATTTCATTCCTTGTCATAAAGTTGATGATGCAAGTCATATTGCAAACTTGTTTTTCAAAGAGGTCGTAAAATAGCATGGTATACCTAAATCCATTGTTTCAGATAAGGATGCTAAATTCTTGAGTCATTTTTGGAAAATCTTGTGGGCTAAACTAGGTACCAAGTTGTTATTTTCCACTACTTGCCATCCTCAAACAAATGGACAAACCGAAGTGGTCAAAAGAACTCTTGACACCATGCTTAGAACATTTTTGCATGCAAATTCTAAGGCTTGGGAAGAGTGTTTTCCATTTATTGAATTTGCATATAATAGAGTTCCACATGAAACCATATCATTTTCTCCATTTGAGGTTGCATATGGTTGTAACCCACTAATTCCACTTGATTTGCTTCCTTTCCCTTTTAGTGATGATGTTTTGCATAAGGATGCCAAAAAAAGAGTCAAGTATGTCAAAGACCTACATGCTAAAGTGAAGACCAACATTGAGACAAAAATGGAACACTATGCAAAGAATGCCACAAGACTCGAAAAAGAATGATCTTTGAACCCAGTGATTGGGTTTGGGTTCACTTAAGGAAGGAGAGGTTTCTCTCCTTAAGGAAATCCAAGCTTCAACCAAGGAGTGATGGCCCCTTCAAGGTGTTGGAGCGAATACATGATAAAGCATACAAGATAGACTTTCCCGGTGAGTATCAACTTAGTGCTACATTTAATGTTAGTGATTTCTCTCCTTGTGATGTTGGTGAAGCAAATGATGAGAAGCTAAATTTGAGGGCAAATTCTCTTCAAGAGAGAAGGGATGATATGGACCAACCCTACATGAAGGCTAATGAGCTACAAGAACTACGAGCGGAAGGACCATCGCAGAAGGACTATTGACTAGAGGGAAGTCTAGGAAGCTAATGGAACAATTAGAGAAACAAGTTGTTAATTTTCTTAGTCTTAAGAGATATGATAAGATTGATCCACATTATATTAATCTCTTGGTCATAGAAATACCTTAAGACTTATTTTTAATTTTAGGATGTAATAATCATACCTTATAATTAGGAATTATGTTGACTTGTGTGTGCCTAAATATTTAGTAGCTTAGGCACAATGTCATTAGTTGTGTGTAACCTAGGTACCATGTCATTTTGTGTTAGGTTATATGTGTCTTTTCATTGTAAGACATAGGAAAACTTGGATCTTATCAAGAGTTTCTTACTTTTCTGGTGATTCTACCTTGATCTTACCATTCCTTGTAGAGTGTTGTAATTTCTACCATTTTCTTCCTTCTCCATATTTTTTTGTTTGTTTTCTCCATTTTATTTGGTACTTTGTTTGAAAATACCACTTGGTTAGATCTTTCAACTCATACGGAAACACTCAAATCCATATCATGATGGGATTAGAACATGAACCTGAAAGAGTAAGATGATCTCATCATATATTGGACTAGTATCGAACACTACTATGAGTAAGACTAGAGTTGTCAAAATAGGTCGGATCAAATAGGCCGAGCCATTCGACCTACATTTTAGTACAGTCCAAACCTTAAAAAAAGAGGTCTAAAAGCGAATGAGTCTTTTTGGCCTGGGTTTTTTAGCCTATATTAAAATTGAGGTTGGGTGGGTCCGTTGTACTACAGGCTGGCCCGCTACAAAGAAAAAAATTAGTTATTTATAAAAAATAATAATGATCAAATTTGGGCTAAATCACGTAATTTTTTTCTTTGTACTTAATGGATTTAGTTTTAAAATGGCCTTATTGGGTTAGCTCAAGAACTCAGTTGTCACTGCAAGCAGCTACACCACACCACCTTCCTGCATCGACCAAGAGAACGATTGATTTGTTGTGCACTCTCTTGCTTCAAACGTGACCAGGTCATTAGTTCATAAATTAAACATCCATTTCATTTTTTTTCTAATGTCAATCAAAACAAAACACAAATGCCAAAATTCCTTTTAAGAGCTCATTTGGTCCGACTTAATATTGTCTTCTCTTCTCTTCTCTTTTAAAGAGAAAAATTGGCCAAACAATATTTTAGACAAACTTTTAACAATAAAAGGAGTTTTCCCAATAGATAAATAAAACAACGGAAAAACTTTTCAAAAAGGTGTAGAAAGGTACTTTTGGAAGGTTTCATTTATTAGACACAATTTAAACTTTATATTAAAAAAAGTCACATTTTAAATTTTATTCTATATCTCAGATATAAAATACGGCATTTGAAAATGAATATTACTTATGATATCATTTGTTAGACACAATTTAAACTTTATATTTAAAAAAGTCACTTTAAATTTTTTCTTGTGCGGTGACAAATATTTTTATTCAATTATAAATACTATTATTATTATTATTTTTATTATTATTATTATTATTATTATCATTATTATTTTATTAATTTATTTGATACAATTTATAAGATAAGATATATTATTTAGGGTTAAATAAGTTTTTAATCCCTATAAAATTAATGTATTTCACTTTTAGTCACTACAAATATCAATGTTTTCGCTAGTGTCAACCATCTCAACTAGATTGGCACCGCCGACTCTAACAATCCTCTATAGCACCAAATATTTAAAGAAATAAAGATAAAAATACAAAAGAAGCAAGGGGGCAACATCCAAACCCAAGCACATCAAGATAATCTAAAACTAGGAAGTTTAATCCTATTTCTTAAAAACTCCTTTAAAATAAAGGAGAAATATCATTCCACCATAAAAATCTCTGCCTAGAAGTACCAAAATTATCCAACAAATCGGCGCAAGATTTTTCCTCCCTAAAAATATGAGAATATTGAAACCTCATTTGGGAGGTAAGATAAATACAATTTTTCCATCTATTTTGAAATCTCCAAGGGACAAGTTGTGAGTTTCGGAAAACAGCAACCAATAAACTTGAATCACATTCTAACTAGAGGTTATACCACCCTTGAAGGTGCGAACATGAGAAGGGGGTTGAATTGTGTTTGCACAAAGTTGATAACTTTTTGATAATTTATATATAATTAAAAATTAGTTTGGTTTTGGTGACTTCCTTAGAGTAGAAGCAATCAGATTTAGAGGCAGCAAGCAATGAAAGCATAAATAATTTGACGCGTAGAATTATCCTGGTTCACCACTAACTCTGCTACATCCAGTCCCCTCATTCAGAAGGCTTTAATCCACTAATTCAAAAACCTTGAATTACAAAGCACCTGACCCTCCAAGCCAGTCTTCCCAAACAGCCTGACAACCTCATACTTTTGACCCTACAAGCCAAGTCTTCTCCTAACAACCTGACAACCTCATATTGAAGAAGGAACTAAACTACTATCGGGTTGAATACAAGAGATCGAAACTTGAGTAGTTGCTTCTAACAAAGCTGATAATAATAATAACTCTCACACTTTAAGAAAAGAACACTCAGAAAATATTTCTCATTCGAACAAGTGTTTCTCTCTTTGAACTCTAAGCTGAATTTGGAATCTTGAGCTTGAGTTCTTCTACTCTTTTATGCTTTTTTGTTGTTTTTCTCCTTCAGCCTTGAGTGTCTATTTATAGTGAAAATTTGGGCTTCAATTTAGTCCTTATTTAATTCTAAATTGTATCTTGTTTAGATTGAGTTTGTAAATTCTTCAAATTGATTATGTTCCTATTTTGTGTAGATTGACTTTGTAAATTCTTCAAATCAAATATTCTTCAAATCTTCATTAAATGTTGATCAAATATTCTTCAACTCTTCATTAAAATGTTGATCAAATATTCTTCGAATCTTCTTCAAATCTTCTTCAACTTTTCATTAAATACATATCAAATATTCTTCAAATCTTCATTAAATGTTGATCAAATATTCTTCAAATCTTCATTAAATGTTGATCAAATATTCTTCAAATCTTCAATTAAATGTTGATCAAATATTCTTCAAATCTTCTTCAAAACTTCACCATATTTTCTTTTCAACTTGGTCAAAGATTTTCTTCAATTATAAATTTGAATCAAATCTTATTTTAGATTTTCATCAATTATAATTTTGAATCAAATCTTATTTAAGATTTTCTTCAATTATAAATTTGAATCAAATCTTATTTTAGACTTTCATCAATTATAATTTTGAATCAAATCTTATTTAAGATTTTCTTCAATTATAAAATTGAATCAAATCTTATTTTAGATTTTCTTCAAAAACATGAATCTTCTTTCATACTCTTTGAAGTCAAATATATTGTTCTCAGAAAGTACTTTTGTTAACATCAAAACTCTAAATGTAAAACCAACTTGGTTCCAACAACCCTTTCTCAAAAGCTATCTCAATCGTTAGTATGACACCCATTAGCTCCACAAAAAGAGCATTGTGAATACCAAGAGACATAATGAAGAATCCAAGGGAAGCGGCACTACGGTATTTGAAAAAACCACCACAAGTAGAAGGCCCAAAACTATCTGTAGCGGCTCCATCTGTATTACAACTAATCATGTAGCAAGGAAGCGACTTCCAAATTACTTGAACAATTCTCGAAGCATTAGGTAAGTGGCATGTGACACAGAAGTAACACAACAAAAATAAGTAAAAAAACTAAGAAAATATATGTTGAGAGCTATAGTTCAACACAAAGACACATTGGAAACAAATAGAGAAACTGCCTCATGAAGAGGAATGTCCTTGTTGAAGAATCTGTTGATTCTAACAAAACCAAATGCACTAGAAAATATTAACCACGAAAGATAAGACCACACACCTTTTACCTGAGGACTCCAATTAGACCTGCAAACTTGCAAAACAAACAAAAGACTAAAAGAAAACAAGTTAGTCATTAGGATTCTCCCAAGCCACAACCAAATGTGTTGCGTTGGGCAAAGGTATAAATATGCAAGAATACTTATTTTTTTGATGAAGACAAAGACCAAGTAAAGTGATCAAGTTGCAAGTTCAAAGTGAAGTCAAAAATCAAGTCAACTATTGCCATATGCTAGAAGACTTATAGTTAAAGGTACTTGATGCAATCTATATTATTATATTTCAAATGCACATGAGAACCTTCTACTTTAACATATGCATCAAAATAATTTTCAAAATGTCAAACTGCATGAACAATGTTTGAAAATCAAGTTTTTGACAAAAGTCAAGGTTGCATTCGACTACATATATGTGTAGCCGAATACAGATGAAGTCAGAAGCAAAAACTTCACATTTGTATTCGACTACATGATGTGGTAGCCGAATACGACACCTAGTCAGAAGCAAAAACTTCACTTTTGTATTCGACTACAGGATGTTGTAGTCGAACTCAAATACCAAGTCAGTAGCTAAAATTGCACTTTTGTATTCGACTACAACATGTTGTAGCCGAATACAAAATCAAGTCAGTGGCAAAATTCAGTCATATGTTTTCGACTACAAGGATTTGTATTCGAATACAAGCTTGAAATTTTGAAATAAATCTGAACGTTACAGAAGTGTATTCGCCTACACTCAGGATGTAGCCAAATACAACTATGAAACAATGTGATTTTTCAGTTCTTATTGATTATGGATCATTGCATATGTTCATCAAACGTCTAAGAACGATTACCATTGATGTGAAGTGATTTCTTAGGAGTATAAATACTTCCTAGTTTCATATTTAACTTAAGAACCAAAAAGACAATCTTACAACAACTTTGAACAACTTTCTGAAATATTTTGTGAATTATTCAAAGTCATACTTTCATATTTCGAGTACATATTTTACATTGTCATATCATTGAGAAAGGTTCTATGTTGTACTTGAAATCATATTAGACTATTATCATTGTACAAGAAAGCATCAACTGTTATACCCTCTTGATTACAGTCAAAATCATTATTGTAAATTAACTAAGTTATTGTGTTGTTTGAAGAAAGTGGTGTATTTTCTTCAATTAGTGTAAACTAAGATAGCGGTGTGCTATCTTAGGCAGATTGTTAGGAGTTTGTAACTAAAGTCTTAGAGTTAGACTTGTACTTATTCTAACGATCGTGGAAAATCTCTTGTGGTGTGCAAGAGGACTGGATGTACCCTTGGTTGTAAGGGGAACCAGGATAAACTCTTTGTATTCTTTATTTTTCTGCCATTTACTTTTTACAATACTCTAATCATAGTCAGAAAAATAATCCACTAAGTCTCTGAAAACAAGAAAATTTCTAAACACCTAATTCACCCCTCCCTCTTAGGTGCGCCTCTTTACTAACAATTGGTATCAGAGCAGGTTTTGGTAATTTGCTCTTCGATCCTTATTCATGGCTTCCGCACAACTAGTTTTTAGAGATGGCGCTAGTAGCAATAAACCACCTTGCTTTGTTGGAGAACATTATGATTTTTGGAAAATACGCATGCAGGCATATCATGCGGCACAAGGAGATGATATTTGAGATGCAGTAGAAAATGGCCCCTATGTTCCAAAGACAGTCATCTACAATGAAGAGCAAATAAAGATAAAAGCCTCATGGACAGATGATGACAAAAGGAAAGTGCTATTTGACAAAAAGGTCAAAAATAGGTTACAATTGACACTTGGAATGAATGAGTTCTTCCGCGTGTCTCATTGCAATACTGCCAAAGAAATCTGGGATACGCTTGAAGTAACCCATGAAGGAATAGTTGAGGTAAAACGTTTTAAACTTAATACTTTATCTTAAGAATATGAATTGTTTCATATGCAACCCGGAGCACCTATTCTAGACTTGCAGAAAAGATTTTCTCATATGACTAACCACTTGACGGCGCTTGGCAAGATTTTCACTAATGATGAATTAAATCTTAAAGTTCTAAGATCATTAACAAGGGCATGACAACCTAAAGTAACAACAATTTCTAAAAAGAAAAGTCTGTC
Organism: Cicer chorassanicum; assembly: GCA_037974735.1. Taxonomy (NCBI): domain Eukaryota; kingdom Viridiplantae; phylum Streptophyta; class Magnoliopsida; order Fabales; family Fabaceae; genus Cicer; species Cicer chorassanicum. The sequence goes on from JBBPBP010000001.1 coordinate 44,060,971, forward strand.
AAAGATGTCTCTTTCTGCACTTTTCGGAAAACTCCAAGAATATGAGATTAAACTTGGAAGACTAGAAAAGAATGAAATTCTAGAAAAGAAGCCAAAGAGCATTGCCTTGAAAACAGAGTCAAGGGAACAGATAGATGATGAGAACTCAGATAGAGATGAGAACATCACCTTCCTAGTAAAGAAATTTGGTATGTTCCTTCAAAACGATAAAATTTTTAAGAAAAGGAAAACTTTCAGGAAGAAGGATGTCTTCACTACAAATCAAAACTTCACATGTTTTGAGTGTGGAAATCAAGGACACATAAAAGCGGAGTGTCCAAATATTGTCAAGAAAAGTGCTCTCAAGAAGAAAGAATTCAAAAAGGCCTATATAGCATGGGAGGACAATGAAGTCAGTTCATCCTCAAATTCGAAAAGTGACGACTGTGCAAATGTTGCTTTGATGACATTACACCAATCTGATGAAGAAGAAGAGGTTATAACAAAGATTCTTCTCATAATAATGATGCTAATAATGAATTACTTATTGAGTGTAATGATGATCAAAATGCAATAAAAGAATTACTTATGGAATGTAAAATTTTGTGCAAAACAGTGTCAACTCAAAAGAAACAAATTTCATCTCTTAAAGAGAAAATTGACACTATGGAAAAAGACTTTGAAAAATTAAAACAAAATTTTACATGTAATAAGTGTGATTCTCTTTCTTTTAAAATTGTCCAACTAAATAGAGTAATTGAAAGATATGAAAAGGGACAAGTTGGATTGGAAAATATTCTTAATATGCAAAGATATTCCAATGACAAGAGTGACCTTGGTTATTCAAAATTTGATAAACCAAGTATTAATAAAACCAACTTTGTTAAGGCAAGTGATCAATCCAACAAAGAGAAAGTTATAGTTCTGGAAAATGATCATGATTATTCTAAGAAGAATTATGTTCAAAAGAAATCTCATATGCCTAAATATAGAAGTAAATTTATTCCTACATGTTTTTATTGTGGTCTAAATGTCCACACACCTAATGCTTGTCATTTTAGGAATTTTGGTGTTTCAAATGGGCATTATGTGTGGGTCAAGAAAGGTACTAATACTCAAGGACCCAAAGCACTTTGGGTACCTAACAAATTATGATATTGTTTTGTAGGAATGCATACAAAGTACCTCTAATATGTGGTATTTGGATAGTGGATGTTCAAAACACATGACTACTAACAAAACAAAATTTTCAGCACTTACTCTTGAATCATAAGGCTATGTGATCTATGGAGATAACAACAAGGGTAAAATTTTGGGCATTGGAAAGGTTGGTGCAGCCCCATCTCCTTCAATTGAAGATGTTCTACATGTTGAATGATTAAAGCACAATCTTATTAGCATTAGTCAGCTTTGTGACAAGGGTTACAAAATAGCTTTCAACAAAGATGAATGCATTATCCGAAATGAGGTATCAAATGAAATCCAGTTTGTTGGAAAGCGTTTTAAAAAATAACTTTATAATTAATCTTGATGATTTATCCTTGAAAATGAAATGTCTTATGGTAAGTGACAACAATGATGCATGGCTATGGCATAAAAGATTTGCACATATCCATACAGATCATTTAAATAAGTTAGTCAAGCATGAACTTGTTGTAGGCTTACCAAATATGAAATTCATTAAGGACAAATTTTGTGATGTTTGTCAAAAGGGTAAGAAAACTAAGGTTTTTTTCAAACCCAAGAATATTGTATCAACTTCAAGACCACTTCAATTGCTACATATGGACTTGTTTGGTCTATCAAGAACTAAAAGTCTTGGTAGAAATTCATATGCACTAGTAATTGTTGATGATTTCTCAAGGTTCACTTGGACCTTATTTTTGGCAAATAAAAATGAAGCTTTTAAAGCATTTAAAAATCATGCCAAACTAGTCCAAAATGAACAAGCAACCAAAATTGTATCAATAAGAAGTGATCATGGAGGAGAATTTCAAAATGCTTCTTTTGTAGAGTATTGTGAAGAAAATGGAATCTTCTATATCTTATATGCACCAAGAACACCTCATCAAAATGGAGTTGATGAGAGAAAGAATAGATTGTTGGTAGAACTTGAAAGGACCATGCTAAGCGAATCAAGTTTACCAAAATACTTTTGGGCAGATGCTATAAGTACAATTGGATATGTATCCAACCGGGTAATAATTTGACCAATCCTAAAGAAGACTCCATATGAACTCTATAAAGGTAGAAAGCCAAACATTTCTCATTTTCACATATTTGAGTGTAAATGCTTTGTGCTAAATAATGGCAAGGAAAATCTTGGAAAATTCGATGAGAAAGCCGATGAAGGTATCTTAATTGGTTATTCCTTATCTAGTAAAGATTTTAGAATTTTTAATAAAAGAACTTTGTTAGTAGAAGAATCTACGCATGTATCATTTGATGAATCTAACCCCTTGAAAGAGGATAAAAATGTCTCTTGTGATGATGATGATTTTATAAGTGATGATATAAGCAAAGACAATCAAGTTGATTAATCAATTCAAAAGAATGAAGTCAGTATTGAGCACCAAGATCAACATAATGATCTCCCTCAAGAATGGAGAACTCATCGAGATCATCCCATTGACAACATTATAAGTGATATCAACAAAGGAGTTACTACAAGGCTCAAACTCCAAGATGCTTGTTTGAATATGGCATTTGTCTCTCAAATAGAACCTTCTAAGGTAGATGAAACACTTAAGGACGATCAATGGATACTTTCTATGCAAGAAGAACTAAACCAGTTTGAAAGAAACAAAGTGTGGGAACTTGTCCCAAATCCTGGCAATAAACACATCATTAGTATCAAATGGGTGTTTAAGAATAAACTGGATGAAAACGGTATAGTTGTTCGAAACAAAGCAAGGTTGGTTGCTCAAGGATACAAACAAGAACAAGGGATCGACTTTGATGAAACATTTGCTCCAGTAGCAAGGTTAGAAGCAATCCGGTTATTACTTGCTTATGCTTGCTCTATGGATTTTGAATTATTTCATATGGATGTCAATAGTGCTTTTCTAAATGACTACATTAATGAGGAAGTGTATGTCAAATAGCCACCCAACTTTGAAGACTTCAAGAATCCTTCACATGTCCACAAATTAAAGAAATCGTTCTATGGTTTGAAACAAGCTCCAAGAGCTTGGTATGATAGGCTACGGAATTTTCTATGTGAACGAGGATTTGAAAAGGGTAAAGTTGATTAGACATTATTTATTAAAAGGACTAATGATCACACTTTACTTGTTCAAATCTACGTTGACGATATCATATTTGGATCAACCAACAATAAAATATGTGAAGAATTCTCATTAATGATGCAAGGAGAATTTGAAATGTCTATGATGGGTAAGTTAAATTATTTCCTTGGACTTCACATCAAGCAACTCAAAAATGGAATTTTAATCGATCAAGTAAAGTACTGTAAGGAACTATTACAGAGGTTTGAGATGGACAGAAGTAAAGAAAATGCAACTCCTATGGGCTCTGGAACTTATGCAGATAAAGATGAAACTGGTAAATCAATAGATACATCAAAATATCGAGGTATGATTGGTTCTCTTTTATATCTAACGGCCACCCGGCCAGATATTATGTTCAGTGTCTGTTTATGTGCAAGGTTTCAGGCAGATCCTAAGGAATCACATCTTGTAGTATTGAAGCGAATAATAAAATATTTAAAAGGAACAACTAATGTTGGCTTATGGTATCCAAAAGGTAGTATATGCAATCTTGTTGGTTATTCTGACTCAGACTATGCAGGATGTAAAACAGATCGAAAAAACACAAGCGAGACTTGTCATATCATAGGTAATGCTTTGGTGTCATGGTCTTGAAAAAAGCAAGCATGTGTGGTTGTAAGCACTGTTGAAGCAAAATACATAGCAATAGGGAGTTGTTGTGCACAGATTCTATGGCTCAAACAGCAGTTATGTGACTATGGACTTGACCTTGGATGCATTCCCCTAAGATGTAACAATACCAGTGCTATCAATATCACAAAGAACCCAGTCATGCATTCTTGAACCAAACATATTGACATACGCCATCACTTTCTGCGAGATTATGTGCTCAAAGGGAATGTTGAAGTAACATTTATGGATACACATAATCAACTAGTAGATATCTTCACATAATCATTCTATAAGATACGAAGATAAGTTGGCATTCTAAATGAAAATGATCTATAATACAAGGTATTGATACTTTGTAAGTCACTTCTTTTCAAAATCTTGAATCTTCACTTGATAAGTTGATAGAATTGAATCTTTGATGTATGAATATGTGATTTCTCAACCTTATTATGTCTTTTAAATATTGTCTTTCAGTAAAAATTCGACTTAAAAAATAATTTTTTTATCGTAGCCAAATACACATAGTCTATATATGAATACACGTTTCCAGAAAATTCTGTATTCGACTACAACCAGAGTGTAGCCGAATACAAATTCAAATTTTTCCCTATATATATGTGTTTTCGCGTTTTTAGGTCACTTTCTTAGAACTTCAGTAGCCGAATACAGATTCTCATCCACTTCCATTACCCCAAAACTTCATCAAATCTTACATGCAAACATTACAAAATCTATACACTATCATCAATTGTATCTAAGATTACTCCCAACTCAAAATCAAAACCCCAAATCCCCAATTTTTTTTTCCCAAATCCAAAAACTTCATCTTCTTCAATCTTTACTGTGGATGCACGGAAACGAGGTTCCCGAACCAAGCATGCTTCAGTAGGGCTAAAAATGACAATGTTGCAGACCTGTCCAGATTACTTCATTCACCCGAAGAAATCGACCGATTCAAAACTTACTACTCGAATAAAAAGTTGATCACTCCAAAATATGGTACATTTGATTCCTTCTTAGCTTTTAAATTTCTTGAGTTACTTAGGGCACAACATTTGGACGCATTCATTAGTTATAATGGCGCAATCTATGCTGACTTAGTTAGGGTGTTTTACTGCAACCTTAAGAAAGAAGGATTTAAGTTGGTATCACAAGTAAAAGGAAAATATATTGAGTTAGATACTCAAACAATTGGAGAAATTCTACAGTTACCATCTGAAGGTCATAAACTTAGGCTTGGAAATTTGTGTGAGTGGGAAAATGTGACAAAATATGATGCTTATGTATCATTGTGCCATTTTGACAAAAACACCACGGAAAGAAAACGAGCACAAGTTGGTTCCAAATTCGCTAAGCAACGGTACGGTGTTGGAAATTTGACCGTTGAAAACAGGCTGCTGCATTATTTCCTCAAATGCATTTTGGTTCCAAAGGCAGGAAATTATTCTTAAATGACTAAATTTGAGCTTCATATTATGTTCTTTATGCTAGAAGGAACTGATCTCAATTGGTCATATTTTGTCCGGTTTGTTCTGTTTGCTTCCAAGAGTGCCATAGATTTGCCTTATGCTAAAGAGATTACCAGGATTTTGGATCATTTTCAAGTGGATTTTTCTAGTGAAGTAATGTATACTCCTTCAAAAGAAAATGTGTTGGACTTGAATGTGTTGCCCAGTATGAAGATTGTGTGGAGCGAGCAACTTCAGGCTTATGTCCACAAAAACGATCTTGGACAATCATCTACGACTGCCTAGGATAAAGAAGAAGCAAAAGAAACGACATCGGACGATGATCACATTTCAAATCGCATGGTAATGGACAGGCTCAACTCCCTTCAAACGTTCATCACTAACCAATTTCAAACTATGAACATATCCATTAACAACAGATTCAACAACATTGAGACAACCCATGCTCAGAACCATGAGTTTTTGTTGAATGAACTAAATGGCATGTCCCTTAAGATTGACCAAATTCAACACCTAAAGGATGATAACATGTAGTTTGTTGTTGTAGTTTATGTTATTTTCTTTAAATGCTTAACTTTGTTTTGTCTGTAACTTTATAATAATGGTTTCTCATCATTATGTATGATTTAAACAACTTATTCTTAAATTATGGTTTTTCTCATGTTATATTCTATCTTGTGTGATGTTTTTTAGTCCCTCTCTATATATACTTTGGATACTTGTGGTATGTGTGAATATTTTTCTGTTACTTTTTTTCTTTTTGATCATGTCAAAAGGGGGAGAAAATTGGTATGTATGCTATTGTTGTTAAAAAAAATTAGGTTTTCAAACTTTCAAAACATGATGGCATGAACTCAAGACCAAAGGGGGAGTAAGCATGCACTAAAGGGAAGAAATCAAACTCTTTGAAATTTTAACAACAACAAGGTTTTGTCATCATCAAAAAGGGGGAGAATGTAAATATGCAAGAATACTTATGTTTTTGATGACGACAAAGACCAAGTGATCAAGTTGCAAGTTCAAAGTGAAGTCAACAATCAAGTCAACTATTGTCATATGCTAGAAGACTTATAGTTTAAGGTACTTGATGTAATCTAATATTATTATATTTCAAATGCACATCAGAACCTTCTACTTTAACATATGCATCAAAAGAATTTTCAAAATGTCAAACTGCATGAACAATGTTTGAAAATCAAGTTTTTGACAAAAGTCAAGGTTGCATTCGACTACATATATGTGTAGCCGAATACAGATGAAGTCAGAAGCAAAGACTTCACATTTGTATTCGACTACATGATGTGGTAGCCGAATACAACACCTAGTCAGAAGCAAAAAATTCACTTTTGTATTCGACTACAGGATGTTGTAGTCGAATTCAAATACCAAGTCAGTAGCTAAAACTGCACTTTTGTATTCGACTACAGGATGTTGTAGCCGAATACAAAATCAAGTCAGTGGCAAAATTCAGTCATTTGTATTCGACTACAAGGATTTGTGTTCGAATACAAGCTTGAAATTTTGAAATAAATCTGAACGTTACATAAGTGTATTTGCCTACACTCATGATGTAGCTGAATACAACTGTGAAACAATGTGATTTTTCAATTCTTATTGATTCTAGATCATTGCATATGTTCATCAAACTTCTAGGAACGATTGCCATTGATTTGAAGTGATGTCTTAGGAGTATAAATAATTCCTAGTTTCAGATTTAACTTAAGAACCAAAAAGACAATCTTACAACAACTTTGAACAACTTTCTGAAATATTTTGTGAATTATTCAAAGTCATACTTTCATATTTCAAGTACATATTTTACATTGTCATATCATTGAGAAAGGTTCTCTGTTGTACTTGAAATTATATTAGATTGTTATCATTGTACAAGAAAGCATCAATTGTTATACCCTCTTGATTACAGTCAAAATCATTATTGTAAATTAACTAAGTTATTGTGTTGTTTAAAGAAAGTGGTGTATTTTCTTCAAGTAGTGTAAACTAAGATAGTGGTGTGCTATCTTAGGCAAATTGTTAGGAGTTTGTAACTGAAGTCTTAGAGTTAGACTTGTACTTATTCCAACAATAGTGGAAAATCTCTTGTGGTGTGCAAGAGGACTAGACGTACCCTTGGTTGTAAGGGGAACCAAAATAAACTCTATGTGTTCTTTATTTTTCTGCCATTTACTTTTTACTATACTCTAATCATAGTCAAAAAAATAATCCACTAAGTCTCTAAAAACAAGAAAATTTCTAAACACCTAATTCACCGTCCTCCACCCCACTCTGTCTTAGGTGCGCCTTTGTACTAACAAAAGGGGCAATCAAAGAAAAGATGTTCAGTAGTTTTAGTATCATGGCCACAACGAGAACAAACAAACACAATTGTACAACCATTTTCCAAATGTTGTAATTAATGGGCATCCTTCCATGATAAAATATCCAAAGAAGAAAGAAACGGGACAATGGAACACAACAATTCCATATACATAACCCACATAACACAATCATCGTGATAGAAAAGTAAGGAGAGAGATTGACTGCACACACATGTGCAGCAAAATGCTGTTATTCGTAGTTCATCTAGCACAATAACATGTTTGCAACAACCCTATTCTTTACATAAAATGATTTTTTTCTTCTAATTAACTATTTAAGTCACTTACTTGAAATATGTGTGTATTTTAAATTTTTCTTGGAACTATTTAGAAGGTTTAGTTTAGTGAGTTATATTTAAAAGAATAGTAAAACTAGAATTTTAAGCAAGTTTGTCATTTAGTCCAAAATCTACCAAACTCACTCACCCACCTAAACTAAAAAGGAACCAACGTGCACACACACACACACACTTAAAATCAAGTTTGATTTTTCTCCCCTTTCCTTTATTCCACTTACTCTTATATCACCTAACCATCCCTCACTTCCTCTTCATCATACAAAAAACTCACTCCCTTTCTTCAGCACTATCCTCACCCCATCTCTCATCACATTTCAATCATTTTCACTCTCCAAAACATGAAACAATTTCACTTGTTACCATTCCTTTCACAATCATACATAAAACTACATGCAACACCTCAAACACAACCCTTATTATCAAATTTTGATCATTTAGAGAGTAGAAGGAAGAGTGCTTGAACTCAAGGAAAAGCAGGTTTTGTTAAGTCGTCCAATAATATTGCACTTAACGAAATTAGCGAGTTTCTATTTTCCTTTAAATCTTATTTTTGCATGCATGAGTGGTAAGGTATTTTGGTTAGAAATAAGATAAATTACTGCAATTTGGGTTTTTGAAAAGATGAGAGTTAGAAACCCTTTTTCTTCCGTACATCATGATAGATCAAATTGTGATTTGTTGATTGATTATGATTTCTATTATACACCTTTGTATTAGTGTTTATGTGTGTGAATTGATGCTTGCATTAGCGTTTTATTACTTGATACATTGATGATTTTGAGTTACCATGGTTTTCGAAGGGTGCTAGAGGATGATTGTAAAAACAGAGGGAAATTTTCACATTTCGTAGAAATTGGCTAAGAGAATTCAACCCTGGGACCAATATGGTTGTTTCAGATTTAAATTCGCTAAGCGAATTTGACAGATTTTGAAATGTTCCTTGTAGTTTCTATGTGTGTTTAGTTTGTAGTATTCCTTAACATTGATTCGAATTATATTATTAATGGCTAATTGATTTCATGTTGCGATATGCATTGATTTAATTGAAAATAATACTATACTTTTCTCATGTTCAAATTTCATTTCACAATTATATGTTTTAAATCAAATGACTAATGATACGGTGAGATATGATGATGTTTCAATAAAGAAACATCTGTAAGGGAAGAGTAACTAGGGCGCCTATTGCGGTCATTGCCAAGACTTACCTTACAAAATGATCAAAATTAACTTGGTAGCTCACATTGACATAATTGAGATATATTGCCCGTTTTATATGAAAATATTGACTAAAACGAATGAAAGATTTTCAAACGTAACTTTATCTTTAAGATTTTATATAAAACCAAATTTGTACCTTTTCTATTAGTGATGGTTCAAAAAATGTATTTTCTAACTATTCTTCCTTTTTTTATGGAACTCACTAAGATTATTATCTCATCCATATTTTTATGTATTATAGCAGACAAGAAGACTTGAGCTTTGGACTTGGAGCAAGTATATGATGTCAATGTTTAGTACTTATTGCATTTGTATTATGAAATTTAGTTATTTGTTCAAGTTTTAGACTTGACTTATAACATTGTAATTTTAGAACTTTATGACTTCTCTTGTGAAGTTAGATTGTAGTGATATTAGTCTAGGAGATTCTATGTTATGTTCTAGATAAGTAATGTGTGGTGTTACAATGTTCATCTTCAATATATTCATCTAACTGTGTGGTTCATATGTATCATCACTAATAACAATTGAATTGATTGGAAGATTGGAACTTATGATTAACTGAAGTATTGGCTATTAGTTCCTTTTTCTTCAAATGATTACACTTTGACAGGAACTATGTCCATCAGTATTAGTTCCTTAATTACTGCAAAGAGTGTTAAGTACAATATTTAAGTGTTTTTGAGCTACTAAACTACGAAATGCATAAAAATAAAGTAAAGCAGAAAGATAAAGGGATAAAATGCGTAAAATGCTTGTTTGATTGATTGAATGTGTTTTGAAATTTATAAGTGTTGGTCTTTATAGGCAAATAGTATTCCTACTAGCCATAATCTTGGCCTACAGAAATGTAGCCTTACTTGGTTATTTACGTGGTGCCCCACGATCGACTCATCCTTCTTATTTCCTCGACATGTTCCATTGTCAGTATTGCGTGTGCTTTTTCATTATATAATGCCTTTGTGTTAATCGTTGAGTCTAGTTAGTGGCGCTAGAAACGTGGAAGACGAGTGTTGTTGTCAAATTATTAGGTTCTACTAAGTTTTGACAAGCTCTTACGCCTTCATGACTTTCGTGAGCCTTATTATACTTTAGAAAGAACAGAGTTACTCATATTCATATTCGACTACTTTTCCTTTGCTTGGCCTTACTTCGACTAATGGGAATTCCATTAACCTTAAATTTGATTATTTGTCGATCTTGGTTAACAAACCATTTATTTTTAGGTGTAAACAAATATCATTTACATTGCATTATTGAGTAGCTATGGACTTGTGAGATGAGTAAACAATAATTACTACGCATGGACAATGTCATCGTTGCTCCGTAAAACAGGAAAGTAGCTGTTACGAACTCTCTCTTGGCTTGAGAAAGGGCATAACTTAATGATTCTTGTCGATACAATTACTCCAATGGTAACCTTGATTTTCTTAATTGATTAAGAATAATAACCGCTTAATCATTTATGTTTTTCTATAAATATCTTCATCCGATCAACTTCTTATTTTTACTTCTTGCTATTCATTTTGACTTTTTTCCTGCCTTGCCAAACAATCTTCTCTTTGATCTTTTGATTTCAATCCTCTATGTGAATCCCTCCTTTCTTCTTCTAATTTCAATTCTCAACATGTCTACATCTGATGCTCAAAATCATAACCAAAATTAGGAAAATATTTCTATTATTGTCTCTAGGGTCCTCTGACTCATAAACGCACTCATGACATTTCATATTTCGTATTGTGTATAGATTTGAAGTCGGGATTAATGATCCGCTCCATTTATTTTTCCTTTGGAATTGGAATGATTGACTCACACCCTTTATTTTTCTTTGAAGTCGAAATGACTAATCTACAACCTTTATTTTTCATTTGAAGCCGGAATGACTAACTAACATCATTTATTTATTTATATTGAAGTTGGGAAGACTGACCCACACCTTTTATTTTTGTTTGAAGATAGAATGTCCGATTCCTTTTATTTTTTTTTCTTTGAAGTCGTGATGACTGACCTACACATTTTTTCTTAGAAGTTGGGATGATTGACTTGCACTCTTTTTTTTCTCCTTTAAAATTAGGATGAATGACCTACATCCTTTAATTTTCCTTTAAAGTTGGAATGATTGACTCATGCTCTTTATTTTTTCCTTTGAAGGAGAGATGATTGTTCCACACACTTTACTTTTAAAGCCAACAAGACTAATTCACACCCTTTATTTTTCTTTTGAAGTCGGGTTAAATGACCGACACAATTTGTTTTTCTTGAAGGTTGGAATGATTGACCTATACCCTCTTTAGGGCCCGTTTGATGGACATGATAAGAGACATGATAGAAATAAGTTATCATATTCTGTCTGAATCCAGTGTTTAATGAACAAACATGATATGATAAGTTAATCCAGAACTCTGTCATATATGTCTCTCTAGTTGAAGTTTCTATCCTGAATATGAACTGGGTTAGAAACCAGCAAGATAGGATAAGAATAATAATTTACTCAATTACCCTTATAAAATATAAAATTAAAATATAAAATTAAAATATAATAAAATATAAATATAAAAAAATTTACAAAATATAATCTAAAATATAACAATGTAAATCTAATTAAATATAAATATAATTAATAGAATTTGTTTTTAAACTTAAAAATGAAATATTAATAATTAATTTAAAAAATATTTATGATTTTATCACAAGGATAGTTTTGTCTTTTTATATAATTTAATAAATTAGTATTTAAAATTATAAAAATATGAAAATTATATGAAATTTTAATATAAATATAATTTGTTTACAAGGGTATTTCTGCCATTTACACAAAA
>JBBPBP010000001.1:44073111-44126780 GCA_037974735.1 Cicer chorassanicum
ATTTATTTATATTATACCAAATAAAATAGAATTATTTAGTTACTCATGATTTTTTTTAAAATTTAAATTGTTTATTTAATAGTGTCAATGGATAATTTTAAATATAAAATAATTTCATTACTTATTTCATTTTTTAGTATTTTTTTGTTAATTTATAATATTTAAAATATAATAAGTCAATCTAAAAATAACTAATATGTAATTGTTCACGATGGTAATTTTATTATTTAAATATAATATATATATATATATATATATATATATATATTATATTGATGAGATGTGCACCAAATACATGACAAAATAAAATATTGTTATTCTGTTGGTTGTCACGTGTGTATCAAACACTAGATATGATAATGTTTATTCTATCAGTATCCTATTATATCATATTCTATCCTTATTCAACTTTATATCATATCATATCATAACCTATCTTTATCCAGCTTTATATCATATCCTAACTATATCCTATCCTACGCATCAAATGGACCCTTAATTTTGTTTTCTTTAAAGCTGATATGACTAACAATCACCTTTTTATTTTTCTTTTGAACTAAATAATAATAATAATAAATAAATAAATAAATAAAATGAATATGTCTTTGATGTGTTAACTTAGGGATAAGAGTTCGTCCTTGTAACGTTAAATGATAGAGTTTAACTCCTATGTAAGACAATTATAATTTTACGTGATAAGTAGGCCAATTCTAAAATGACTATTAGTGTGAATATTATTAATAATGGTTTCTTTTTCTTGTTTATTTTTTTAAAAAATAAATAGAAAGAATATCTTATGCCAGTAATAATTGATTAAAAAAATATTATTTACATAAAATAAGATTTGTTTGAATTTCTATCCATTTTGAAGTTTCATTACTTAAATGAAAATTGTTGGTTCTAAATTCCAATTTTGAGTTGTCTGTCAGAAAATTCCGATTTTGAGCTAGCAATGCTAATTCCTGATACCATACGGAGTTCCACAGTTACATCCAATAATAAGTTAACACGTATCTTAAAAATTGAAACTCAAAAACACCACGGACTTCTATTGGTGGTCACACACATATCCATCACCCGCATGTAATTTTACAGAAAATGAAAACCCAAAAAAGAACAAGAATACACATCGTGTCTGGATATGTGAGAATCGTGACGTTCGTTTCTCTCTCTAAAAACACACTCTCTCACCAAAAAAACCCCAAAACCAAACCCTTAGCTCACAATTTCACTTCAACGCGAGATCTAATCTAATCCCTGGTATTCACTCTTTCTCATTTTTCTTTTTTATCGTTCTTTTCTATTTCATGGCTATCAAAGATTGAATCTTGCTGCTGATATTTTTATGGGTTTTCTGCAATTTTTATTTTATTTTTTTTATGTTTTTGTGTGCAATGGTTAAATCTTTGAAGTTTTTTTTTGTTATCTGGGTCTTTTATGTTTTGCCGAATTTCTGAGTGAAAAGAGTGGTTTAATTGTGTTTATTGAAAGTCTGAAGTTTTGATTTTTGCTAGTTAGAAGTATCCATGGAGGAACCAGAAAGGGGTTTGTTATCTTGTGGAACTTCGGAAACCACAGTGGCCCATGATGAAATAGTTGGTGGTGAAACCCTAGATGGGTCTGTGAAATGTAATGGGAAGGATGTAATTGTGGAGGGTATGGGTTCAGATGTGTATATAGATGGTGTTTACGTTCGTTCGAGTGGTGATGAGGTTCATGATGAAGTCGGTTGCGGTGATGAGGTTAAGGGTGGGGAGGATTTGAGTGAGGATGTGAAGTCTGTTGGGACTGAGACTCAGGTTGAAGACTCTAAAGCTGTAGAATATGAAGAGGCTAGGAGTGAGAATGTTGTAGTTGAGTTGGATAGTGCAGTTTCGGAAGGGGAAGTGAGAGATCAAACAGTAGTTGGTAGTGACTCTTGCACAGTTGTTGAAACAACACCCGGCAGCATTGATGTTGTCACTTTGGAGGATGCTGCTAGGGCACCAGATCACAAGTTGGCAAATACTAGCTGTGAAAATCAGAAAGATAGGAATGTGATTGATCATGGAACACCGGGAGATTGTAATGATGTGACCTTAGAAACATTGGATCAACATAAAAACATGGCTAATAATTTGCAGAGTGATAATAAAATTTTGGATAAAGGAGAGCGTGTTCGTGACAGTTATGAAATTAAGGAAAATTTAAGTTCAAATGGAGAACAGCCAAATGGGAATAGTAAAGTTGAAGACAACTCTGATAATGTACAGGAAGTGGTTTGTGGAACTGAAGTTGCGGTAGATAAGGCTCTTTTGAATTCTGGTGAAAAAAAGAGCTCTAGTGTTGAAAATTGCAATGAAAAGGAGCAAATTATAGCTGACAAGGATGACAAATGTGTTTCTGCTTTGGATGTTTCTGATGCTGAACAATCTGATGTACATAAGGTGATGCAAATTGATGTTGAAAATCAACAAGGAACAGAAACAATCAACCACACTGCAGAGGTTAAAGGTATGATGTCCTTGTTGCTGCTTGTTTTCCAGCTTAAGTAATGGTTGAAAAATGAAATTGTAGAAGTAAATGAGAAAGTTGTTTAGTTTTTAGATAATGATGCTTGTAGTTCTTTTGGTGCAGGTACGTCGGTATCTATTGGGAGTGAGAAATATTTGGATGCTAATGCAATTGTAGAAAAAGACACTCAAATTACCGACAAAGGGAGCCTTGTGCTGCCGTTGTTGAGTGATGGAAAGGAAAAACTCAAGGATGAGTCAAATACAAAGCAAAATGATGAAGAGCGAGAATGCATTTCTGAACAGGTTGGATCAAATGGTGGTCATGAAATTGAAGAGGAGTTTAATGAATCTGGACAGAGAAAACCAAAAGATGGAAAAGTTGTAAAACATGCACTCACGAAGCCTGGTAGTTCAGAAATATGTCATCAGGCACGATATTTGCTGCCAACAGTAAAAGAAGAAGGCGAGTTTTCTCTGTCTGATATGGTTTGGGGAAAAGTGAGAAGCCACCCATGGTGGCCTGGACAGATTTTTGATCCTTCGGATGCATCTGAAAGGGCAAAGAAGCATTATAAAAAAGATTGCTTTTTGGTAGCATATTTTGGGGATAGAACATTTGCATGGAATGAAGCATCTCAGCTAAAGCATTTTAGGGCACACTTCTCCTCAATTGAAAAGCAGAGGAGCAGTTCAGAATCATTCCAGAATGCTATAGATTGTGCTTTGGATGAAGTCTCGAGACGAGTAGAATATGGGCTAGCATGTTCTTGTATACCTGAAGAAACATATAACACAATTAAAGGCCAGAGTGTAGAGAACACTGGGATTCGACAGGAAATAAGTTTCAAACATGGGGATGACAAATCTCTAAATGCTAGCTCGTTTTCACCCACAAATCTTATAGATTATGTGAAAACACTATCCGAGTTGCCTACTGGGGGCTTTGATCGCTTGGAGCTTGAGATTGCTAAGGCTCAGCTGCTTGCGTTTAACCGGTTTAAGGGTTTCTCTTGCTTGGCAGAAATACAACATTGTGGAGGCTTTGACAAGGACAATTCATTTGTTGATGATGAGCAAGATGTGAGTGAAATTATCGAGGATGCAACTCCTGTAGTTAATAAAGATAATCAAGGTGGTCTTGGAAATTTAAAAAATAAAAAAGGCGCCCGTCAAAAGCGTAAACATAATTTCAAGGATACTATGCATCCAACCAAGAAGGAAAGAAGATCGACAGACCTACAGAGTGGAACTCCAGATTCTCCTGAAGGGGATTGTTTGTCTGACGAGATGGTAACTGATAATCTGGTTTCACCTGAAGATTCCAAGAAAAGGAGGGCTATTGATCCCTATGACGATGATCCTGGAATGCAAGACGGGAGAAAAACAACTTCCGTTGCAAAAGTTTCGAATATCACAAAGTCGTCGTTTAAAATTGGTGACTGTATCCGTAGGGCTGCTAGTCAACTCACCGGGTCACCTTCTGTAGTGAAGTGTTCTAGTGACCGATCTCAGAAGACCGATGGAGACATCGATGATTTTTCTGGGAATGGATTGGATGTTTCCCCCCCAACTTCCGAGGATGCTGAGAACACAACAGAATATTCATCTCTAAATGATTTGCTATCTTCACTTCAGTGGGTGGCACAAGAACCCTTTGGACAATATACTTTTCTGAATGCCACTGTCAGCTTCTTCTCTGATTTCAGGAATTCTATAGTTGTGGCTGCTGATTTCAGGAAAGATGTTTTATGTACGGATAAAGTTGGTACTAAGAGGAAGAAACCACCCGTAGCTGGAACACCTGAAACATTTGAATTTGAAGATATGAGCGACACATATTGGACTGATAGGGTCATTGACAATGGCAACGAAGAGAAACCAGTGCAACAACCAACGCCAACACCACCACCACAGAAAAAGCGGAAAAAAGACGAAAAACCTGTCACTGCTGAGTCGGCGAAGCCAGCTCAAGTTACTCGTAGGCCCTATTCCAGGAAAAAACAAACCGAAAGCAACCATGCCGAGGTTCCTGGAAAACCTCCTGGTTATATAGATGAGAATGCCCCAGCTGAGCTTGTTATGAACTTTGCTGAGTTGAATTCTGTTCCCTCGGAAACAAACCTTAACAAAATGTTTAGGCGTTTTGGACCGCTAAAGGAATCTGAAACAGAAGTTGATAGAGTTAGCAGCCGGGCACGAGTGGTTTTTAAGAAGTGTATGGATGCAGAGGTAGCTTGCAGTAGTGCTAAAAAGTTCAACATATTTGGATCAGTACTTGTAAATTACCAGCTTAATTATACTCCAAGCGCGTTGTTCAAAGCTCCATCTGTCGACGCTGCAACACAAGACCAGGAAATGCTTCTCGACCTCTCCAATTTTGACGTTAATATGGTCTAAATTGTTTGGTACGTCATTTTATCATACTATATTTTAATTGGTACATTTTGATTGGTGGAATTTTATGCTATTGCGAATTTGTGGTGGTTATGTTCAAGAGAAAATAGAACAAAGATGTATCCCCTTTAGTTTGATCTAAGGTACTTCTGATCTTAATCCACTGCATTGACTTCAGGTGCTTCTGATCTTTAATCCAATGATATGGCTGCATAAATATGAGTGAAGAATTATTTACCAAGTGGCTGCTGAAGAAGAAGGTATACAGAATGTTAATTCGTTCAGACATTAATTTTTCTGTTAAAGAGATATCTTAGGTTGTAGGATTCCTTTGTTATAGCTCCATAATTTGTAATCCATTTTCTTCTAATTTTCTGTATAGTCTTGTCAATTGACCTTCCTCATTTGTAGTTGCGCGGTAACTTGTTTTAGATTTGTTTTCATTTGAGTAGTCTGAATACTGGTCTTGTACCAATATCAATGCTACATATAATAGTCCTCAGTTGATATACTAGTCATCATCCCTTTGGAGGGATAAAAGTTGGTGTTAGTCAAAATCAATTATGTGCCTCAGTAGTTTTAGCACTAGTATGTTACTTGTTAACTTGTTCCTTGTTGAAATCTTCACATGCATGCATGTGTTCCATATGATGTTTTAGCATTTATGTAGATTGACATGTGAATTAAGTAACAACTTAGTCACTAAAGTTGTATGGTTGAACAAATTGACCCCGATAGATAGCTCGGTTGGGAAACTAAGAGACACTGTAGGAGCTTTAAGGTTCGGGCCCAAGGGAAAAAAAAATCAAAATTGACCGATTTCAATTAACTACTGCGAAAAGACTAATGTGATGGATGATTTTTAATTTATGAATCATTTCGAAACACCTATAGCATATATAAATACTATACTAACCATGAATGTGGTATTGCTAAGTTATTATCAATGCTACAGATAACTTTTTGTGTCGTGCGAGAAACGGGAGGATCCTAACTTATGTCATGGGTACTAGTTCGATGTAGTGTTTGAATAAATGCGTTCTTGTTCTAGTTTTGTGAAACAAACACTTCCATTAGACACTTTAGATGATATACCATCATCCGTGACTGGTTTAAAGAAATTGCTGTAACTTGTAGCTTTTGATTGTTTTCAAATGCATGTATCTGCGTATTATTTTCATGCTAATTCCCTGTTCACAATGTCAACACATGAAGGTTACCCATTCTAGAAAACCAAACAATTAATGTAAATAATATAATTAAAAAAGCCTCCAATTGGAGCTCACTATTTCTCAACCCCATTTGACCACCGTGTGAATGAAATTATTTATGAGCAGTGGCCATAATCTCCCTGAATTAAACGGTTTAGCACCCAGTGATGTGACTGACAACAAGCATATCATGTATTATAATGTGTAGACTAAGATGCATTTTTTTTTCATTTCCGTTTATTATTTTACGGTGGTTTCTTCTCGCGCTTTCTATGTTCTCAAATACACGTTTGAATTGATCAATTTAGATAAAAATAGAGTTTTGAAAAAATCAAAGCAGAGAAAAGAAGCTCACTTATTTTATTGAGTTGTTTGTTGTACCCAAATTCACTTGAAACATGTATCAGAATTGTCATCACATTTATCGTATTTTGGTGATGGCTCATCCAATCCTTCAATTTTTTTTTTTTTTTTGATTATTTCATCCAATTCTTCAAATTTGTTTATTTTTTGATTATTTCATCCAATCCTTCAAATTTGTTTATTTTTTTGATTATTTTATCGGATTTTAGTTTTTGGTAGTCTAAAATACATTATTAGATTCTAACATCCGGTAGTGTATTTGGAGGCATAAAAACAAACATGGGAGGAAGATGATGAGCAATCACCCTGTATTTTTAGTTTATCCTTCCGAAGTATTTATTTTATCCCACCATAATTGTAATTGGACAAAAATTGAGGGTATTTGAAAAATTTAGAGGGGTGAAGGGAAGAAGCTCTTATTATTTTATTGAATTATTTGTGTACCCGAATTTTCTGTCGAAACATGTATTATGGGATAATAAAAGATAAATATACTTAGAAGTCCATCAAGTGTATTTGTGGTTTGGGTATCTTTGTAATTACAATTATCATCACATTAACTTTAATTTTAATTCAACATTTTCAAGTATTTATTTTAACCCATCATAATTAAATCTTTTGGTTTTTTAATGGACATCCTAAGGTATCTCTCGATTGTACAATCTTTGCTCATTTTGACTCGCTATGAGACTAACTCTCGAGGTATCTCTCCATTGTATCTCTCCTTTTAATTGATCGATACCATTTGGTAATTTCAAAGTATTTAGATCAGCTAAAAGGCTATACTAGAGGAAGAAATTTTGCATTTTCCCACCAATATTCATATTTTTTTATTGTTGTTACTTTTTACTATCGTAAAATTTCGTGTCAAATATGGGTATATATATATATATATATATATATATATATTTATATTTTTTAATTTTTTTAATTTTAAAATGATAATTATATGTGCAATTGTTATAACTAAAAAGGAAAGTATAAAATATTTTTCACAAATGCAAACATCAAATCTAAAGAAAGAGGAAATATATTGTGTATTGTATAGAATTTTAAAATAGACTTTTAAAACTTTTAGTGAAAGTTCTATTCAACACATGTAATCGAATGAATACAAAGATGAATATAAATATAGGGAGGATGTAATGACAAATCTACATTATAAACAGGCCTTGCAAAATGACGTATAGGACACGCATAAAAATGTCACCAAACATTTATTGATTTAACATTTTTTAAATCAATTATTCCTTATAAGGTTTAGTGAAAAAATGTCTATCTTTAATTCATTTAATTGTCATAAACAACAAATTTTATCAAACTATTCATTTAATTGTCTATTCATTAGCTTAAGGGTTCCGATGATTTTTGCGCCTCTTCCTAACAACTTTTTTGAGATATTATTAATAATGATGTGTACAATATTGTAGTTCAATTAGGTTGGATTATGCCTAACTAGAATGCTAATATTGTGACACTTATTCCAAAAGTTCCTGAGACAGACATATCAACAAGCTTCAAATTTAAAATTATCACTAAAGTGCTGGAAGATAGATTACCAAAAATTGCTCCCACTGTTATTTCTCCTAATGAACATTGTTTCATCTAAGGTAGGCATCTCCCTGATCATATTTGTTTGACTTCTAAGGCTATTAATCTCTTGAAAAATGGAACTTTTGAGTTAATATTGCTCTTAAAATTGATATTACTATAGTTTTTGGTACTATTGATTGCAAGTTTCTTTTTTGAGTACTTGCGTTTTTTCGTTTTCATCAAACTTTTTGTGATTGGATTGATGTGATTTTAATGTCGGCTATGAAGAGAGAAAAACGCAAGAAAGGAGGTTTGAATTGTGTTTATAAGGTTTTAAAAACTTTTGACAAAACATATGATAAAATAAAACGTGATAAAGCAAAAGTAAATAAAGAGAGGAAACAAATGGTATCTACGTCCAATCTCTTCAGTTTGACGAATTTAATCAACTAATCACCAAAAATATCACACGTCCATAAGCACGTTCTAGTCAATCTGACTGTGTTCAAGTTTTTTCAACCTTTTAACTTAGTACAGTCAAGCTGTTGAGGACAATAGCCACTACTCGGCTAAGTTAAAAAGAGTGTTTAAGATTGTTTTTTGAATAACTTTCACAAGTTAACGTTTACAAAGAATGCTCTCAAAATGTATTTGTAGTTTTCAACACACATAGAATAATACAATGTTTTTTCAACAATTGCTGTATGTGACAACAATAGGATTTTCATATGTATGTTATTTTGCAGTGAAGATCCCACATCGGTTTATAGAGAAACTTCATGGCTATTAGGGTTTTTGACAGTTGTTGTGATTGCATGAAATCAACATGTAATGTAATGAATCGTATCAAATCTCCAGAGATCTTGAATCAACATTACAAACTTGTCTAAATCCATCTTCATAATTAAATAAGTGCATCTTGATGGAAGCAGCAAGAAGACTAGAGGATGACATTTTCAGAGGATGTCATGCATTTCATTAGTTAGAGGATAAGTCCATCTTTGATGAGCTGAAGATGTTGACTTGTTCATGGTTCTAGACTTAGATGATTTACTTAAGACAGTTGATTTTTTTTATCAGAGCCTTGACTTTATCAAAGTGTTGACTTGATGCATTGACCAGACGATCAACTAGTTTGCTAGATTTATCAGACACAAAATAATTAGAGCAAGCTTGTATAATCAGATTCATTAAAGGCGCACGTATGTGTTGATCATAGTCAGACACAACTTTAATAGATTCTTCAGAGCATTGCCTTGATTTCTTCATTTATCTTTTCTATCAATCAGAGGATGCATCGTAAATTCTTTATAACTTTTAACAAAGGGTTTGCACACTTAAACAATTTCATTAGCACAATAAATTGTTCCAACAAAATAATTTTGGTTATCATCAAAATAATTAAGGGTAATTATTCTTCAAACCAACTTGGTTCTAATAGGCTAAACTCTCTATTTCAGTTAATGGTAAAGTTATTGGGTATTTTTCTTGTAGTAGAGGTGTGCGACAGACTGGCCCTCTTTCTTCTTTCCTTTTTTGTTATATGCTTATTAAATTTAAAACTCCTATGAGCGTATAACAAACAGGGCATCAAACCAATATAGATAAGAACATTAATTAGATATAAATACTAGTTTCATATTATTCTTAATAAATTCAAATCTTTCTTCAACTAGTGGTTTAGTGAGTATGTCTGCCCATTGATGTTCAATGTCTACAAACTGGATATTTAATACACCTTTTTGAACATAGTCCATAATAAAGTGATGTTTTATTTCTATGTGTTTAGCCCTATAATGTAGAATTTGATTCTTAGTTATACAAATAGCAGATGTATTATCACATAATATGAGAATGTTACTCTAAATTATTTTGTAGTCCTTCAATTGATGTTTCCTCTATAGTGGTTGAGAGTTGTATCCTGCTGCTGAAATGTACTTAGCTTCCGCTGTTGACATTGCAATTGTGTTTTGTCTTTTGCTTGACCAGAGATCAAATTTTAACCTTGGAAAGTGCAATTTCCACTGGTGGTTTTTCTTTCAAGTTTGTCTCCAACATAGTTAGCATCACAATATTCTACTAACCTGTACTCAGTTGGCAACTTATAGAACAAACCAAGGTTAGAAGTACCTTTCAAGTAACAAATGATGCTCTTAGCCCTATAATGTAGAATTTGATTCTTAGTTATACAAATAGAATATGTATTATCACATAATATGAGAATGTTACTCTCAATTATTTTGTAGTCCTTCAATTGATGTTTCCTCCATAGTGGTTGAAAGTTGTATCTTGCTGCCAAAATGTACTCAACTTCTGCTGTTGACATTGCAATTATGCTTTGCCTTTTGCTTGACCAGGAGATCAAATTTTCACCTTGGAAAGTGCAATTTCCACTGATGCTTTTTCTTTCAAGTTTGTCTCCAACATAGTCAACATCACAATATCCTACTAACCTGTACTCAATTGACAACTTATAGAACAAACCAAAGTTAGAAGTACCTTTCAAGTATCAAATGATCCTCTTAACAACAGTTAAGTGGGATTTCCTTGGATCAACTTAAAATCTGGTACAAACACACACTAAATAAAATATCAGATCTGGAAGTAGTAAGATATAGAAGTGACCGTATCATTGATATGTATGTTTTCTGGTCAACTTTCTTTCCTGATTCATCTTTACCAAATGAGCAGGTGGGATGCATTGGTGTAACTATAGGTTTGCAATCATTCATCTTAAACTTCTATAGAAGCTCTTTTGTATACTTGGTCTAATGAATGTATATCCCATTCCGACCTTTGAATTTGAATTCCTAAGAAGAACTTCAATTC
Source organism: Cicer chorassanicum (assembly GCA_037974735.1). Lineage (NCBI taxonomy): Eukaryota > Viridiplantae > Streptophyta > Magnoliopsida > Fabales > Fabaceae > Cicer > Cicer chorassanicum. The sequence continues at coordinate 44,083,937 of JBBPBP010000001.1, forward strand.
TCCCATCATACTTGTAACACCCCAATTTTTAAAAGCGCGAGTGCATTTTTTTTTGTTAAACAACTTAATAAAATAAAACGTCGTAACACAAAACGATAAGGGTCATAAATACTTACATCATATATACAATCAAGCAATGATAGTTTTTGGAACAATAACTATAAGTACAAATAGAAAATACACCGGGGCGGGGCTATGAGACCTATAAGACATCCCTCATACCCCTGAGGTTTTCTCGGTAGACACCAACACATAAGTACTGCTCCAAGAATGCTATCCCCCCATGGTCACGTAAAAAAACTGGAACATGGGCCCACCAAAAAGTCAACTGTCAAGGTATGTCATAGATACAATCATCCCAAAACAAAATAAGTACAACCACCAAAAGAAAAACACTAAGGCCCTATACAACAAAAACTAATTTGATCATCCACTAACAACTACAATAACAAGGGTGACCTCCACACACTGCACAAGTTTCTTCTGATGCAGTATCTCTCCTCGAAGTAACTTCCTCCTCTTCATCAGCCATAGAGGGATTAGTCTCCTCAGAGGTCAAGTCCACCCACGAGATAAATGGATTCGGCGGCGCAGGAATCTCAAAACAGCTCACCACCGAAAGTGGGAGCTCTAACTCGACCCGTATATGTATCCCTGCTTGAGATGGGGTCGTATGCTCAAGAAGTCGGTGAGTGTCGGTGAGGGAAGTGCAACAACATTTCCGTCATCAAGGTAACAATCGATAGGACGAACTAGGGTATCATCTGAGGGCAAAACCCAATTACCATTTAACAATTATGTCATGAAGACAAACAATAAACACTTAGCAGTTATTACATGATAACAAACAATAATAGAACACGTATATACATATATCATATCATAACAAACATGACTCGCGTGCCAAGGACTCTAATGCAATGCTTATATGCCAATGCACATAATTCCAGAATTTCCAAACGCTCATCGAGGGGTGTAAATCATAAATGTACCGCCTATCACATACTACTATTAATTACCGAGGTGCCACTTATCACAGATCAACACGATTTACTAGAGTGCAATCTATCACAGACCTACACGACAAAAAAAATCCTCGTAAGGATAAGATGAACCAATCAACTCATGGAACCATCCCGTGGCCCATCGCGGTCACCATTAACACCGTGACCCATCACGATCACCACTTACTATGAAATGCATGAGCATACTCTGACATTTTCTCAACAATTATTATGTAAATGCAGCTATTAAAAGACTCGCCTTTTAATATTCATTACACACTAATAATTTTTCATACTTTTCACAGATCATACTCAAATCATATTCTCATCAATAAAATTCATAACATGTAGCAACTCATATTATCAATCATGAATGCATAATCACGTCAATATTAACCATCACATATTCACACATCAATCACACATATATGGTCCCTATGTGCAAACTAAAATTTGGAATGAACCCTTACCTTAATAATAGCTTTTTCAACAACTATCGCTACCACAATCAAACACAACAAAAATCTCGCTCGTGCCAACACCTTCAATCAAATAGTGTTTGACTTAATCAAATTAGTCCCTAAGACTTTAACTATCTTACAAACCCTTTTCTTACTCCTAACCTCCTTAGAGTATATTTCACTAAAAGAGTCTACAACGAGTAACGATTAATAGTATTATTATTCACATTACACACTTTCAACATATAAAACATATTTTTAGAAATTAACATCCTTTAAATTTCTCATAGAATTCACTAACAATCATGCAAAACGTCTTAACTTATTTTTCACAAAATTTTTCACACAACCACAAATTTTCTCAAATTTGCCATAACTCATTTTTTTTTTGTTTCAAATAACTACAAGTTTGATCTACTGCCTTTTTAAAGACTAAATGTTCAATCAAAGTATTTACCTCATAACAACATAACCACACACAAAAAGTATTAATAAATATTTTTCTAGTTTCAAAGTTCTAACTCTTTGAAATAGTTTCATTCCTTTCAAAATATATTAAATATTCTTTTTTCTTCTTTTCTTATCAACACAACTTGTATTTTAATTCATGAAGCTTGGAATCTTTAAAAAAAAAAAAAAGAAATTCTAACTCAAGACTTTAACCTTTACTTAATAAACATGATACTTTAATTAAATCATGCAAACTTTTCAAAAAATTGAAACTATACATATAAAAATTGGAAATCACAATTCACTAATTTTCCTTAAAACACAATTTCAAAGATTTGATAACCACATGTATACATTCTTGATTATTAATCATAACAACTATTTTTGGAAATGCATAAACTAAGAAATGCTAACTCGGTGTCAATGGTCTCGATTCCTTTTCGAGACTCAAAGAGCTAACTACATAAATATAAAGATTTATAAAAATTTGTTCACCACCACAATTTATCCAACCATATCATAATTCCAAAATTAAATATTTTTATCTTTCAAGTTATATCACTCAACCATTAGAGCATAAAACTTCTTTAAACTCAGTCTAAGAGTAATTAAAAGAGTAACATTTTTAACTCTAAATATTTTAATTTCAATCTAACTTTTTGCTAAAACTCTTTAACTTAGTTAAAATTTGAACTTTTTCAGAACTTTAACAACTTTAAATTTTTTTGTAAAATTTCAACTTCAGTCCAAACTCATTTATTTAAAAAATAACTCATTACATAACTCAAACACATCAATAATCAATTTTTTTTCTAACCATTACTACCAAAATAAATAACAAGGATTTTTTTTTTTTTTTTAAATAACACACTGAACACCCACACCTCCCTAATTTCACATTAAACCAAATTAAACAAACAAAACCAACAAAAACATTAACTCCCCTTGGTTTAAGAGAGGGAGAAGGAAAATGTTTTCATTTCATTTCACTTTTCTCAACAACAACAACAAGCATCAAAGGATTTGTTAAGAACTAAAAAATTTCACTCATCCCCCACACATATAAAAACTTATGAATTTAGGAAAAAAGGGAGGGAAGTAAGTGTCTCACCTCAAATAAATTAGCTCACAAGCACCACCTTGTAGAGGGGAACAACTTTCCTTCCTAACACTTCTTGAATGGAAGCTTAGATCTAGTAGAAAATTGGAGGTTTGTGTTTTTTTTTCTTTCAAACTACCAACACACTATATTATTATTATTATTATTCTTTTTTTGCTAAGAAAAGAAAGAAGAAGCAAGGAAGAGAAAGAAGCTGAACGTGGAAAAAGGAGGAGGGCTCCCTCGCTTTTAAATGGTTGGGTTCCTTCCTTCCTTCTTTTTTTTTTTTAACTTACAACCAATATATATATATATATATATATATATATATATATTATAATTAAATATTTAGGTATATTATTAAAATCATTATTATATCATCTAATCACTCTTACACACATCACATCACTCACTTCTCAATCTAATTTAATAAAAATATTTACTCTCGTCGCAACTCAATTGACAAATGAATTTATCAGCAACATGTGACATCTTAAAATTTTTGTCGATAATAAATTCTCTGTAACTTAATTAAATTACTCTCCGATAAATAATTTTAGTCGGGTCTCCAAATATATAATATATATATATACACATATATTTTAAACATATTACTAACTCTAACAAAATATATTTTTGGAACTTAATTCATAAAATAAAAATTGGGCTAATAGCCTAAGCAATTCAACACAAAAACACTAAAATTGCATAAATTAGATTTTAGAAAATTTAGAGTCTTGCAATACTCATTTGAAATTCCTGTTGCATTAACTTGGCAAAATCTTGACAAATGGGGCTATTAGTAGATCCAAATATAGTATCATCAACATAAATCTGAATAAACAAGAATGTCATTTTCTATTGATTTCCTAAACAAAATGATGTCAAACTGACCTCTATCAAAACCGTTTTCAAGTAACAAGTTACTTAACCTATTATACCAAGATCTAGGTGCTTGTTTTAGACCATACAAAGATTTCTTAAGCTTAAACACGTGATGAGGAAACTCTAGGTTTTCAAATCATGGGGGTTGTTTTACATATAGTTCTTCATTAATGTAACCATTTAAGTATACACTTTTAACATCCATTTGAAACAAAGTGATATTATTATAAGCATAAAACGATATTAAGATACGTATTGCCTATAACCTGGCCACTAGAGAAAATATCTTAGTGTAATCAACACCTTTTTGCTGACTGTAACCTTAGGCAACCAGTCTGGCCTTGTTCCTAACAACTTCTCCTTTTTCATTTGATTTGTTCCTGAATACCCACTTGGTTCTAAGGGGTGTCTTATCCTCTAGTTTGGGTACTAGATCCCAAACATCATTTCTTTTAAATTTATTAAGCTCTTCTTGCATTGCGAATATCCAACCATTATCTGCCAATACTTCATCAACAGAGGTAGGTTCAATTGAGGAGAACAAACCAAACATAGATGTATCTTTCAGTGATGATCTGGTCTTTAGTGGGTCATTTGCATCTCCAATAATTAGAGTTTCTGGATGAGATGACTTGTACTTCCATCCATTTTAATTAGCTTATGAATTATCTTAACTGGTTCAGATTTGATCAGACTCATCCTGTGATGTTTTGTCAGGTTCTTCTAATTTTCTTGTATCCTCTAATTTGTCTGGTTCTTCTGGCTTGTCTTTATCATGTGATTTATCAGTTTCTTCTGGTTCCAGTAAACATGCAATATCTTCAACTTGGCAACTATATTTTCGTACATCATATTGACTGCTTCTACCCAAAAATGCTTGGCAACTATCTTTTCGTACATCATAATGTGAGCCATTTCTTGAAGAGTACAATTATTTCTTTCCACAACACCATTATGCTGAGGTGTTCTAGGGGATGAGAAATCGTGTAATATACCAATCTCTTCATAGAATTGCTAAAAGAGTTTGTACTCAAACTCTCCACCATGATAACTATAGATAGTTACTATAAAGAATTGCTTCTCATTTTGCACTTGTTTGCAAAAGGTAAAGAACACTTTATAAGACTCATCCTTGTGTTTAAGGAACTTAACCCATGTCCATTTAGAGTAATCATCCACAATGACTAGTCTATACTTTTTACCATTCAACGAGATAGTTTTAACAGGACCAAAAAGGTCAAAGTGCAGAAGCTCCAAAGGTATTCTTGTGGATACAATATTCTTTGATGCAAAAGAACTCTTAGTTTGTTTCCCTGCTTTACAGGCCTCACAAAGAACTTCTCATTTGAACTTGAGATTTGGAAAGCCTCTAACAAATTGGAATTTGTTTAATTTTGAGATTAACCTCTAAATGGCATGACCTAATCTCTTGTGCCAAATCAGTTGCTCGTTGCTCACAAACACAAAGCATCTAAACTTTTGTTCTACTAAGTTAAAAAGGTAAGTTTTATAAAGGTTCATTTGCCTCTTGCAGTAAATAGAACATAACCATGATATGTTGTGAGCATCCATTGTCCAGGTACCATGACTGGTGTTTCAACTTGGCTGCTGAGAACAACTGCAATATAGACAATTTTATCTTTTGGTACCCATATTTGGTTAGGTCATGGTTTGTTAGCTTTGAAAGGTTTCTTGTCTTTCCATGTAGTTAGCATAGGACAAGATGTTTTAAGGCGACCTTTCTTATAGCAGAAAATACATAAATTATCGGAGGGAGTAACTTAGATTCATTTTCTATTTCTTGGAACTCTATTCCTTTTTTGCCATTATTACTAACACTATAAATCATAGAGGCAAACTTATTTTTTTCTATATTATTAGCAAGAAAATATTGAAATGCTACAGAAGGTGAAACACGAGAAGGGGGGGTTGAAATGTGTTTTTCAAAGTTGAAAACTTTTTGCTGATTTGGTGAAGGCTGGTTGGTTTTTATGAATTACTTAGATAAGAAACAATCGGATTCAGAGGCAGCAAATAATGAAAGCATAAATATTTAGACACATAGATTTATCCTTGTTCACCACTAACTTGGCTACATCCAATCCCCTCATTCAGAAGGCTTCCATTCACTAGTTCAAATACCTTGAATTACAAAACACCTAACCCTCGCTGCTAGTCTTCCCAAATAGCCTGACAACCCCAGACATTTGAGGAACAACACCACCTTGACCCTACAAGCCAAGTCTTCTCCTAACAACCTAACAACCCTAGATTGAAGAAGGAACTAAACCACTAACGGTTTGGATACAAAAGATTGGAACTTGAGTAGTTGCTTCTAAAAAGTTGATGATAATAATAACTCTCACACTCTAAGAAAAGAACACTTAGAAAATATTTCTAACTTGAACAAGTGTTTCTCTCTTTGAACTCTAAGATGAATTGAGAACTTTGAGCTTGAGTTCTTTTACTCTTTTCTACTTTTCGATGCATTTCTCCTTCAGCCTTGAGTGTCTATTTATAGTGAAAATTTGGGCTTCAATTTAGTCCTTGTTTAATTCTGAATTGTATCTTGTTCAGAATGACTTTGTAAATTCTTCAAATTGATTCTATTTCTATTTTGTTTAGATTGAATTTGTAAATTCTTTAGATTAATTATGTTCAGATTGCGTTTGTAAATTCTTCATATTGATTCTATTCATATTTTGTTGTAGATAAATCTTGATCAGATCTTCTTCAAATCTTCTTCAAATGTTGATAAACTCTTCTTCAAATATTTTTCAAATCTTGACCATATCTTCTTTTCAACTTGGTCAAAGATTTTCTTCAATTATAAATATGAATCAAATCTTTATTTTAGATTTTCATCAATTATAAATTTGAATAAAATCTTATTTTAGATTTTCATCAATTAACGAGTTAAATATTATTTTAGATTTTCTTCAATTATAAATTTGAATCAAATCTTATTTTAGATTTTCTTCACAAACATGACTCTTCTTTCATACTCATTAAAGTCAAATATATTGTTCTCATAAAACACTTTTTTTAACATCAAAACTCTAAATGTAAAACTAACTTGCTTCCAACAGCTACTTCATATTTATTAGAATTACATGACACATTTTCAATTGATGTCGAACTATGGTTACTTTTTAGTGTTAGGTTTTCAGTCTTAAGTTCAGCAATATTAATTTCTAAACTGTCAATTTTATCATTCAGATTTCCATTTATTTTCCCAAGAGCTTTCAGCTTCAGAGTAATATTATGATTCTTGTTTAAGAAGTCATTTATAACTGTAATTAATTCAGAACGAGTTAAATCAGAGAGTACCTCAATTTCTTCATCTATATATTCATTTCCAAAGTTAGAATTAGAGTCAACATCAACCATCAAAGCTATATTGCCTTGTTCTTCATCATCATATGACTTATTAGAGTCATGCCATGTGAACATTATAACTTCTTCTTGGACTTTGAATCTTTCCTCTAAAACTTCCCTTTCTCCAGATTTGGGGATTCTGACTTGACATATCGAGGTTCATTGCATCTATAGTATATGATGCTTTTCTTATTGTATTTTTCATCATTTCCTCTACTGGACTACTTAGGACCTTTTTTGAGGGATTGATTTCCTCTTGATGTGCCATATCCTCTGAACTCTTCTAGATATGAAGGCAAGCTCCTCTTCCTCTGAATCTTCATTATGATTTTCTAAATCATTATCCTCGGATTCAGCTTCTACTTGCAAGGCTTTCTTGTGCTTGGATTTCAAAGCCAAAGTCTTGTTCCTCTTCATGGGCTCATCTACTTCAAGTTCAATTTCATGTGATCTGAGAGAGCTGATTAATTCTTCTAGTTTAAGAACATTCAGATCCTTCGCTTCCTAAATGATAGTGACCTTAGGTCTCCATTTGTTGGGCAGACTTCTTAGGATCTTCTTGACATGATCAATAATTGTATAGCTCTTTTCAAGTACTCTTAACCCTAAGACCAAGATTTGAAATCTGGAAAACACAGTCTCAATGTTTTTGTCTTCCTCCATCTAAAACAACTCCTATTTTCTAACTAGAAGATTTGCCTTTGCCTCTTGACTCTTCTTGCTTCATTCATAAGTCAGAATCAGATTATCATAAATGCTCTTTGTTGTCTCCTTGTTGGTGCACTTGTCAAACTCATTAAACGTGATTGCATTTATGATGAATGTTTTGGACTTATTGTACATCTTCTTCTGATCAACATTAATTAGAATTAGTGGCATGGGAAACTTCACCTTTGTTGCATTATTAGAGTCAGTTCAACTTCACAGCGTGTCACGTATCGGAGGAAACACTTTGGAACATATTGCAGTTTTCAGAGTCAGCGGAATATATGCTTCCAAAGCAGACTCGAACAATGGCTTCAGACTTCAGAGGAATGATGCAGTTACTGTTCATCAGAGGCATGCTAAAATTATTGTTCATCAGAGGCATGTTGTAGTTACTGTTCATCAGTGGTATCCTACAGTTACTGTTCATCAAAGACATGCTAAAGTTACTTTTCATCAGAGGCATAAGAACTCCAAAAACACGCTGAATCCTCAAAGGCATAAAATTCTTCGAAGACACACTGAATCTTTAGAGGCACAAAATTCTTCAGAGGCAGATGCACAGACTCATTAGAGGCATGTCAACCAGAAACAGGCTTCAATCTTCAGAGGCAGACACACAAACACACTGAACTACCAGAAGCACGCTGTCAGAGGCAAATGCAAAACCCTAGAAGTGGTGCGTTGGCGGTAGATAGTCGAATCAGGGTTATGTTAGAAAGTGTCGAGAGTTTGTTTCAACTTAAGACAATTCTTGATTTAAGGTACGAGATAACTTATAGAAATCATTGCTTTTGTTACGGAACGGTTGCAAGGTAAGGGCTCCTTCCAAGTTTTAGTTTCACATGTAGGGACTTGTTTGTTATATGTGTTTGTTGTTTTCAGAATTGTGATATGTGCAATTGATGTGGATGTTTATTCATAATTGTTAATATGCGTGTATGACTGTGTTATAAAATTTATTGATGATAAACTGTCATAAGTATGCTATGTGAAAATTTGTGGAAAAATTATTAGTGTTTAATGAGTATTAAAAGTAGAGTATTTTAATATATGCATTTGCATAATAATTGTTGATTAAGAGTTAGAGTATGATCATGCATTCATATTTGCGCGTGGTATTCCATAGAGTTAGAACCCGCCAATGGCGATGGACTACCATATTCTTGCGGGGATTTTTGAGTCGTGACTATCTAAAGGGACTTCACATTCACTACAAGAAAACACAAGGATTTGTGGGGACCAAAAGTCCTCACAAAGGGTGAAAAGCAGCCACAATAGGAATATTTGTGGCTGCCTTAGGCAACCATAAATAAGCCAGTCACAAAGGTTTGAGGCGATCAAAACGGCGACAAAATTTAGTTTTTTTTGGTTACCATTTGTGAGGGCTTAAGCCCTCACAAAATTATGACGGAAAAGTCCGCCACAAATTTGTGAGGGCTTAAGCCGCCACAAAAGACAAAGTAGTTTAAAAAAGTTAGCGTTTGTGAGGACCAAGGCCGCCACAAAATCCGTCCTTTGTGAGGGCTTAGGCCGCCACAAAGGATGAAACGAAAAAAAAAAAAAAAACAGTTTGTGAGGGGTTATGTCGCCACAAACTGTCCCATTTGTGAGGGATTAGGATACCACAAATGTATGACTTTATTAATTTTTTTTTAAAATTCGAAATTAATATTAAAAAATGATATTATATATAAAAAATTAATATTAATATAATTTAAAAATCAAAAATTAAAAATTTAAATTTAAATTAAATTTAAAATAAATATTATATATAAAAATAAAAATAAAATCTTAATATTAATTAAATTATTGCTACCAAACAAAATAAAATATTCCAAAATTAATAAATTATGTCATACAAACAAAAAATTAAACACACCATAATTAAATAATAATGTATAATATATTCATACAAACCAAAAATAAAAATAACAAATATTATTCGACTCATCTGATAATTTGCTCCACTCCCTCCATCATTATTTGATGGAATATTATACGATGACAAAAGTCTCTCAAAAGTATTATTAATTGGTGTTGGAGACAACATGATTTGAAATTACATTTCATCTTCAAGTACACCACCACTGGTCTTCGACATAAACAACATGTACATCTCATCGACATAAACAAAACGGACATCTCATCCGCCTTCATCTTTGACCTTGTTAGCTAAACGTTGTTTACTACGGTCTATATATGTGTGTGTGTGTGTGTCTATATATATATATATATATATATATATGTTTATTCTGAAAAGTAAATAAATTTTACACGATCATCAATAAGATCGATGTTTTATATATAAATTATTTTATTTTGCAAAAACATTATTTTGTTATTAACATCTACAAATTACTAAATAATAAATTATGACATACTTTATATGTCAATTAAGGAAGCATTTACAAACAATATAATAAATCATAATAGAGACTATATATATAAATTAAAAGTATATAAATTTTTGTACGAACTCAACTACAACTCTCTGTAATGACTAATAACAAATATTAATATCATTAATTTTAATAATGTTTTCTAAAAAATAGTTACATTAAAATCAATAAGTTTTACATTTGTTTCAAATTTTTATTATCATATATTATGTAAACAACAAAATTTATATATTTTTTTTGGACAAATCTATGATAAAAATTTATCATATACTAAAATTTACATTTCAAATGATGAACTTTTTATGTATTTTAAAAATAATATTATGATAAATCTTTTTTTTTCATAAGTATTATTTTGTTGCTAAAAAATTACAATTTCTTAATAAAATTCTATTTTACTAACATAATAAATCGTAATACCAAAAATAACTAAAATAAATAAATTACACTTCATCAACATTTTAAAAAATAACTACATTTCAATTTTAGTATAACTTTTACAATCTAAATATTTTACTAGTACTTTTTTTTAACAAAACTTACTAATATTAAAGTTTAAAAATAATATTATTTACAATTTTAAAAATAATATATTCTACATTCTAAACTAAAATATTAAGTCTAAAAATATTTTATAACCATATAATTTTTTTTAATAACTATTATATAAATTACTAATCTATATTTAAAATGCATTACATACTAACTTGATGTCGGGTAGTGTGTGACTTGAAGCTTACAAACAACTAACTACTCTTCGCAATAAACACAATAGCACCACTGTCAAAATAAAAATTAAATAATATTCATTAAATAAATAACTTCAAATAAAAAATAACATTAAAAAATAAAATATAAAATAAAAACTTACCGAAATTCAAGAGAAAAGGTAGAGAGAAAAGTTGGAGAAAAAATATTTGTAGAGAGAAGGTGGAGAGAAAATTTAGAGAGAAGGTGGAGAGAAAATTTAGAGAGAAGGTTGAGAAAAAATTTAGAGAGAAGGTAGAAATGAAATATGAGAGGAGGAGTGATATTTATAGGAGAACACTATGCCTTTGTGGCAACCTAGGCAGTCAAAAACGACTGCCTTTGTGGCGGCCTAGGCAGTTATAAAAGACTTCCTTTGTGGCGGCCTTTACCCTCATAAAAGTGTGATTTTGTGGTTGAAAAAACCCTCACAATGGACTAAAATTTCAGCAGGATTTTATAGCGGCCTAAGCCCTCACAATGCTCCAACGTTGTGATTTTGTGAGGGCTTAGGCTGTCACAAAATCCTGTTGAAATTTTAGTCATTGTTAGGGCTTTTTCAGCCACAAATAACAACCAATTTGAATTTTAGTATTTCTAAGGGCTTTTTCAGTTAGTAATTTGTGAGAGTTTTTTTTGGCCACAAAATATTTTTTAAGTTGGCCACAAAATGAGTGTTTTCTTGTAATGATTGGATTAAGAGGATCCGTGCACAAGAAGTCCACACCCCTTTGCGGAGGATTTGAAATTCATGATTCATGTGCACTAGCATATAGGCATTTTATTAGGGTGCTTTAACACATGAGTCATATTTGTTATATGAAGATATACGCATGCTTTATTTATCACTTGATAACATGTCACACCTGGTAAATTCTATCTGTTAATTTTGGTTGGTGATCTTTTACATGTATTTTATAGCATATGTATATTTAAGCGATGATTTGAGAGGTCTCATAGCCTCGATATATTTTCTAGCATTTGTATATTTAAGATTTTTTTTATACTACTTTTGTCTGCCGACACTTATGCTATATATATGTCATGACCCAAGGAGAACAACTTGGGCGAATAAAACTCCTTAAGTTCTGCTGGGGCCATACGGTAAGGAGGTATGGATATAGTATGAGTGTTGGGAACTAAGTCTATAGAGAACTCAATCTCCCTATCAGGTGGCAACCCAAGAAGTTCTTCAGGAAAAACATCTGAAAATTCACATGCTATTGGAATTTTTTCCAACTCCTCCTCAGCCACTTGTGTATCCCTTACCAAGACTAAGTACGCTTGACAACCGCTTCTCATTAACTTGCTAGCTCTCAACGCTGAGATTTGGTTATGTGGTACCCAACAACGTTCTCCTTGAAACGAGAAGACTGATTGCCCCGGTATCTCAAATTTCACCACTTTGTTATGACAATCCAAAGTGGCATGGTGCAAAGCCAACCAATCCATACCCAAAATCACATCAAAATCTACCAAGTCAATAACTACTAAATCTACTAGCAACACCTTACCCTCAATAGTTATATCACAAGAACGATACACCGACTTAAAAATCAAATTTCCTCCAACAGGTGTAGCTACAACTAAAGCCTCTTCTGAAGAAGATGAACATCTACCAAGTCGTGTAGAAAACCACGAGGATACAAAAGAATGAGTAGCTCCAGGGTCAAACAAACATGAGCATCTCTCAAACAAATAGAAAGTATACATGTAACTACTGCATTAGATGTCTGAGCATCCTGACGAGTCAAAGCAAACACTCGAGCCTGACCTGCTCCTGCTGGTATCTGACCTCTACCACCAAATCCTCTACCTCCCTGCTGAGATGTTCCTAAACCTCTGACATAAGAATTTCCACTTTGTCACACAGATGCAGAATGAGCCTGAGAAGATGCCAAAGCAGTTGGGGTTGATGCATAACTAGAAGATGGACGTGTCGTGTCTACAGGACAATCCCTTATGATGTGACCTACTTGGCCACATTGATAGCACAACATGAGTCTTTGTTTCTTCCGTGAATCTTGTCTATTGCCTCTTTTTTCCTTCTGTCGTTGCTCAATCTGAAGGGCCAAACTCAAAACCTCAGCAAAAGTAGAACTATTCGACCCAACCACATATCTAAATAAGTAATCCCTCAATCCTCTAATGAACCTCTTAACACGCATTTCCTCAGTGATAGGGTAAGATGCGTATCTAGAGAGTTGTGTAAAACGAGCACTATACTCTGAAACTGTCATACCCTCTGTTTGCTCCAACCGCTCAAACTCATGAGCTAATCCATCTCTAACACTCTCCGGAAGAAAACGAGCCATGAACAACTAAGAGAACTCTCTCCATGCTAATGGAGGTGACCCCACTTGTCTACCACGCGACACTATATCAAACCAATCACATGCCACCCTATTAGCTGAAATGATGCCAATTCTACTACTCTTTCCTCAGAACAACCCAACGCTCTCCAAAGCCGCTCTAGACTATCAATGAATTGTTGTGGGTCCTCAGTCGCACTAGACCCAGAAAAAGTAGGGGGTTTAAGCTTCATGAAGTCTGGTAAAGTAACCTCAATACCCCTTGTTGCTGTAGTCATCTGATGCTCAACTTGTCCAACCTCTTGTTGACCATTGGGATTGTCGTGTCTTTGATCATCCCCTTGAATTTGTCCAGCGACAACACCAACAAGTTGTTGCACAACCTGTGTTAATCCCTGCAGACCAACAACAAACTCTTCCATGGATAGATTTCCGCGCCTCCTCCTAGGTACCTCAACATTGGCATCCAAGCCACGTCCGCCAACATTAGCTCTACGCCTATTTCGGGCCCGACCTCGTTGAGGAGCGCCTTGGGCTTGGGCAATTGACTCATTCGCAATTTCCCTTATAGTAGGATTCCTAGTCTTGGGTGGCATTCTCACCTAATCAAAGAACATTGATCAAAAATTGAACAAGACGACAAGAAAATGTGGAAAGATATTGATGATGAATTTAAACACAGATTTAGACAACAGATGAGAGTCTCATAGAGTGCTAATAGCCCTTGTAAGTAAGTTGTGCCCGGGTACACAATTTACTGACAAGAATCTATTATCACCCTATGTTTGCAAGTATTAGGACCTACGACCGAGCTCTGATACCAACTTTGTCACGACCCAAATCTAAACGCCGTGACCGGCGCACAAGCTATACTCCTAGCCTGACAAGCTTGTCAACTAACTTAACGATTACGCAACTAAATCGTTCTCACTAACCATTCCAATATATATATATATATATATATATATATACATAACTTTTCTCGAAATTTCGACAAAGTAATCTCTGTAACTTCAACATTCCCAAAATTATAAAATCCCTGTTTACAATCTTAACTCAGTCAATTCATATTTCAAAGAGCATAATCTAATTGTTTAATACATTTCTCAAAAGACTATCTAAACTCCAATAGCTGCAAAATACATTATGACTCAACAGACTTTACAAAAAAATGGTCCTCGATCAAAGAGGCCTACCAAAACAAAATACGATCGAGACTTGAGCCAACTATCAGCTTACTACTCAGCTGCTTGTGAATTTGAAAAATTAACAACATGAAAGAGTAAATCACAAAGACTTAGTGAAGAGACAACAATCACCATCAACTAGAAGGGAAACACAAAAGGCACGAATAACTATTTTACAACCTTGAGACGATCATGTTACTCACGAAAAAAAATCATCTAAATTTTATAATTTAACCGTTCGGATAAAAATATCAAAAATCCAATTAATAGTGAAGTGAAATCAAAATGAATAACATTAAAATCATCATAGAAAATCAAACAGGTAAAAATACTAATTATAGAGAATCAAGAGGCGACTTCATCTCATTGATAACTCTTTCCTCCTAAGGGTGGCCTTTCCCTTAGGGGTGGCTCCATCTAACGAATAGCCCTCTCCTCTCAATCCCGCAACGCATCATCACACATCAATTAGGGAGCTTACATATCGTGGATAGTCCTCTCCTCCTACAGATGACATTTCTCATAGGGGCGGTTCCATCTAACGGGTAACTCTCCCTAATCAAAACGCGGTAACTAGGTGCACCTATCGCCGTTAACGTTTTCATAATTATAACAACCACTTCAAAAAACACGCTTAAAAGTCATTTTTCATTTCATCGTAATTCATGGAAAACATATTATGTCGCATAACCATTTAAATTTTTAAATACTTTTATAACTCATAAATCAATCAAACAATTAACATATTATATAACGAAGACCATTAAAATAAATAAATGATGAAATCGAGATAAATTTCCAAGGTTGTGTTCCCTAAATTTTTAAATAAACACTTTAACATAGAAAACGAGTAAAATAATAATTATAGCATGAAAAAATAAATAAATAAATGACGATCACCGTCGTCAACTCACTACTACGGAGAATCAGCTACGTTTGTTCTCCAACAACTCCCAGAGTAGCCGTCCGGACCTCAGCTGACAGATATGAGTATCAAAAATATTCTCAATATTAAAATAAAAGGCTTTGACAATCAAACAAAAACATCACCTAAATTGACCCTTTTTTTTATTCTCAATCTCACAAACCTTAGTAGAGATAAAATCCTCAGCTGAAAATCAAACAAAATGATCAAAAGGGTATCCGAATTGAGAGAAAGAAAAGAAGTTTACAACAGAAAGAATGAAACTTTTACAACATGATTGTGAGTGAAGTAGGTGGTGTTAAGAGTGGAAGAGTATAGAAAATGGGAGTTGGGGTGAGGATGGATGTGTGATTGTAAGGGAGGGAGAAAAGAAAGGAGAAAGTAGGGTGGTGGTTGGTTTTAATTAATTAATAATATTAATATTAAAATTAAATATATATATATATATATATATATATTTCCATTGTCATTTAGGATTTGTGCGATGATTTTTTTGGGTTGAGTTATTTCAAAAAGAAAAAAGAAATTAGTTTAGGATTTTTGAGAGGAAAGGTTTGCAATTTTTAAATATTTGAGAAAATCTTTTGAAAAGAAAATGCGCTTTAAAAATCGGGATGTTTTAATGATCAGGCGAGATTGATAGCTCCAAATACTGACATCTCAGAGGTTAGCTACTTGAAGGAAATCAAATATGGTCAATTGGTCCTTTTTAGGGAAGAAGGTGATTATCAACAGGTTGTTGCATCTGAGGTTCTCACTGGAGGAGGTGATAACGTGCCGACCTCAGAGTTCTAGGATTCTAATTTATCGGTCTAGTAAATGTTGAAGTACCAAATATTGAATGCGTGAAGTCTTGACATACAAACTTGACATACTTGCACTTAATATTACTACATCTGTCTCTAATTATAAATACCTATTTGATTAAATTTTTGTCCTTGTATATAAGCAATTTTCAAACTACTAAACACATTTGTTAATTTTTTCAATTATACCCTTGTTAAATTCTACTAATACTTAAAGTAAAATTAATTTATTAGTATTGAGAAGATGAAATTTCACTTTCATCGGTACTTCTCATTCTCTCATTTAATAATATTGGGAAGATGGAAATTTACATTGACCGTATACTTCTTAGTGCATCACTATTAATACTGGGGCTATTCATAATGCATAGTACGTAGTAATTCAGCTTCTTGCTACCGTATTGTCAAAGAAGGTTCTGCTAAGGTGAACGAGTTTGATATAATGATGCTGAAGAAGATGAAGTCCAATCGAAGCAAACTGAAGAGTCCCTCTATAATGGTGAAGAAATTCCAGTCATTGATCTAAACAAGTTCTCTGAAGATGAGTATGAAAATGACAAGTACGAAGAAAAAGAATACAAAAAAGTGGTGATGAGCATGTTGAGAATTCCTCTGGATAAGTTTTATTGATATTTTGATTTTGTGAGTAGGATAATGTCAGAGCTCTGAATTGCTTTGAAAGTTGAATGAAGTTTGTGTTTTGTTTTATGAGTACTGGCATAATACACGTGCATTGCTACCATTAGTTTGAATTACTATGATTTTTCAAATAATCAATCACCTCTTCTTCCAATGAAGGATCTCATTCAATTTGAGTTGACAATCTTCCTTCTCTTTGCAGAAAGCATTTCTTTTAAAAAAGCATTTAATTTGAGAAATTTATTTTTATCGGAAACATATCGAAAAAAATCTAAAACAGTTTTTTTCATAAAAAATCGATTTTTTAAAAATTATATTTATATTGAAAATTTTTGTGGGAAAAATCAAAAAACTATTTTTCTCGAAGAAATTCGAAATATTTTTATCGGAAATTTTTCAGAAAAAATCAAAATAAATTTGTCGAATTTTCTTTTTTGAAAAAAACTCGAAAGATAGATTTGAAAAAGTGGGCTCATAAGCCCATTTAACCCACAAAATTTTAGGGATTTTTTAGCTTTTTGAAATTCTTTTCTTAGAGTCTTAATAAATGTAAAATTGACCAATAATTTAACCCTCAAATATTTAAGTTGTGACCAATAATTAATAGACTCGTGAAATTGACCCGTAAAAAAACACCTTTGCATAATATTTTTCTTTGGAAATTGCAAAATGGCACCTTTTCGTCCGGTAGCAGGTAGTAGTTCATAGACTTTATTGTTATATAAAACAATTTCTCGTCTATATGAACAATTTTGTCCAAAATTTGAATAATTTGAATAAAACAATCATGTAGCACTGTACCAATTTGAATAATTTTTGTCCAAAATTTTGGTTTTTTATGTGAGATACATCACCTATATCTTTTGTTCTTCTCCTATTACGTTTAATGACGTTTTTATGGACGGAGTACAAATAAGCAACCATAGTTATATTGCCTTTTTTCACTTTCCCATAGTTAGAGTGCCTTTTTTCAAACAAACAAGAAACCATATTTATAGAAATTATAGTGCCTTTTTTTTTTCACTTTATAACTCTGGTTTCGTTGCTAATAAATTTATGTTTCCTTCATATTGATAAACATAACGCACAAGTTATTTACCAATAAAATATAAACACTGTTCAGAACCAACTAAACAAAAATAAAGATTATGCTCAAAATAATTAGATTAATACTGCTATTACATTCCGAGTTCACCACTCCTTCAGATTCGACATGTTAGTCTTCATGCACTTCAACCTCTCTTTCATCTTGCTCACTTTGATCTTGGTTTAAGTCAAAGTTAAATTGATTCTTGAAGGTATAGTATCCTTAGCATTGAAAGTTAAGTTGAGGATAGAAATCTCATTGGAAGAAGAAAAGGGAATGTTTAAATTTGTATAAATAGGAGGATTCATGGCTTCATGTAGTTTGTAGCTGCAAGAGTGGGTGTAAATAATGGCAACCCAAATAAATAGAAGATGTTAAAATAAAGTGGCGTTATACTACTTAATGGCACTAATGGTATTGGTGGGAATTTTTTCAGAATTTTACTAAGGCAACCATTAAATAAAGAAAAGCAAATTTAATTTAAAATACAAAAACAGCAATTTAGTAATATTACTATAAAAAAAGAACATATTAACTACGGTGATCAATTTTTTTAAAAAATAGTGAAATTTGCAATGGAGTTTATATTATGTCATACCATTACCACACTACGCCAAAAATTACATTTTATAGCACTCATTTTATAGCGTTTATTAAATAAAAGCGCTGTTGTATAATATTTTAAAATTAACGAAGGATACAACAACGTTTTTTTTATAAGCGCTGTTGAAAAAACGCTATTGTAGGGTCATATAGGGTCACATAGCGCTTGCACATAATGTTTACAACCCTTTTACAGCGCTTTTGAAAAAAGCACTGTAAATTGAAGTGCTCTCACATAATGTTTACAGCGCTTTTGGAGCGCTGTAAAATATAGCGCTCGCACCTTGTGTTACATAGCTTTTAAAGCGCTTTGTAAATGCGCCGTAAATTACAAGCGCTTTCACATAATTAAAGGACCTATTAGAGCGTTTTGTATACAAGCGCTATAAAATACAAGCACTTTCACATAATAAAATGACCTATTAGAGCGCTTTTTATACAAACGCTATAAAATTACTATTACATAGGGTCTTTTAAAGCGCTTTTTATAAAAGCGCTGTCATAGGGTGTAAAAAATTGAAGGTCTTTTAAAGCGCTTTTTAAAAAAGCGCTGTCATAGGGTATTTCTAATTTTAAGTATATACATATGTAAGTGGTTTTCTTCGCTTTTTTTCTTTAAATACTTAGGATTTTCTAAATCACTATTTCCACACAGAAATTTTCCTTTCTCTCTAGGGTTTTCTAAATCTGACAACCTCTTCTTCTCCACCACCAATTCCATCAGTCCCTCCCTCATTTCACTTCCATCTCCAACAACAACAACTTTGAAGAAGATTCTTCCATCACGACGAATATGGTTATTGAAGACGACAACAACGACCTTAAAGAAGATTCTTCCGCCATGACGAAGACAATTCTTTCGCCACTTCCAAACCCCACACCACCGCCGTCGTCCATCAACCTCACCCCCTCGAGAATTCTTGGACCTTCTGGTTCGATAACCCTTCCGCCAAATCCAAACAAGCTGCTTGAAGTAGTTCTACTCGACCCATCTACACTTTCGCCACTGTTGAAGAGTTTTGGAGGTAAAGTTTCAATCTTTTTATTTTAGGGTTCCATTAAAAAAAAATACTTTTTTTTTGTTTCTTGAATATTTCTTGTTTGTGAAATTTTATTCTTTGTTAATTTTGAATCTGGTGGTGGAAACTATTTTTGTTAATTTTGAAACCATTTTTGTTAATTTTGAATACTTCTTTTCATTAAAAAAACCCTAAATGGGAGGACCCCATTTGTTATAGGGGTGGAAAATGGACTGTGACTTTTACGAAGGGAAAGTCTGATACTACTTGGTTGTATACGGTATGATTTTGAATTTGTTATGAGGTTATTGAATTTGGATTATTCTCTTTGTTATAAATATATAAAAAAAAAATAATTGATTTTTGTGTGTTTGTATTCTTGATGTATTAAGCTCTTGGCAAAGATTGGAGAACAATTTGATCATGGAGATGAAATCTGTGGAGCAGTTGTGAATGTTAGGAATAGGCAGGAGAAAGTTAAATTCATTCTTGGTTTAAGTCAAAGTTAAATTGATTCTTGAAGGTATAGTATCCTTAGCATTGAAAGTTAAGTTGAGGATAGAAATCTCATTGGAAGAAGAAAAGGGAATGTTTAAATTTGTATAAATAGGAGGATTCATGGCTTCATGTAGTTTGTAGCTACAAGAGTGGGTGTAAATAATGAAAACCCAAATAAATAGAAGATGTTAAAATAAAGTGGCGTTATACTACTCAATGGCAGTAATGGTATTGGTGGGAATTTTTTCAGAATTTTACTAAGGCAACCATTAAATAAAGAAAAGCAAGACAAACAATTTAATTTAAATTACAAAAACGGCAAATCCAAACAAGTTGCTTGAAGTAGTTCTACTCGACCCATCTACACTTTCGCCACTGTTGAAGAGTTTTGGAGGTAAAGTTTGAATCTTTTTATTTTAGGGTTCCATTAAAAAAAATACTTTTTTTTTTATTGTTTCTTGAATATTTCTTGTTTGTGAAATTTTATTCTTTGTTAATTTTGAATCTGGTGGTGGAAACCATTTTTGTTAATTTTGAAACCATTTTTGTTAATTTTTTGTTTTTTGAAACCATTTTTGTTAATTTTGAATACTTCTTGTCATTAAAAAAAAAACCCTAAATGGGAGGACCCCATTTGTTATAGTGGTGGAAAATGGACTGTGACTTTTACGAAGGGAAAGTCTGATACTACTTGGTTGTATACGGTATGATTTTGAATTTGTTATGAGGTTATTGAATTTGGATTATTCTCTTTGTTATAAATATATTAAAAAAAATTGATTTTTGTGTGTTTGTGTTCTTGATGTATTAAGCTCTTGGCAAAGATTGGAGAACAATTTGATCATGAAGATGAAATCTGTGGAGCAGTTGTGAATGTTAGGAATAGGCAGGAGAAAATTTATATTTGGACTAAGAATGCTTCTAATGAAGCTACTCAGGTAATTTCTTTTTATACTATATTCTTTCGATTTTTTAGTTTCTCAATTCTTATATAGGTATTCTTTATGTAAACTAGAATAATCATAACAATAAAGATAAACTAAAAAAAAAATCTATAATAATCATTCACTAATACTTACTTGTAGAAGATCTCCTATGTTGACAACAAGAGCTCCATGGATAGGAGGAACATTAAACCATTGATTCTCATGAAGAACTTGAAGACCACCAATTTGGTCTTGTTAAATATAGTATAACATCCTGTTAGTATCTCTAAACTTGATACACAATAGCAAAACCAAATAAAAGCATTTGTATTAGTACTGATTTGATAAAACAGTTATATGGAAACCAACACTTTATCATCTATCTTCTGGTATTATTTGTACCTGTGGTTTTATTGGTTCTATGCTTGCAAGGATTGTTTCAATCTTAGCTTAATAGCTTGTTATGTGTGTGATTAGTTCTCTATTAACAACACCCATATAGCATTTTAAAATATTAGTTAATTTTCTTGTGAAAAAATCATATTGGACAATTTCTTTATCTAATATAGGTATAAAAATTATTTTATTATAACATTTAATTTATGTCTCTTATGTTAGTTATTTTATAAATTGATTAACAAAAAACACATTTCATGATTAAATTAATTAGTTATAAACACATTTAATGCCATAAAAGATCTGTTTATACAAACAAGCTTTATTTTAAAAATTCCATTAAAAAATGTCAATCCGGTTTATAGCACTTTTTATTAAAACTAGTATAAAAATGAACCTATTACAACGCTTTTTTGAAAAAGCGCTGTAAAACATGTATAAGACTGCACCTATTACAGCGTTTTTTTGAAAAAGCGCTATAAAACTAGTACGAATGCACCTATTACAGCGCTTTTTTGAAAAAGCGTTATAAAACTAGTAAGAATGCACCTATTCCAGCACTTTTTTGAAAAAGCGCTGTAAAACATGTATAAGATTGCACCTATTACAACGCTTTTTTTGAAAAAGCGTTGTAAAACTAGTAAGAATTCACCTATTACAGCGCTTTTTTGAAAAAGCGCTGTAAAATGAGTATAACAATCAGCGTGTTTTCAAAAGGGATTTACAACGCATTTAAAAGAAGCGTTGTAAAACGAGTATAACAAACGCGCAATATATCCACCTATTTTACAGCGCTTTTTTTATTTTAAAGAGCGCTGTTGTATCTTTTTACAGTGCTAGATACTACAACGCTTATTTTTTTTAAAACGCATTGTAAATGACTTAAGAAAAGCGCTGTAAATTGCTATTTTCCGCGTAGTGCCAACTTCATTAACTTCCTCATTATGTTATATTGATGCACTTTAATTAGCTATAAATATGGGTTTGTCTTATAGTATTAACTCATTCTTCCACTTTATTTGCATCCTCCAGCTATAAATATGGGTTTGAGGCGGATGTGGAAAAATGATTAGACTGATTACATACGGACGGGTTCAGGTTTTGAAAATTGGACCAATAATAACTGAACCCGACCATAGATATATTTGACTGGAGTTTGGGCCACTAGTAACTAATAGGCCCAGGAGCACCACACCCAGCGCGACCCAACATATAAAAGTTATATTAACAAACCTAACACTAACTCTCTCATACCGCTGACTAGTAACACTCCTTCTCTCTTGAGCCATTGTTTCCAATTTTAGAGAGAAGCCAAGTTCTCAAGTTCTCCCTTCTCTTGTCCGTTCAGTTCTCTCTGTGTCTCTCATTCTCACATCTTTAATCGTCTTGATTTCATGGTAAGATAACTTACTCCTCGTTTTCTAGTGATTTTTTTAATCTTTTTTTTTCTTTTTTTAAAATTAGCGATTTCTTTTCGAGCAACGTATTTGTCTTACATGTACTTTTATTTTTCATTTCAAAGATTTGTAATCGGACAAACTTGGTGGAGTCAAGGGTTGCAATCATACATCAACACGTTATTGTTAAGTCTTTTATGCTAGTCCCATTTTTTGAAGAACTTAATTTGAATTGATATGTTGTGTTGTTGATGTATGGTGTCATGTTTCATCATATTGCTTTGCAAAGCTCATTAACAAGGTAAAAATTGGACAAAATAAATCTACTTTAAAAGATAAATAATTATTTTTAAAGTGAGACTAAATTAGACTAAGTTAAAAGGATACTATTTTGTATAGTTTACAAGTTCAATGCTTAAATGAAAAATGGAACAAAAATAGTCCAAAACTGAAGAAATTAATTAACAATTTATTTGGTTAAAATTAACAACTTAAAACATAAAAATGCTTATTAATGTTTAATAGGCCAGTAGTGTCTAAAGACCCATAAAAATCGTTTAAAGTATCTGCACTCAACTTTATTAAAAAAAAAAAACGTTAGAACTTGAGAAATTTAAAATGGCCCAATAATAGTCCAACCCGAATCTACCCACCTCGAAACCCGCATAACCCGACATCCGAGACCCCCATAAACCTATATCTAAATGGTCGAAAATGGGCCTTAGA
Source organism: Cicer chorassanicum (assembly GCA_037974735.1). NCBI lineage: Eukaryota > Viridiplantae > Streptophyta > Magnoliopsida > Fabales > Fabaceae > Cicer > Cicer chorassanicum. The sequence continues at coordinate 44,107,589 of JBBPBP010000001.1, forward strand.
ACACCACTCGTGATTTTGGCTGGATCCCTAAACCCCATAATGTTCATGTTGGAATTTATTTGGCTGGATCTGGGCCTTAGAACACCGCCCGTTTTCTAGCCCTCGCAAGAGGAGAGCTTTTACCTCTGCCCTTACATTAATTTTGATTCTAGAAGCATGTCTCTCGTTTCTTGGAGTATGTCCCTCATTTTTAGGAGTGTGCTCCTCATAGTTGGGAGTGTGTCCCCCGTCTTTTCTTCAAAGTCGGTGGATGCTCCCATTTTTGATATAAGATAGTTTAATGTTCATGTTGGATGTGACATCTTCTTTGTAAAATATAGATCCTTTAGGTGTGAACATTGTTCTCTGCATTGTTACATTATAAATAATAAAAAAAAACTTTATTCTATATGGTTGATTTACCATTGTATATTTGTAATGTATTGTGTATGATTTTATTGAATGACAACATTATCTATTAGATGTAAACGTGTTAAGTTATGCCATTCATTTTTTCCTTTAGTGTTGAAGTTAATGTAAGATTTAAATATTGATGATGTTCGTGTCATGCTTCATTGTTTTGTTATGTGAGTGTCAGACTTAAAGTGAGTTGACGTCGATCTCAGACCTATATTTTCCTGACGTTAGTATTAGGCTTAAGTATTGCCAATGTCAGTGTCAAGCATACAATTGTTGATGTCGATATCAAATTTAAAAAGTTCTTGTCTTTTAAATAGTAAAAAATATGACATTTTAAAAAGGGAATTTTATTAATGAATAAAAAGTAAGAAAAAAAAATGGTTTGCCTCATTAAAACTTTCAAGGACCAAAAACCTCTTTCGGAAAAAAGGGCTCAAGTAGAAAAAGAAGTTCACTACAATGAGTTAATTAAAGTAAAATTTAAGGAGTGTGGCATTTTTCAATCTCAAATAAATGTTTCTGACTAGGTCTTCTAGCCGATAAGCTCCATTGCCAAGTGGAGAGTTGGTTCGATATGTTCCTTCCCAACTAGATGTCATCTTTCCATGTTGCTTTTTCTTTCGTACCTCATCTGTTTTTCTCAAAACCAAATCTCTTTCCCAAAGCTTCTGTTATGAGCGCTAACTCCCGAGTTTCGTCGTGGAGGTATAACTCAGTTATTTGAGCTGCATACGATGTGGACTTATCTAGTGACCTTGCTTGAATAAACATGAATGTCAATTCCATATGTACCATTACGCTTAAAGGGAGTTTCCTGAGTTGCGGATTGAGACGTAGTATGGTATGCCCATAATACTCTAATTAGCTGATAAGTTCCATTGCCGAGTGGATAGTTGGTTCATATGTTCCTTCCCAACTAGCTGCTAACTTTCCATGTTGCTTTTTCTTTCGTACCTCATCTATTTTTCTCAAAACCAAATCTCTTTCTCGAAAGCTTTTGTTATGAGCGCTAAGTCCCGAGTTTCCTCGTGGAGGTATAACTCAGTTCTTTGAGTTGCATTTGATGTGGACTTATCTAGTGACCTTGCTTGGATAAACGTGAATGTCAAATCCATAGGTACCATTGCACTTAAAGGAAGTTTCCTGAGTTATGGGTTGAGGTATAGTATGGTATGCCCATAATACTCCAATTAGCTCCTCGCCCCACTCGCCCTTTGCTTGATATAACATTTTCTTTAAACTATTAAGGATAACTTTGTTGGCTCATTTGACCTATCAGTTGGTTTAGGGATGTAACACTAATGGGAACCTGAGGTTGATTCCTAGGCTGGTGCAGAAATCCTAAAATTGCTGACTCGCGAATTGAGTCATGTATTCACTAATCATTGAATGGGAGAGTATGTGCCTATAAATGATACTTTTCTGTTGTGATGGTTGACAACAGTTCTACTTCTATCCACTTTGAAAAAAAATCGATAACCACTACAATGAATTTGACCTAGCTTGGCGCAAGTGGGAAAAGTCCTAGAATTTCTATGCCCAATGTGTTGAAAGGCCAAGATATCTTTCATGACGTACTCAACTTCTTCTTCGTTTTGGTACAACAACAGAGGTCAGGAAAAACCTCTGTGATACAACTTGTCTACTATAATAGTATAATGTTGTGCAACTATCTTGATCTTCTGAGCGTTTATCTCACTAATCTAGATCGGATTAGTAGTGGCGACATGCACTTCACTGACACTTGGCTCTTTTAGTATATGAAAAACTATGGACTTATGTAAACCATATGCTTTTATTATTTCGAGTTTCATCAATTCCTCAGCTTTGGTATTTTTGCAACGAGGTATATGTCGAGTGTGCACCTCTTTTAATTTTTCCATAAGGGCTTTGACCTTGCTAAGGTAATGGACTATCGTGCCTTCGTTCTCCCGATATTCTCATTTGACCTGAATTACTACTAATTGAGAGTCGTTGTTGACTTGAAGGTGTGATACTCCCATTTCCCACACTAGTTTCAATCCATCTACCAAAGTTGTACTTTGCTTGATTTATTACTGCTTTTGAAACCAAATTGCAAAGCCTGGTGTACGTTGAGTCCTCTGGGTCCTTCCAAAATTATCCTCGCACCACTTCCATTGATGTTAGATGACCCATCTAGAAAGAGAGTCCATGGCTCCTCGTTTGGTGGGTGTATCATTTCTATGCACACAGTGTTGGTCTAGTTAGAATTGGTGGTGAGGATAGGAAACTCTTCAGCTCTTTGAATGTTTGTTTGCATTGTGGTGTGCATTGGAAACATTCTAGTTTCTTGAAGACTTGGTAAAACAACAACGAACGATCTGTTGATTTTGATATGGATCATGATAATGACGTGATCCTTGCTATTAATCTCTAGACCTCTTTTTTGGACGTCGAACTATGCATGTCAAGGATCGCTTTACATTTGTTAGGATTTATTTCTATACCTATATGCTTAATCATGAATCCTTTGAACTTGCCTCCCTATACTCCAAAGCTGCATTTCTGTTGGTTTATCCTCATGTTGTACCTTTGTATTTGATCAAAAATTATCTTGAGGTTCTCAACATGTGACTCTTCACCTCGGGTTTTGATAACCATGTTGTTTATTACTCTTTGATATATAACTTCTGCATTTTTTAGTTCGAAAGGCATGACCCGATAGTAATAGTTTGAACCATTGGTCATTAAAGTTGTCTCTAAAGCGTTTGTGAGATTCACAATAATTTGTTTGTACTCTAAATATGCATCCTGGAAAATTAGGAGTTTACATCCTAACATTCCTTCCAAATATGGGTCTTTGGGACATACTTTGTTGAGATCGATATTGTCTATGCACAACTGTCACTTGTCATTGATGTTCTTTACCATTACCACATTCACGAGCCACATCAAGTATGGGATTTCTCCGATTAAACCAACTCTTGCCTGCTTTCATGTTTCCTCCTAAACTACCACTTATTTTCCAATCTGAGTTTTCATTTCTTCTACATGACTGGTTTGACGGAGTGGTTGATAGTGAGACGATGGGAAACCATTTTCAAATTGATGACAAGTAAATCAATGAGACTCTATGTGAATAGGTCAGCATTGTCTTTCAACGTTTGTATCAATGTAGATTATTCCTCATATGTCAACCGTGTTCCAATTTTCATAACCTTCTCTGGTCTGTTTATCTCGACTTCTTTAATTTCTTTCAGGGGTTGTGACCTATGTCCATCATCATCCCTTAGATCTAGCTTGACGATTTTGTATTCCTTCTTGTATTCCTTGGAACAGATGTACTTGCCTTCTAGATCTTTTTACGAAATTTTTAAGACTATTTCGTAACATTGTTTGGCTATTTGTTGGTTTGTATATATGGTAGCAATTTTCTCGTTTTCTAGAGCGAAATTAATTTCCAAGGAACACGTAGATACTATAGTCCCTAACACATTAAGAATTGGTGATCCGCGATCAAATTATAATTCGAGGTCTTTTCGACCATCTGTAACATGGCGGGAATCAAGTTAGTTCATGTGTCTACTATGAAGGTTATCAGTATTTCGATGAACCCTAAGACTTTTGCGCTATATCTAGAGCATCGTACTAGGGTATCGTTGTAGGGTTTCAGCATGGTTGTCGATAAACCTAACTTCTTGTAAGCCAAGCCAATTACTATGTCAGTGAAACTGCCTTGGTTTATCAAGTTGTACTTGACGTTACAAATGCCATACCTACTGAAATGACCATTGGATGGTCCTGATGCATGTCTATGTATTTATAGTCCTTTTCTAAAGACGTGATCATCAGCAACACATTCCTGTCTTGGGGTAATGCGTAGATGGACTTTGAGGCTCTAAGGATTCTTTTTCTTGCGTCATTGGTATCGCCACCCATGCAAATATTCTTGAGATAAAACTATTTTTTCTGGGTCAGGGTGAAGTTCTTCTGTTTTTTCTCTTGTCTCAACCCCTCTTTCTTTCGGGGCTTCAGGATCTTCATCGTGGATTTGGGGACCTTGAACTCCTTTTGTGCAACCTGGGCTTTGCTGTATCGTCACACCTATCTTTTATGTCTACGTACTTTTGCAAGTGACCTTCTTGTATCAACTTTTCAATTTGAAATTTTATTCCTTGGCAGTCATCAATCGAGTGTCTGTATGATATTTGTTATATAGTCTTTTATTTGCATCAAGTTTTGACTCATTTTGCTAAGGTAAGTTGATGAGGTTAGCATCATATACGTCTAATCTTTTCCTAAATCCCACCAAACAAGTTGAAACTTTTTTTATTTATGCGGTTGGTCGTAAACCTAGACACGAACATCTTGGCGAGTTGTTTCCACGATTTCTGATTTTTGGGGAGGTGAGAGAACCACAAATGCAATATCACGCCTTCAACTTGTTGCTTATATTTTACTATGTTAAAGGTAAAATTTGGTTTTTCTACGAACATCAAAGTTGTAGATTTTTTTATTTGCACTTTCAAATGGTATAAAGAAGATCTTAATAACATATTATTTTGTCTGAAAACAATTTTTGTTTGTAAATAAAAGGGAAATATTAATTGTGAAGAAAGAGAGCAACAAACAAAATTGAAGAAAATAAACATTGGTTGTGTTTTTTCTTACATCAATACTCGCTCATTTAAGTAGTTTTCTGAAAATATATTTGAGTTTATGGTCCAAAATAAAAAAAATGGGTGTTAATTTACACCATCTAAAAAACAAATGCATATGAATTATCAAAGATGGATTTAGATCAAGTTCAACATGTTTGGATCATGAACTATATATTCAACGAGTTAATTAAGAATCTCAAACTATTTTCGAGCTAGTTAGGTATGCTACCATTCATATCATCAAACATAGATTTATAAATAAATAAATAAATAAAAGGTTTCTAAAATGAGGGGATGTTGAACACTTATACTCCATGCATTAGTAAGAATCATATTGATTTAAATATAAATACCTACTATTAATGTTTTGATTATAACAAAATAACAATTATCAGCTAACTGGTTACTTTGAGTCTGCTGATTATTTGAGACATAACAAGAATCCATGTTCTTGACTATTTGACATGAATAACATATGCAGTTGTGACTTAGTGATAAATGTTTATGTGTGATGCACATAAAATATATTGTCAACTAATGAACAAGTGAATAAGTTCATAGATGATAGAGCTAGTCATAGTTTAGAAGAAAGTTATGTTGATCAAAGCTCCATGAAGCTTTAGTCTAAATATGTTAGTTCACATTACTATGTGAAACTTCTTCTATGAATAAGAAGACAAATTTACATATTCGATGTTATAAAAAATGCTCTAGTCCAAGCCTTTAATGAGTAAACATCTAAAAAGTTGAGCATATCGATCATAATTAATCAAGCGCCTAAAGACAAATCACGTGATCAATCTTATAATAAAAAGACAACAAGCAAAGAATTACCTCTAGTCAACATTCGTCTGACTTTGAAGATCAAAAAATATCAAGGAAGCTCTAGTCATCTCTACATTCATTTGGAACAACAAGAGATCATACAAGGAGATTATGCTATGCACAATTGGTAATAATTTCCCGTTGATGGAGTATTGTGACTTTATCTTTGATTAGATGATGTGACTCAACAACATAGGAATCAAGGCATATGTCAAATCCTATGGAGAAAAGTACAATGTAGATAAAAATCTTACACAATAAAAAGGTGTAAAGTCAAACAACTACTTGTACGGTTGCAACAAACTATAAATAAGGGGTCATGCTCCCTCATTCATTCTCAAAATACCTTTGATAAGTTTGTTTGTTACATATTATAAAAATAATAATTTTGGTACCACCATTTCAGCTACATCGGTCACACACCTATCATTACTTCTGATTGTCAATCACCTCTTTTGATTGATGCATTCACCTTCAACGACTAATCACCACTACGATACCCACCTTGTAAAACTAACACTTTCAACAACCACTACTAATTTTTTAATTAAATAAATTATAATTTTATAATATTTAAATTATTTTAAAATAATTAAAATTTTAATATATATGTTATATATTTATTTTAATTTTCATTTTTAATTATTTTTATGTGTCTATGTTTTTATATTTAGTAAATTTTTAATGAGACGGAGATAAAGATAGTGATTTGGATTCAAATAAAATAAGAAAAACTAAAATTCAACTCATAATTAAAATTAAAAACTGAAATTTGAAATTAAAAATTCAACTAAAACTGATTTTAGTTTTTAAATATTTTTTAACATAAAACCAAAAACCTCACTAAATGAGGCCTTAGAAATTTTTAAGAAAAGTTAATGTTATTTTATGTTTGTCGGTTGTAATAAAAATTATTTTTTATTTTATATGAAAATAATTTTATTAAGAAACTACTAAAAACAACTTATTTAAAACAGATTTCATATTATTTTTATATTATCATTTTTTTTTTAAATCTTCAACAAATTGATGAATACAAACTCATACATATCTGACTTTTTTCTAAGAAAAAGTTGTAACAAAAGAACTCATACATTTGGATTGTGTCCGCCATAAAATCTATATGTACATTTTTGGATTAATTTTCATGTATTCCACTAACACTTTAATGCTCTAGATCACATCGGCATTTTCAACCAACAAATTGAATTATTTAGATTACATTGACATGTTTATAAGTACTTCCTCTGTCCATAATTATAATAATTTTTTTTTTTTGACACATTTGCTTTGTCCCTAGATTTAAGCTCTTTAGAAATTTTTAGAAACATTTATTACTTTTAAATTTATCCTTTGTTAATACTATCAAAATTTATATGGAAAGCTAATATTAAATGCATTTATATACAAGACTGTCTTAATGTTTTTGAAGCCCGTTCCAATCTAAAAAATTGGGTCTTTAATAAAAAGTACAATTTTAAAAATTACAATTTCTTTTAAAATGTTATATTTTTACCAAATGAAATATCAACATTATAATTTTCAAGGGCACATTATCAAGAAATTCAACATCAACATTACCAACATTAGACTTTTTACCGAAATTAGTGGTTCTTTTATTAACAAAATTATCAAGAGCTTTTTGCTTTGAGATTGAGTTAACTATTTAAGTTTCTTTTTCTTTTGCTTCTCACATCTAGTTTCATACTTTATAATCTTATGAGGCATAGTAAAAAATCTGGAATTTCTCACAATTGTGTCAGTTAATGATCAACTCTGCGGTGTTTGCCAGCAAGCGATCTATTAGATTACCAACAAGCGATCTATTAGTACCATTGTGTTTATATAGTAAATTAGTAACAAGGAAAATCAATTAAGCTAAGCATAAGAATTACCAACATAATTTTGTTAATGTATAGAGTTTAACTACAAATTAGACTCACAAAATCAAATTAGAAATAGAATCAAATCACATCATAATTTGGATTCAAAAATGCATAATTGAATTCAAACATCAAAATCAAATCAAACTACAATTGGATTCAATAATGCATAATTGAATTCAAACATTAAAATCTAATCCAACTACAATTGGATTAAAAATCAGTTTCAACAACTACCAACAACGACAAAATTGGATTTAAAAACTACCTATTTAATAGGAAAAAAAATCACAAAACCCTAAAATCTCAATTTACAAAACCCTAAAATCACACAATCCTAACATCAAAGTTTCAAGATTCTAATCTTTGTTGAATGATCAATCTTCTCTGTTGGATGGAGGATTGAAATGTGATTTGGTGAAAAATATGTAGAAAACGCGATAAGGAGAAGTGAAACGCGATTTTCTACTTCTATAAGGTCAAACGATTCATACGCGATTTACGAAATGCACGATTAGAGAATCAGAGGGAGAAGGTATGGTGGTGGGTGTGGCGAGGAGATGAGAGAAATTAGGTTTAAAAAGAAGATAGCGAGAAGTGTGTAGTGGAATTATAAGAGTAATTTCAAACGTTGGGTATTCTGTGCAAATATAAAATTTTAGAGTAGTTAAAATGTAAAAAATTAAGAATATCAATACAATTTTTCAAAGCTCATAGTATACTATAAAAAAAATTGGGGCCTTGTGCTAAAGGTTGAATGCACAAGCTTACTGTTGGCCCTCTCTATATATAAAGGATATTTAGTTGTAATCATACACATTAATTATACTATCACTGTTTCTTAATTTGAGTAAAAATTGTTATAGAGTCTTGCAAGTAAGCACGAAGATACTAGAAAACACAAGAAAGGGGTTTGAATTGTGTTGGTCATTTTCTAAATCTTCTTTGTTAGTTTAAAATAGATTTTTCATCAAAAGCTTATCTTTTAGATAAAACATAAAAACGTTGAAATATAAAACAGAAAGGATCAGAAAGCAAAAGTAAAGAGATAAGAGAGAAGAAAAACACAATTAATTTTATACTAGTTCACAATAACTATTGCTATATCTAGTCGTCTCTTGTTAGAGAAATTTGCTCTAGTACAATCAAAGACTTAATTATATATTATTAACTCAATCTGTCCAAGCTTTGAGTATTATAAACTCAACCTCTCCAAACTTCTTGTATTATAATGCCTCTATGTAAAACCCCAATAGTATGAAAAACCTATTATTGTCTGTTTTCATTTTCAAGTATAATGTACAAGTAATAGGTTATAATTGTTTTGGGGAATTTTATTTTTTATTCAATGTAAAATTATTTTCATAACTATAATAATTTTTATATTCCATTAAAGTCAAAACGAGAATTTCATGTTTTAAACAATCAGTTAAATTTTGGCATTTGTCAAATTTTGAAACGAACTTTAATTTCAATAAAACTTGAAATTTGACTTTACTTTAATTTTAATAAAACTTGAAATTTGACTTTCTGATATGATTGTGATTTTTATGAAGTGATTATATATTTTTTTGAAGTTAAAAATATTAAAAAGGAGAATTTTTAAGAGTGTTGCTCCGTTTTTGCCTTTATTCAAATTTTAGTGGTGTTTAATCCTAACTAACAAAAATAATTTGGCGAACATTTTCATGACTTATTAGTAATGTTTATTAGAGGATAAATTTTTGTAGAAAAATTTAAAAGTGGCTTTATTTGTGTTTATTTAAATGGAAGTTTTATATATATTTTGTGATTAGAATATGTGGTGGAAATATTTTTCTAAGTTTAGGTTGGAAAAATTTGTCGGGTAATAATTTATGTGCGAGACGGGGAAAAAATTTATTATCAGCGAAATTTTTTATGACAATTAGTGTCTGTAAAATTTATCTGAGTTAAGTTACATAAGGGTAGATATTTTGTGAAGAAAATTAGCGATTTAACATAAAGTAAGATGAAGAAAATAAATTAGGGTAGATATTTTGTGAAGAAAATTAGCGATTTTAACATAAAGTAAGATTAAGAAAATATCTAGATATTTTGATAAGAATTATTATTTTATTAGAGAAAGTATGTGGAAAACGGAAAGACCACATGGGTGAAATATTTGGTGGGGTGATTATACTCCGAACCTTGCCTATTTAAGGGACCAAAATAACCCCTCTCTATCTCTTTCAAAACCGTGAATCTTTGTCTTTTCTCTTCCTCTCAATTTCATTTTTTCTTTGAGTGATTGCTAAAAAAAAAACCCTAAATGTTTTCTTAGCAGTGGATTCTAACAAGGATAGGAATTGATTTGAGTTGGTTACACTTGAAATTACTAGATCTATCAAATGCCAAATGTTTGAAAATGAAAATTTTTTAAAGTAAAGTGAAAGTTAAGATTATGATCAAAGGATGAAAGGAAATAGAGTCGGGAACTTGATTTTGTGAGGAAAAATTATGGTGTATACATTCCTTTGATCATAATCCAAAAACAAGGTTGTTCAATGGTGTTGAAATGATAAAAAGAAGATTTTTTTGTAGAAATATATTTTCTTGAAACAAAGAGGTCTTACTGGATTTTAATAGAAAATGTGGTTTGAAAAGATTAACAGTTAAAGACTTTATAATCAAAATTTTGTGACTTTATTTCATTGAAATTGTTAGTAAAGTTTAAAACCTTAAAGTCTAAAATTCTATGGTTGGGAAAAGTTTGTCAAGAAAACAAATTGGTAGTTGTAATTTCATTAAAATCTTGGCTTTGAAAAAGTAAGAAGTTATTGATTTCTTGATTTGAAGGAAAAGGATTTAAGTTTTTGACAATGGTGGATTAAATAAAAGTATTGAATGTTTGGAAAAATTTGGAGGGGTTAGTAAGTCCAAAACAAAATTGAAAATTTGAGTTTTACCTTAAGTGTGTAACTCTGAAATAAATTGTATAAATCTTATGTTTATATAATTAGTTTCTTGAGTTTCAAAAATGAAGCGAACTTATTGACACCGAGTTAGCAGCGGCAAGGACTCTAATAATTATAATATTGTATTGATTTTTTTTAGGAAAATAGTTGTAAACAAAGAAGCCATGGTAAAATATTTGGAAAATGTTATCAAAATAAAGTGATATTCAAAAGTGTTTGAATTATAAAAAAAATTATCAACTTTAAATAAGTTAGGAAAAAAAATTCCTTTGATTTTTTTATGGTGACTAAAATTAAATTGGATTTTGATTAAAATTGTAAAATCAGGTTAGTAGTTTGTTTTTTTTTTAGATTATTTTGTTGAGGAAAAATATATTTTTTGGAGATTAGGAGAATGAGTCGAATTAGTGATAAGGTTAAAGTCTCAAGTACTTGTTTGATTAAGTTAAGTTTTATTAAATTGAGTCCTTAAGCCCTAGCTCAATTAACAAATGTCACTGTTGTTATGTTAGACATCTTGTCCCGGTTTCGGACCCAGAATCTCATAGTTGTGTGAGTTAATTATGATGACATTTTCCATCTTTTTTATGATAAAAAAATTTATTAAATTGAAGGTTTTAGTTCCAGAAAGATTAGTTGCACTTTAGATTCCTTCAAGAGGTAAGGACTCCTTTCAAGTTTTAGATTCACATGTTGGGACTTTTTGTTATAAGTGATTGGTGTTTTTGGAATTGTGATTTTGTGCAATTGATGTTGATGTGTGTTCATAACTGTTAATATGTGTGTATGACAATGTGTTATGAAATTTGTTGATGATAAACTGTCACGAGTATGCTCTGTGAAAAGTTGCTGAAAAATGATTAGTTTTTAATAAGTATTAAAAGTAGGCTATTTTAATAATTGCATTTAAACAATAATTGTTGAGAAAGAGTTAGAGTATGCTCATGCATTCTTAGTTGTGTGTGGTATTCCATAAAGATGGAACCCGCCAATGGTTTGTCTAGAAGGACTGCCATATCTTTGTGGGGATTATTGAGTCGTGACTATCTGGAGGAACTTCACATTAGATCAAGAGGATATGTGGAAAAGAGGTCCACACCCGTTTGAAGAGGGTTTGAAATTTCACGATCATTTGCACTGGAATTGCATTAAGTTTATTGACACCAGTGGTGTGTCATATTGTTGTTATGAAATGAATTATGCGAGTCATGCCTTAACAAGTATGCACTTTGAGTTGCTGTTTATGTTAAGACAAACTCTCAAATTAAGTTTTGATGAAAATAAACAAAGGTTAATTAAGAATATTAATTATGATTCTAAATGTTATGTTAATTTAATCTGTGCTCTTGAGTGTTTTTATTCAAAGATAGGAACCAAGCAAAAGCAAAGAAATCAGATAAAAAACTAAACAGAACATTCTTGACTATGAACTGTACAAAACGGAGAATGTTCTGCAGAATCAAGACTGATCGTCACAACCACTTGACCAATCATTCTCCATTATTTTAACAAAGTTTCTGCCTCTAATCTTTATACTAAGTTCATCAGTACATGGCAAGGAACAAGCAGGAATCATTCTTGTTTAAAAAGGCTTTCGAATCACTAAGTTAAATCATCATGAATCAAAGCAAAACAAAACGGGTTGTAACTTTCTCCAGTTTGAAACTGTCAAGAAAGTTGAAACAAGATTGAACCTTAAGATTGATCATCAATCTCCAAATTGTTCAGAACACTAACAGACCAAATTGATCATCAATCTCCGTTTCTGCAGAATCGATTTTCTTATTTCTGAAGAAGTTGTTCATTACTTTCCAAACTGTTTTGGACAAAATCAAGTCTCCAGATCAAAGATATTTTATCAACAAATATATCTGAAGCTTAAGGGTAATTAAACGCGCAAGCAATCTGATCAAAATTGAATAAAACAGCCCAGTCAAGCTAGGCCCAAAACTGTTCAAATGGCTGGATTATTTTTATTCACTTATATTGGTTTTGGTCAAAACTGACAGAGCACTACATACAACTCTTTTTTACCTTAATTAAATGCTCAAATCGTCTATAAAATGAAGGCTAAAAACTCAGCAAAACTTAGAACTTCAAGTGCCAAGAATACTCATAAAATCACATACACTTGCATTCTTGAAAGCTTCTCATTCACGAAAAGAATCAGTCTGAAACTACTGTACACTTCCAGTTTATTTTACTGAGTTCTTTTATCCTGAATTTATTCTCAAACAAGAGTTGAGCATAATCATATTCAACCAATCTTCTTTAATCATTATTGTGTTAACTCATAACTATAAGGATTGTTTATAGTTTGAGTGTGATTAAAGAGTGAATTAAAATCCTAACAGAACTGTTAGGTGACTTGATTGAATCCTTTCTGGGTGGAAAGGAATTGGAGTTACAGATCAAGGTTGATCTTTAACTGTGTAAACAAAAGATTATTCTCCGTTTTTGAACATTTAGGGAAAATCTCACAGTTGTGAGGACTGGACGTAGCCCGAGTTGGGTGAACCAGGATATATCATTGTGTGGTATCTCTTCCTTATCTCTATTTACATTCAGTCATTTTTATTATCAAATTAAATAGAGAAACTAAAAACTGTGATTTTAATTAATCAAGAACGTTCTCCGTTTCTGTTTCCAGAACTAAGAACGTTATCTGCTTTCTATTTTCATAACCAAGATCATTATTGAGTTGTTTTTTCTTAAGTATTTAACAGGAAATTTTAATTAGGCAAGATTACAATTCAAACCCCCTTTCTTGTAAGTTGACATTGCTACTTCAATTTATTTATTTCATAACTACTAAGTGATATATGTGTGTGTGTGTGTGTGTATATATATATATATATATATATATATATTAATTTCAGTTGGTGATCATTTACTTGTTGTGGACCGAACTAAATGTCCCAGATTATTATAGTCCATTTATGCAAAGCTCATGATGACGGTGAAAGCATAACAGAGTCATGGGTTCAATAGTTAGTCTACTGTGAACAACTTGATGTAGCTAGTCGGTCAGTAGTATCCAATAATCCGATTAAGTGTCTTACAACCAACTTAGAGGTAGTCAGTTTACTATTTTTGATAATTCTTGTGGTTAAATTATTTAACTTGTTGTAAATTTTATTAGAAATAAAGTTGACTTTGGAAGTTTTCATTTAACTTGTAAACCGATTGTTGAATTTATTAAAAGATTTTTGAGAAATATTTTTTTTAAAAAGGAAACTTTTTCACATGTATTTTATGATAATGATATTTTATCGTATTTAATATGAGAAGTTGTTTTGAAACAAAATACGTTCTCGTTGTTAAAAATCGGAGTGTTACACTCAATAGACAACTATAAGTACAATCTTTGAATTACTCAAAAATATTGGCTTCACTCAACTTTGAAGTTGAGTATTCTTTACTCTACCTCTCCAAGCTTCTTGTATTATAATGCCTCAGCAAGCAACTAGAGTATAGTCTATGGATTTCTCAAGAATACTAGTAGACCTTGCATCTTGAGTTGAGTTTGTACACTACATCTCCAAGTTACAAGTATTGTTCTAACCACGTATCTAGGCTACCACTAGAAACCCTCTAGTCTTCTCAACAATCCTGGAAAAACACCGTTTTTTACATTGTTGAAGAACCAAGTGTCACCAATTTCTCCAAACTTTCGTTTAACTAAGCAAGGTCGTCACTACTGGTTAGGTTTACATTCAATCTTACAAGTTTGTGACTGACTAGACACAGTTTTTTCTAGGATTCTAATTCTTATTGAGAGCATACTACAAATTTAATCATATATCAACTCAAGTATCACAGTTCATTTTAAACTATTGTAACTCTAGTTGATTGATTTACAAAAATCTTATTACTCTCCTAAGAGAGGATATTACAAGCGACTCTCATGTTCAAGACTTTTTATTGAAATATTATTTCGAATATGAACATACAGTTTTCTTTCTTTGTATTGATATTTTAGAATTGCCATATGATATAAAGGTTATGAGCAAAATCTTAAATCTTTTTCTCACATGATTCTCATTTGAATAGAATTATCACAAGTTGGACACCATCGTTGACTTATTTAGTTTGAAGAAATTCATTTTTATAGCTACTGAAAGTAAGTTTGTTTAGAAGAAGAGCCATTGGAGATGAGCATAGTCTGCAACAACCATACAAGTAACATTTCAGTCTACATTGTACTTCACTCCATAGAGATTTGACATCTGCCTTGATTCCCGTATGTTGAGTCTCACCATGATATGCGGGTCGTACTCAATCAAAATAAAGTAAGATAAAAGAGTATTGTAGTAAACAAGGTAGTTAAACCTTGATTGTCTCACAAGCATCTCAAATATAACTATAACCAAAATTAAGAACTTTCAACAAAATAAATAAGAAAAGGAAGGTTTTATAGTTTGAAAACAGATTGAGTAATTATAGAGAATTATCAATTAATCGAAACAATCAATCCATTGGTTTTAGGAGTTATCCATCGGGACTCTATCACAGATTATGAATAAACACATGTTCTATGTTTCTATTCTTGTTTGGTCATAAAACTAAACAAGTAAGCATCTTTTAATTTTACCCGAATTTTTATTAGATTAAGCATTACAGCCTTCGATTAATCATGGTAGCAAACAAGCATCACAAAACATGACTAATGTCATAACCAAATTCAACCAAACTCATATTTAAGTGTTACAGATTCTATCAATTTCTATTCGAACTAAACCAAAACAAGAGTTTAATCTATTTCAAATAATCTCAATTAAAGTTATAAATCGAAATTGGTACGATTATGCATCGGAACATAATTCGAATTCATACATAAAGGATATGCAGAGATGGGAAATTGAAGAAAAGAAATAAAAATATAAAACAAAATTTTATTAAGAATCGAACCTCAAGAGTCTAACAAAGTATCCTTAACTAATAGATTGATTAGAAGTTTTAGCTTTCCATGGAGGATTAGAACACAAAATAGAATTCTAGGGTTTATATGATATGACAAAAGGTGCCTCCAAAAGCTCTCATGTAATTATTTATAATAGCCTAAATTAACCTAAAGATCTTAGCTCAAAATCTATATTCAAGTAGACTCTAATGATGCTTAACAACCCAATAGTAACTAATCACATGACAAAATGATCCAAAACCCGATATCAAATCATCAACTTAAGTAATCATCCTTTGTGACCATCCAAATTTCCGAAAAAGGCTTTGCATCCAACATTGAATTGTAGCTCTACTTCTCAGCTTTCCAACGCATCATAGATCATCTCAATCGGACAAGCACACCCCACTTGATGGCATGGAGAATAAGAAAGTGTTAAGAGACTATTACAAATTGAAAATTACTTTAGATAATGACTATAGCTCAATTATGACACAAAGTTGGTAAACATGGTAAAAAGTAACTATTACAAAATAAACATTGAAAACCACTAAGTATAAGCTATAAAAAGTGTATTAAAATATGTTGATCAAATTCCCCCACACTTAAACTTTTGTACTCCAGGCAAAACTCAAGATTAAGAAAACAAAGACAAATTAAAAATCAAACAAACAAAGAAATTTCAATGAACCTTAGGAAAGCAAAGTGACAAGCAAAATTTCCATCCTAGGCTTCAAGAATTATACAATCACGGAAAACATCTTATCACATTGTAAGCAAATAAGAGGTAAGATTAACCAAAGAATGAATCATATGTAATAGAATCCTCATAGGATATAAAATCCTCTAACATCTATACTTGAAACACATGCACATAAAGATAAAAAAAAATAAATAAATAAATAAAGACTTTATTAGCGTTGTAACGGAGCCAAGGTGAAGGTGGGATAATCCTAGGGAGACTAAAGCTTAAAATTGAATAGGATAAAAGAGCAATAATAGGAAGATAATAAAAAAAAATTAGGAGTAAGTCAACAAAATTTCATTTTCAAACTTATACTATTTACACCTTCTTTCTCACCTTGTACATCATTAATCCATAAACAAATAACTATTTTTTTTTTTTGCAACAACATAAACATGTAAAATCCTAAAGAGAGAGGCCAATTCATTGTTGAGAAACTGTGACATCCTAAACCCAAAAATAACATATATGATAATTTATACTAGATATTTTGAAAAAATTCGCAGCGGATAAAGAAAATCTATTTCCAAGAAAACAAAAACTTTGATAACTAATTTAGGATATTACGTCCCTCAAAGTACACATGGAACAATTCAAATTTTATTCTTCACTTAAAACAGTGCAATCTCAATGAACTTGATTTAATTACAATTTCTTATTTTAGTTCCAAAAACTTACTAGTACTTATAAGGTTTTCATACAAAAAGTCGTTTCTAATTAAATAAGTAAAATACAAATTACAACTCATATTTCCGGTATCACCTATCAAAGCAGAGTTTCTCCCAAACTTTAACTTCAAGACTTTCTAACCTATAATAGCTGAGATTTCGCAAACGCGGAGTCAAGACAGTCAAACACAAACAACGAAGGAGGTGAGTTTCAAAATAATGGTGATCGTATAACATAAGTAAAAAGAACACGCAATTAACCATAAATAAACTGTATCAATACACAAACATTCTTCAAGGAAAAACATCACATTATAAAGTCAAAATCACCCAAGGAAAATCAATACATTTCACTATAACATCAAATCATCTGAGAGAAATTATTATTGCACACGATACATATTAATCACAACACAACAATTACAAGAAAATGCAATGCTATGCATGAGTTTAGACTCTACTTCACAATTTGGTACCATTCTAACTCTCAAGTACTTGGTTAGGAGGCTTGATACTCTGCCACCACCCGAGTGAACAAACAATTCAAATTGGTCATGTTCTCATAGATCCCCTAAACTCAACCCAAGACACATATACGCGACACTCGAGGTAAATGTGTGGTTCATGGTAGCTCCTGACATTTGGAGTGCTACCTCCAAGATCTAACAATCTTGTCTTGAGGCTCATTCAGTTGTATTTCCCCGAAATCACTAGGCTTATCAGACCCTACCTATATGATGAAAAAATAATCTTCACTTAAAAAATTCTCAACATCTACTTTCTCTACTTGTTGGCCTAGACTACTCCATGAAAAGCATCATCTTTAGCACACATTGGAATAATCGCTATTTCATCAACTATGGGGTTACTTCAAAATTCTCATACAAAATTTATAATATCACTATCATCAATATTACATCATCATCATCACATAAGCTTATCACACATTTATAACATCACATAAACTCATCATCTAATAAAACATATGCACAAAATTCATTCGACACTCAATATGACAATAATATCAAATACCACACATTCAACAAAATTAAATCAATCAACATCCTATAAATGTTTCTCTTCTACATTTTAATCTCACAATTTCTATATTTACACCTTAATTAATTTATCCCTCAAAGGGCCACCACCGTACGTAACGAGCTTTGGATGAATCAATGAAAAATACGGTTTTTCCGTTCATCTCACAATATATTATACTCATGAATTTAAACTCTCTCTCTCACCCTTACCTTATTTCAACGGTTTCACATGCGAATACGAGTCCATAAGCAAAATTCTTTGTTCTTTGACTCCTTTTCCTTCAATCGATCTAATTCAGCAGTTTATGCGTAACATCAAAAATCAATTATGAGAACACACTCTAAAAATTAAAATTTCAAATTGGGTCAAGGAAACTTACCATAAATTAGAAAACCAATTAGTGGATAATATAGCTATTTTTCACATGATCGTTTTGGCATTGGTTTCACTCAAATCGAACTTACGGTGAGGAGGAACGGTACAAATGAACGAATTCCATCAACTGAGAAGTTGAGTATTTTATAGAGAAATTGAGATGGTTAACAATATGAGAAAGTGTGTTTAATTGACTAGCTAAATTAAGAAAACAACATACTGAAATTTGGACGAAAACGGAGAAATTTTGCTGAAATAGTTATTGATCATTGAAGTCGAACGATAGCTAGTTGTTGTGTTTCATCATCCTTTCACTGCCGCTGTAGAACAACTCTCTTTCTTATTATTTTTTATTTTATTTTATTAACACTAGGGTTTAAATCCCTTGACACTCATGGACCAAGTTCATTTGTCCTCTTATTTATTTTATGTTTTACTATTATTATTATTATTATTATTATTATTATTATTTTGCTAAAATAAAATTAATATTTATTTAATCTCATTTTTAATACTTCTCCAAACATCATTTCATTTTCCAAAATATTATTAATATTTCATAACTAATATATGATAAATTAGAGTAATTAAAATAATTAACCTTTAAAAAAATACATATTACTAATAACCGAAACTTTCATATTCAAAGTAATCACAATAATTATAATTATTTTTCAAAATAATCACATTATAACATTACCATCAATAGAGAATAGTCAAAATTATAAAATAAATAAATATAACAGCAATATTTTATATTAATTACTAAATCATAATAAATATATATAAAATCAC
>JBBPBP010000001.1:44132483-44147828 GCA_037974735.1 Cicer chorassanicum
TTTTATGATTAGATCATTACTATAAATCTTGTTTTTCATAAGTATTATTTTGTTGCTAAAAAAATTGCAATTTCTTAATATAATTATATTTTACTAACATAATAAATCATAATACCAATACTAACTATAATAAAAAAATAGCACTTCATCAACAATTAAAAAATTACTACATTTTAATTTGAGTATAAATTTTACAATTTTAATATTTTACCAGTAATTTGTTTAACAAATCTTACTAATATTAAAGTTTAAAAATAATATTATACTCAATTTTAAAAATAATATATTAATCTACATTCTAAAATAAAATATTAAGTCTAAAAATATTTTTAAAAACCATATAACAATAATAATTATATAATTAATAATCTATATTTAAAATGCATTACATACTTGATGTCGAGTAGTGTCTGACTTGACGCTTACAAACAAGTAACAATTATTCGCAATCACCACAATAGCACCACTGTAAAAAAAAAATTAAACAATATTCATTAAAAAAATAACTTCAAATCAAAAGTAACATTAAAAAGTAAAATATAAAATAACAACTTACCAAAATTTAACAACTAAAAGAGAAATGTTGGAGAAAAAATATTTGTAGAGAGAAGGTGGAGAGAAAATTTAGAGAGAAGGTAGAAATGAAAAATGAGAGGAAGGGTTACATTTATAGGAGAACAATGACACTTTGTGGCTGCCTTTGCAGCCAGAAAAGTGGACTTTATGGCAGCCTTTGCAGCCATAAATGCCAACGGTACGCTACACCCTTTGTGGCGGCTTTTGTAGTCACAAACAAGTCCTTTGTGGCGGCATTTGCACTCACAAACGAGTGACTTTGTGGCGGCCTAAGCCCTCACAAATGCCCAATTGTGTAATTTTGTGAGAGCTTTTGCCCTCACAAAATTCTGCTGAAATTCAAATCCATTGTGAGGGATTTTTCCGCCACAAATAACAACAAATTTGAAGTTTAGTATTTGTGAGGGCTTTTTCGGTCAGTAATTTGTGAGGGCTTTTTTCAGCCACAAAATATTTTATAAGTTGGCCACAAAATGAGTGTTTTCTTGTAGTGTAATGCAATACAATTATGAAAGTAACCTAAAAATCTGTCAAGAAAACAATAATGGGACTTACCAACCTACTGCTCAAGCATTTGATCAATTAAAGGTAAAGGAAAGTGATATTTTTCTAGTTGCTTGGTTGAGTCTGATTGTGTTTCAGCAAGTGTCCTGAATCCTTTCAAGTAAAAATAAAATGGTAGTATCAAGTGTCGAACTCAAGGATTGCGTTATATTATCGAATTATGTCTAATTACTAAAATTGAACAAAAAAGTTTTTGAATTGATTAAAATAACTTTTGAAATAACAAGAGTAATAATAGTATTGAACTTTTATAATAAGAAAAATGTCGATGAGTTTTACTTCGAATCCAACCTTGGTTTCTAATTTGATCCTAGTTACTAAATTCATTTATTGAACTATTACCGAATTCTCTTTATTACTCTTATCCTAATTCCTTAGTGACATAACCTTTAATTCCAAAGTAACCCCTAATTCTTTAGTGGATTAAAGATTATAGTTAAGCTTTACAGTACAAAAATTATCTTATTAAACTATTGCCTCTGCAAATAATTCAACTGATTCATGACCTTCATTTATCCCTAGACTACAATATCATGAATTTCTCATCACAAGCACTTGTAAAGTCCACTTCCGTTTCAAAATATGAATTGTAAAATAGTTTAAAGTTGATCAAGCAATAAAAATCATGAAGCACAAAGATGAGAAAAATAATTCAATCAACTCATTCATATAACAAGAAATCAAATCCAACAAATAAAGGTTTTATCTTGTTTTGTTCATCCCTAACAAATAAGGTTTAGTTACTCATGACAAAGATACAAAATATACATACTAAATAAGAATTATAAGAAAGATTCATGAACAATTTTTGATAAAACATCTTCAATGGTGTTAGAACCAGCCTCCTATGAGTTTCTCTACTAGGGCACAAGTCTCCAAACTTAAAAATAGCCAAAAAGATGTTTAGAATGTGAGAAATTGCACTTTTATGTATTTTGTAGCGGGCAACATGCTTCAGCGCAAGCCGGGGGGGCTCCAGCGCTTCTGCGCAGAAGTAAATTGTCAAAATACTACAAAATATGCGCCCCATGCTCAAGCATTTGCGCTCCAGCGCACAACATCCTGTGTCTGACTTGTATTGTTTTTTTCTCCTTATTTGAGTTTGAATTTGGTTCCAGTGTCATTATGAAAGTTGTAGCTATGGATATTAGCTTTCATTTGCACATAGTTTAACTCTAATTAAACATCTACAACTCCAAATATGGCTGAAATACTTCACATAGGTCATGTTGATTTCTCACCAAAATTCAACACTGCACTAAAACAATTAGGCAACAAAAAAATATGAAAAATCTCTTCTTAATCAAGGAAATAAGAACATAAACATTTCTTTAAACACAAGAACTAAAATCGACAAACTATATCAAATAACTCGTTAAATTCACTAATGATTAATACTAAATAAGACTAAAAACAATGAAAAATATGCATATGATGAAGAACTATTAGAGCCTTCTATAGTCAATGTAAACTCTCCAACTGTTCTGCACCCTAGTGGGGGAAAGCTCATTTTTCTCATTCTTGACGACCGTGAGACTAATCTTCTTTGGAACAACTTGGAATCATGCATAAGCTTGGTCACCTCTTTTTTCATCACATTTGAAATCAATGGATTAAGTCTCCTTTGTGGTTGTCTCATTTTTTTCGTTCCTTCTTCAAGGAGTGTTCTATCCACAGTCAAAATATTGGTGACAATACAAGTATCGCCAACTAAATCAACAAGCAATTCTATATGGAAAATGGAATGTTCTTCCATAGGTGTTTCATAACATCAAAAATATTAAATTTAACAATGCTATCTCCAAACTCAAATAAAGATGATATAAATTTTTTTGAAATTTTTTGAAGATATAAAAATGTTATCTAAATGAAGGAATTTTTAATTTCCTAGTCCTTGAATTTTTAATTTTCTGATATGACAAAATCGACTGAAAACCAATTTTTTTTACTAGCTAGTGGTAGGCGTTCAAATTCCGACTTGAAACACTGACAAATTAAACTAAGATAAAAGGGTATTGTAGTAAACAAGGTAGTTAAACCTTGATTGTCTCACAAGGAACTCAAATATAACGATAACTAAAACTAAGAACTTATAACGAAATAAATTAGAAAAGGAGGTTTTATCGTTTGAAAATAGATTGAGTAATTATAGGGAGTTATCAATTCATCGAAATAATAAGCCCATTGGTTTAAGGAATTCTCCGTCAGGACTCTATCACATGATATGAATAAACATTTGTTTTATGTTTCTATTATTGTTTGGTTATAAAAATAAAAAAACAAACAATTGTCGTTTAATTTTACCTGAATTATCATTGAATTATGCATTACAATGTTCGATTAATAATGGTAGCGAACAGGCGTCACAAAATCCGATTAATGTCATAACTAATTTCAACCAAACTCGTAACTAAGCATTACAGATTCTATCAATTTCTATTCAAACTAAACCAAAACAAGCATTCAATCTATTTCAAATAATCTCAATCAAAGGTATAAATCGAAATCAGGATGATTAAGCACCATAACATAATTCGAATTCATAAATTTAAGACATGTAGAGATGAGAAATTAACAAAAAAATATATAAAAGCATAAAACAAAATTGAATTAAGAATCGAACATCAGGAGTCTAACAAAGTATCCTTAACCAATGGATTGATCGAGTTTTAGCTTTCCATGGAGGATTAGAGCACAAACAAAATTCAAGGGTTTGTATGATATGACAAAAGGTGCCTCCAAAAACTCTCATGTAATTATTTGTAATAACCTAAATTAACCAAAAGAGCTTAGCCCAAAAATTGTATCAAAGTGTAGCTCTGCTTCTCATCTTTCCAACACGTCCTAGATCACCTCAATCGGACATCGACGGCCCAAGTTATCTCCTGTAGAATAAGGAAAGTTCAAGAGGCTAGTAAAAACCAAAAATTACTTAAGATAATGACTATAACCGAATTATGACATTAACTAACCATAGATTATGTAGGGAAATTAATTTTGTGATTTCACTAACTAAGAACGTTATGCTTTTGTTGTGTTTTAAAAACCAAGATTGATCTTGAGTTAACTAATTTTAAATTGAGCAAGAATTATTTAAAAAGGGGCAATTACAATTCAAATCCCCCTTTCTTATAATTGACAGTGTCATTTCACAAGGAAGTTCAAGTCATCACTACTACAATGATCTACAAAGCACAATTTCCTCTAGAACAACAAGAGATCGTCCAAGGAGAATATGCTATGCACCAACGATAATATGTTTAGTGATTCCTTTCTAAGGTTTCTGTTATGATCATCAAAAGGAGGATCCAATGTTTCCATATCACCCTTTAATGCAGAATGTGTGTCCTTGTAATCAAGGAATGGTAAATATCATCTAGTGGTTGTAACCATGGCATGATTGTAATAAAGGGGCCCAGAGTGAGTGTGTAAGTGAGTTATTGTATCTGTCATCATCAGATTCCTTTTTTGTCCATCTAGTGGTCATGATTGGAGGTCCAGGTTGAAGGTGCAAACATGAGAAGGGGGTTGAATTTTGTTTGACTAAGTTGATAACTTTTTCATTATTTCATTAAACTTGTTTAGACTTGATGATTTACTTAGAGTATAAACAATAACAAAACTAAGGAGTGCGGAAATAAAGCGACACAAATAATTTATCTTGATTTGCCACTAACTTGGCTACATCTGATCCCTTCACTCGCAAGGATTTAATCCACTAATTCAACAACTTGAATTACAAAGTACTTGACCATCCAAGTCAATCTTCTCAAACAGCCTAACAATCTAGACTTTTGAGGAACACACACACCTTGACTCTACCATCCAAGTCTTCTCCACACAATCCGACAATCCCAGATTGTTGAAAGCACACTAATACCATTATCAGATTTGAATACAAAGGTTTGGAACTTGAGTAGTTGCTTCTAACAAGCTGATGATAACAATGATTGCCACACTATAAGAAAATCAGTCATAAAATATTTCTCATTTGAACAAGTGTTTCTCTCATTAAACTCTAAGATGAATTTAGAATTTTGAGCTTGAGTTCTTCTACTATTTTCTAATTTTTCGACGATCTTCTTCTTTAGCCTTGAGTATCTATTTATAGATAAAATTAGGGCTTCAATTTAGTCATTATTTAATTCTGAATTGTATTTTCATTCCTAGCTTGGTCAACAATGATCTTACTCAAAAATAATTCTGAACAAAATGTTTTTTGATAACATGTTTTTTAGCCAATTCTTTATTTCTGAATCCAATCTGAGCAGTTCATCTAGATTAATTTTGTTCAGATTGAGTTTGTAAATTCTTCATATTGATTTTGTTCATGTATTGTTCAGATTAAGTTTGTAAATTCTTTAGATTGATTTTGTTCGTATTTTGTTCAAATTGAGTTTGTAAGTTCTTCAGATTGATATTGTTCATATTTTGTTGTAGATAAATCTTGATCAAATTTTCTTGTAAATAATTCATATCTTCTTGTGTTAAATCTTGATCGAATCTTCTTGTAAATAATTTATATCTTCTTGTGATAGATCTTGATCAAATCTTCTTCAAATTTTGACCACATCTTCTTTTCAACTTGGTTAAATATTTTCTTTAATTATAAATTTGAATCAAATATTATTTTAAATTGTATTCAAAAACATGAATTTTCTTTCATACTTTGTGAAGTCAAATATATTATTTTCATAAATATTTTTGTTAACATCAAAAGTCTAAGTATAAAGCCAACTTGGTTCCAACAAAGGTGAGTTCTTGAAGTATGCTACTTCGGAGCTTATCTTCAAAGGCAACTTGTCCTAACTTTAAAAAGGTTATATGATATCATTTTATTGGGTCGGGTCATTCTAGAGTCACTCATTCTTTTGTTAGGTCTAGACTTTGTTGTAATAAATTTGTCCGAGATTATAATCCAGTCAATTAATTTACACGCACTAACTGCTGCTTATTGTATAAAGACTTGTATAATGAAAAATCGGTATTTAATACCCTTCACGATAATTAAATTCATTTAAAAATATATTTTCATATATCATTTAATATCATAAATAATAGATTAAATAAAACTTATCAAGAACAAGTTTTATATAAAAATGTATTAAAATTAAATCTTGTTTAATTAAATTACTTGTCAATATTCATTTACTTAATTAAATCATATTTAATTAAATAAATTACAAATATGTTAATGTATTAAATCATATTTAATACGATTAACATCTAATTAAATCAAATCTTATTTAATTTAATCATTCGTTTCGCTGTCAGTACTCAATGTGTGTGACTCTCATAGGTTATCACTCAATTGGTAATAATATTAAATATTATAAATATTTTATATAATATAAAATACTGTAAACAATGATTCGCATCTAGCAATGTATCATTGCAACCCAAATCATGAGAAAATCGGTGATACAATTTAAATCTTATCGCGACTACTATTTATTGTTCGATAATTGTCCCTTCGTCCAAATGTCAAATTGAACACAAGTCACAATATGTGTCATCCTTGCAAGGTTCAATTTTTTATTTCTCGATCCCAGAGTAGATATGTAAAACCAACGGACTCAATATAACATTTTGGTCTATTCTAGCATGGCCATGCATCTCCACAGTCTCACTCTATCGTGTGGTCCAAGACATAACTCCTATTATGTATGAGAAATGAATCTTATCTACGTCTCTCACACCCATCCACATGGTTTATTGCAGATACAATAATCACATTTATGATTGTCCTATTACAGACAATAGGTGATGGCCTTAAAGCCTACAACTCTCCATGTAGGGATCATAGTGACTTCAAGTCGAAGGACTACTCACTATGGTCTCTTGAGAATAGCTAATGACACTTACGCGATAATTATGTAGCCTTCTCATGGCGGTAGATCCAGTATAAATATTACTCCTAATATTAATACCTATGTGACGAGTTGATATCTCATATCTATGACCTGTGAGATGTGGTCCTCAGTCTACTCACATAATAATCTCGACATATTATTCTCGTCCTAATTAAGAATAATATTTTCACTATGGATATTTTAATAATAAGGCTCAATAAGGTCTCACGATAAAGTCACACTTGATGTTCTATTAAACGAACTATATATTCTAATAACTATTATATAATAAAGGTAATAACATAATAAATGATACCTTGTACATATAACCAAAATTATATATATAATTTAAATCAATGATTCAAATAATAATCTGTATAAAATAGATTGACTCTAGGGCTTATACCAATAGAAACAAATTGGTATTTATAAGACATGGTTCAGTTATAAAACAACAATACCATGCAACTAAAATAACTGATGTTTAATTGAAAATTTGATATTTGTAACATACGTAAGTCGACTCCCACGAGGTTTAAGTCGATTCATATGTGACTAAAATATCCAATATTTCAACCCTAAATTGCAGGAGTCAACTTATACAATGTATGAGTTGATTCATTTGACTCAGGGAAAGTTTGGTAGGTCTATTCACACATTAGGTGAGTCGATTAACTTGCATCAAAATCCTGAATTTGATTTAGAACATGTATAACTCCATTCATGTAACCTATGGATCCATCCATATTTTTTAAAAATCATTTGAACATGGTCTTCAATGTATTTTATGACTTTAAAAATCGTTCTAACATACACTTAGTGCTATGCATGATAAAATGGTATTTTCAAATGTTTTTTTTTTCATTCTAATTCAAGACCTTCAGTGGATATTGAGAACTAGCCAATTAGGAGACCAACAAAGGCACATAAAATCAACTATATTAAACCTAGTTTTGACATACATCAAAATGAAAGTATTAGAAAATACAAGAAAGATGAGGTTTGAGTTGTGTTGACCGTTTATGTTTTTTCAAACGTTCTTTATCAAAAGCTTATTTTTATTTTATAAATAGTTTGATTTACAAGAAATTGAAAATAAGACATAAAGAACTTACACATGAAAATAAAGAGATAATGGAAGAGAAAACTAAGACCTTTAATGGATATTGAGAATTTAACATGCACTTAATGTTATGCATGATAAATTGATATTTTTAAAGGAGTTTTTTCTTCTTCTAATTTAAGACCTTTAATTGATAAACCTAGTTTTGACATACATTAGAATAAAGGTACACAAAATCAACTAGGAAGATGAGCAAGACAGCTATACTAAACCTAGTTTTGACATACATTAAAGTAAAGGTACACAAAATCAACTATACTACACCTAGTTTTGACATTCATTAAAATAAAGGTATTAAAAAACACAAGAAAGATGGAGTTTGAATTGTGTTTACCGTTTTATACTTTAAGTTATTCATCAAACGTTTATCTTCATTTTATAAATAGTTTGATTTAGAAAAAACTGAAAATAAGAGACAAAAAACTAACGCATGAAAATAAAGATATAAGGGAAAAGAATAAACAAAAAACATAATAATTTTTATACTAGTTCGTAACAACTGTTTCTACATCTAATTCTCCCTTGAAAGAAATATTTTCCTTTAATACCGTGAATGACTTAATCTACAACAGCCAACTAATTAAAAAATTACCGGTATCATCTATGTCTCTTCAGGCTTCATGTACTATTTCTTCAAGCGTCACTAAGACTCTACAACATATATTTATTTTTTAAAACATCACCATACTTTACAACATATATTTGATCTTCCCAACAACCTAACATCACCCTTACTGAAAAAAACGAATATTCTCTTAGCCTCTCTAAACACATATCTCATTCTATTAAAAATGACTTAATACTTAAAAAAGAATATTTAATCTGAATTTTACAAAATAAAGAAATAAAAGTATGAATCGTTAAAAAAAATAGCTTTAAAAGGATAAAAAATCTGAGTAGATGTATCCAACTCCAATTATTTAAAGAATATGATATGAGTATCGACAACATAAGGATGAATACAATTAACTAAGGTGAGGGCCCACACTGTAGTTGATATTGCCTGCACAATAATTAGACGCAATATATGATTGACGAACATGTGATTCAAGGGTACGTGTGTGGTCCCATTTGAATAATTGACTTTTGGTATTCCAGAAAAGGCAATTCATCTGTATCGGGCTTATTAACACATGTTTTCTTTCCTCATCTGCCACGCCTTAAGCCACCAATATAGTAGTATTTCTCTTCCCGAATGAATTATGAGTTTAGTCGTCTTATATCTACACCCTATTTGATCATCATCAAATTTGGATCCTCTCAATCTAAAATTCTTTTAATCTTTGATATGTATGTAAAGTTTTGTGCAGATAGATTATTCAGGTAAAGTTTTACACAATTATAAAGTTATGTGATATATAATTTAAATTTATAAAAATTAATGTTGTGCAATAAAAATACATAAAATGTTAATTTTGATGTATTTTAATAACATATCAATTGATTTTAAATTTGTCTAAAACTTTAAATGCATAATTCTTATGATAGAAACTTTCAACCAAACAGAAAAAATTGAAAAAGAAAACATAAAATTAAGAGAAATTAAAAAGATCGACAAAAATTTAGGGAAATTTGGATTGAGAAAATCCAAACTCGATATGATATGAGATTTGATAAAATATAATTATCTTATTTTTAGATTTTGTTTATCTAAAGTGAACAATTTACTTAGAGAATAAGATGAATAATATCAACGGTATATTGATGATCAAATAAATAGTTGATATTATATGTACATATATACGACCAATCATGAGTGATTATAATATTAACGACTCGCTTTAGCAATTTATCACTTTAGATGAGCCAAACTCTATATTTTATCATAGTTTAATTACTATGCATTGTCATTGATGTAAAATATTTTTAACTATCAACATACCACAAACTTTATAAGTATTTATAGTGAAAATCAACTATATATCTCTAATAATCTATTCTAACGGTTGTAGTTGATTAATAATGTATAAACTCTTTACATCTATTGTATATAAAAATTAATGTTGTGCAATAAAAATACATAAAATGTTTCTTTTTTTTTTTCTGTCGTCATGTGATTTTCTATCACCCATGACAACTATATTATTTTTTGGAAGATGACAACTATATATAGATTTTTTTTAGGGAGACAACTATATATATTATTATACTATATTTAACTAACCTACATTATTTGATTGTTTTTTTATGTATATTTTTGGTTGATTTTAAGAACCACACTAAGCACCTCAATTGCCCAAACTTCTTTCTTAGATCATGACGTAACGAAAATATTATCGGTTGTGCAATACATATCAGTAATTCAATTATTTTTGTCATGGGTGATGCAATTATGGGACATATATAACAAGAATGTTAAGCTAAATTACTAAATATTGTTCGAATATTGATACTTTCTTCTTATGATCTTAAATATAAGTAAAATTAGGTTTTAAAACATCCATATATTTAATCTAATCAACTTTCTTTTACCCTATTTTTATTTATTATAACCAATAAGAACAATTGACTAGTCTAATTAAGTTATTAGTTTATCTAAAACTAACTAATATAAGTGATTAATTAGTTTAACTAACTAGTAACTAATATTGTATTTAATACTTATATTTAAGGCTCGAGAAGTACTTTGTTATGGTGAGTTATAATACCCAACACATAATTTATTATATATCTAAAACAAATTATCAAAGAATTTATCAACGTTATAAAAATTGGTATATAAAATGAAAAGTGAATCACTATTCTACAAAATAAAGAAAAACAAATGAGTTGTAATAATTGAGGCAATAAAATTTATTCTCTGATTTTTTTAAATTTATACTAATTAGTTCACTGCTCGAACCTTAAACATCTACTTTGGACCGATCCAATTAGTTGTTATTGAAGTTTGGAGTAATTTTCATATGTTAATAGTCCAATGTGTACCAACCACTAATCAAAGTTGTCTCCCTAAAATTGAGGTAACATGCAATACCAAATGTGGAAAGCATGAAATATCATGTTACCTTATTACCTCCATCCAAATAAAAAGGTGCAAGTTTTTCAACATTGTCATCACTCACAAGTCACAGCTAGCAATTTATAATAATATCCTTGTTTTTTATGTTCATTCTGCCTTAATCTTTTTGGTCCTATCCTTCTCTTTCTCTCTCCCTCTACTTAATTTCACTCACCAACTCATTCTATCTCCTTCTACTATACTCATTAATTAAGGGTTTATCTCTCGTCTTGTTTGTGACAATACAAGTGTTCCATATTTTTCTATGTACATGAGATTGCCTCAAAAAGGTATCATTTTAAGACCATAAGCTAATAAAAGACAACATTTTTCAAGACATGTCTATGTTGGATCTCAACGTTGACATAATCGATGAAACATCAGATTATTCCTTAAACAATTCTTCTCCTTTAATTTTTGACATGTTGGAGAAAGAAAAAGATGTCTCAGATATAATCACAAGGACCCTTTTCCCTGTGAGTGCTGATAGAGGAGGTAGAGTATCTGACTCCATGACTCAAAATGGACTCAAAATCTTGCAACAAAAGAAACCACAAGTTAGAAAAAGTAGGAGAGGACCCAGATCTCGCAGTTCACAGTATAGGGGTGTTACCTTCTACCGTAGGACTGGTAGATGGGAATCACATATATGGTATGGTATATGATGGATTAATTAGTATATAAATTTTAATTATTATATGTATAATTCTGTTTTGGATTTCATATTAACAAAACAGATATATATATTATTTTATATATCTTGAATGCATTAGCTAATTAACGTTGTTGCTGTTATAAATTGTTTGGTGGTCTCATCTCACTGACTTTGTTGCTTTTCTGTTTGTGACTTTTGAGTGCAGGGATTGTGGGAAGCAGGTCTACTTGGGTAAGTGTATTATTTAATTTGGTTGGTGTTGTTTTGATTAAATTATATATTGGTTGAAATTATTAACTACTTTTGTGTATGATATGATATCTTTGTTAACATTCCCATGTTGAATTGAATAAGATATAGTAGGAAAATGTGCTTATTAATGGGTTATTAATGGGAGTTTTTCACCTTATTAAACGGTTTTAAATGATATCTTTGTAAGGTTGAGTTAGGTCAAACTCAATAACTAATATGGTATTAAAGTCTCTTTAAAATCTGTTGTACCATTCAAGTCACACTTTAGGTGTAACTTAAAAATGGGTTTATAAATGTGAGTCTGAGAGACATCAACACGTTATAATTCGATTTTGTAAAGTTGAGTTAGATCTATCTTAAAAAATAATAATGTTTATTTTTTTTTATTTTTTTTGGCCTTATTGTTCTAATTTGATATTTGTTAGGTGGATTTGACACTTCTCATGCTGCTGCAAGGTGAGGTCTATTCTTTTAAGTGAATTAAGTAAACTTTTTTGTTTACATTTTTTTTGTTTTGGTCACTTTTTTTTTACTGATTGTTTTGGTCACTTATTCATAAACGAGATAATTTTGTGTTTACAGAGCATATGATAGAGCTGCTATTAGGTTTAGGGGAGTTGATGCTGATATAAACTTTATTTTAAGTGATTATGAGTAGGATTTGAAGCAGGTATGTTCAATTTCTGTTTGAATATCAATTTGTGTGTGGATTCATTAAGTTGGATTCCTTAATTTTGATTTGTATGTAGATGAAAGGTTTGAGTAAGGAAGAATTTGTACTAAGAGTTCGTAGACAAACTAATGGAATCTCAAAGAGAAATTCAACATTTAGAAGTGCATTAGCTCTTCACAAATGTGATGTACGAGTTAGACCTTTTGTTGGCAAAACGTGAGAGCCTGTATTGTTTTTCAATCAATGTAGGCATTGTTTCAACTTTCAAGTGAATATTATGAAATTGCATACTTTGATTGTTAGCGCAAAAGACATTTTGGTTACCCAATTTTAATTAAAATTAACTTTTATTCTCTTTATTTTTAAAATCATTTTTTTAGTCCTCTTTTTCACAATCTTTGAAAAAAAAATTAGTTCTCTCTGATTTTTATGACATTGCATTATTATTAATGATGGACACTATTAAGTAGGATGAAATGATCTCTGTCATCATTTTTTTAATTAAATTATTTAACTTTATTATCTAATATATTTCAATATTACTAATTTATTATAAAATTATATTACGGAACCCTACAAATTAAATTCCTCCAATCTTCTGCATTATTTAATGCATTTAAGCCTTTTTGTTACAATGTCTTGTTCTTTTGACATAATTATGTTGCTATCTTTTGCATTTAAACATTTTCTGTAACATTTTCTTTGTGCAGATTTTGTCATAAGCCACCCATAAAGCGTGATCATGAAGTAGAAACCAGTTTTAAGCCCTCTACTACTTATAAGGGAGGGATAAATGAAAATTCTAACAAAACAGGTCAATTTCTTTTGTTAATTTGTATTCCATCTAATATGACCCTCTAAAAAGAGGTTCAAATTCAATCATGGACCACTCATTTTTCACTGCTACAATAGATTAATTTAATATATTAAGGGATTAAATTGAAACTAAAATACATTAAAATTATAAAAATAAAAAGAAATCAGATAATTCTTCATCAACCTATAATTCCTGGTCACTCTATTTGGTTCACCACTGAACCAGGTCTATACTATGGGGCTCCACTGATTTGTCTTGAGTATCATTCTTTAAATTTAGTTAATTATGAATTTTTTTAGTTACTAATGTAAAAAATATCATAACTACATTATTTTGAATTTAAGTATGTCTCTTTTCATAAATTTGTATTTTATTTTATCTAAAATTTTCTTCTTTTATTTTATATTGTAAAATTATAAAACCATTCAACATTCTTATTAATTATAAAATTATGAATTACATTTTTTCTGTATGATATTAAAAATTTTAAGTAAACTTGTTGTTACAATTAATGCAGGCAATTTACATAATCTTGATTTGAGTCTTGGGATTTCACCATCTTCCAAACAATTGATTAATAATGATTCTGGAGATTGGTTTCCCTTTGGATGGACGACTTGTATGATACCCGGATACAATGGTACGACTCTTTACTCTGTTTTTTTTTTTTTTTCCGTTACATTGTACTCAAATCTTCTACGATCACTTTAGATCTAGATGGAAATAACCTAAATCAAATTAGACTATGCAAAACTTGAGTTTGAGTCTATTATTAAAGTCTGACATGAACTTTATCGAAATCCAACAAAGTCTAAAAGTCTCTTTAAAAATATATTTTCACTATTATATTATGAAATATTGCACCACTCACCGTTAGACTTTTATAAATAGACAAACAAATTATCATGTCAATGATAATATTTAAAAAAAAATTATTTTGATAATATGTTAATCTATTTATACCCCTAATAATATGTTAATCTAATAGTCTACGACCAACTACAATCGATAGATAATCTATTTATTTATTTGATAGGTGAAAAGATGTTCCTTTTTCGAACAAAAACTTATATGAACTAATGCATACCTGATACCACTAAACTAAAAAAGTGACAATCCCAATTCTTTTTATTTATTTTTTGTCTCTAGATGAAATGGTAAAGCTTAATAATTTTTTGAACCCAAAGTAAAATATCTAGTCTAATAATTTCAGCGACAATTCCAATTCCAGTTGAATTAGACCTTATGGATGCGACAATTCCAATTCTAGTGACTTTGGATGTACTTGTTTAGTCCATAGTTTAATTATTTATATCATTTAAAAATTTAATTTATATACATGGTCAATGTAAAGAGTTTTTAAACATTCAATCAATTATAATCGTTAAACTATTAGTAAGATTTCAATTTTATAATAACTACTCATAAAGTCAAGCACATAATTGAATATGACGTGCCGATTGTGTAAAATATTTTACATTCTCAGTGTGTGAAAATTAAACTAATCATTTAATACTACATACATTTGTCCCTAAATATAAAATCTTTTAAGAGTGTGTTTGGATAAGAGAATTATTTGAGGAAATATAATTTTTAGGGGAATTCAAGTAATTCGAAGAAAATTACCTTGTTTGAATATTAAATTTAGAGAATTTTTAAAATGAATAAATTTTATGAGGTATTTCTTAAAAGCTAAATTTAGAGAACTTCAAATTACCATCTAAAACTTAAGAATTTTAAATTTTCTCTTTACTTTTTAATTTATGAATCATAAAGTGGCCCCTATATTTTTCAAATTTCCAATTTTGACATTATATGTTTAAAAAATTGCATAT
>JBBPBP010000001.1:44148124-44236298 GCA_037974735.1 Cicer chorassanicum
AAAAATAAAAGAAAAAAATTAACACAAAAAAAACTTAGTTTTAGGAAAGAAAAAAAAAAGGAGAAATCAAGAATATTTGTGTCTCGTTTCTTTACATTTTTACTTCTCTTCATTGTTTTATATTAGATAAGTAGGTTTACTGTGAACTTTGGAGTATGAAGAAACAATAGATTTTTTATCTAGAAGGTTATTTCATTAGTGGATGTATTACTTTTCATGTTCAAGGTTTGAAAAAATTTGAACGTTTCGATTTAGGGTTTATTAAGATTTGTTGAATTTGAAATTTATATCAAGAAGGTTACTTCATTAGTTGGTATCTTTATTTTCACCTTCAAAGTTTGAAAAAATTAATTAAAGGTTTATTAAGATTTATTGAATTTCTTGATTTTGGGGTCTATTAAAATTTAGGCACAATTGCTCATACGGTCGTTTAACTTAATTTTAGATAATATTTTAGTTTTTTATCTTATTTTTTTTCCTTTTCGATTTGGTCCTTTATTTAATTCTATTACAAAAATTTGAAAATATAAAGAATGAAAATATGAGTTTAATTAATTTTATGAGTTTTGTTTGAAAATTTTGATAAATTTTTGTAAAAAAAGGATAACATTGTTAACATTTTAAAACATAAAAAATTAAATTGTTGTTTACTTAAAATTAAATAGAGAATCAAATTAGAAAGAAAAGAAAAAGGATCGGAGTGTTTTCTGAAATTAAGTTAAGGGATCGCAGAAATAATTATCCCTAAAATTTATTGAATTTCTTGATTTTGAGGTTTATATCTAAAAGATTATTCTATCCGTGGGTATCTTTCTTTTCTTTTCATGTGTCCATGTTTAAAAAATTGTGGGTTTTAATTTTGGGGTTCATTAAGATTTGTTGAATTTCTTGAATTTAGAGTTTATATCTCTGAAGATTATTCCATTAGGTGGTATCTTCATTTTTATCATTTTTATGTTCATGGTTTAAAAAATGTGTGGGTTTTGAGTTTAGCGTTTATTAAGATTATTTTAACGTTCAATCTTCTTCTTATTGTTTCTAGTTTTATTGGAAACATGTTTATCTTTTTGTACTTGGATTAATGTTTTTGTTTTGTTTTTCTATGATATTTTAATTTTTATTCTTTATTTTTGGATTTGGAGAAGAAACGGAAAGATGGAGAAGATATTGAAGGGGAAGAAGAAGATGAATAGAATACTAATTTGAAGAAGGAGGGGAAAACAATCACGACCATGTAGGCAATCTGAAGAAGAAGGAAGACGAAAACAATCAATACCATGTAGGCAATTTGAAGAAGACGGAAGACGAAAACAATCAAATACCATGAAGACAAATTTGACAGAAATGATTAACTTAATTAGTCAAAATAAAATTGAGAGATCAAAATGAAAAAAAAAAAATAGTTCTGAGATTAAATGAAACTATAAAATAAGTTAAGAGATTAAATGTATAATTTATTTTACCTTTAAAGTTTAATGGGCTTGTTATTTAAGCATGTTAATTTACTTTACTTTCTAATGATAATAGGAGATTTTAGCAAATTAGACACATATAAAAGGATTTTTTATTTAATATCCTTTTTTCAAAAAATAATTTTTAAAAGGAATCTTTAAATTAAAATAATATCCTTACGTGGTTATAATAAACTTTAAAAAAATTATGAGCTACTCTTTCTTCATAATGCCTCCACCGCAAGCGCCAGTAAACCATGGTGGTGCCGTCATGCAAAATGCGCCGACGAATCCTTTGCAAAACCCCTACTACATTCATCTTGCTAAGAGTGCTTATGCGCCTCACGTTACACCGTTTCTTGATGGAAAAAACTATCATTCTTGGTCGCATTCTATACGACGAGCAATTGTAACGAAAAACAAACTGCGATTTCTAGATGGATTTACTTCATTTCCATATCGTTTTGACCCTAGCTATGGCGCGTGGCAACACTGTAACAAGCTTGTGCATACGTGGATCGTCAATTATGTGTCGCCTTCTATCGCTCAGAGCATTATCTACATGGATCTTGCAGTTGCTGCTTGGAAAGATCTTGAATCGCTTTTTCACAAGGAGTTCGAGTTCGTATTGCTGAACTCCATAAAGCTAATCCTCAACAAAATTCTGTCTTATGGATTATTTTACTGAGATGCGTGTGCTTTGTGGAGAATTAGCTCATTATCCTCGTTTCTCTGATTGCACGTGTTCTATGAAATGTACTTGTGAGATTGTTCATAATCTTAAGAAATTTCGCGAGGAGGATGTGGTTACTCGGTTTCTCATGGGATTGAATGAGTTCTATGATGCAGTTCGTTCTCAATTTCTCCGAATGGAGCCTTTTTCCTGATATGAACAATGTTTTTCCAGTCTTATTCAACATGAGAGGCAATGGAGTTGATGTTGTTGAAGAAACTCCAGTTTCAATCAATGCGGTGAAAGGACGTCCTTTCGGTGCTAGTTCTGGTGGACGGGGTAAAGCCTCTTCCAAGGTCTGTTCCTATTGTGGCAAGCTTGGCCACACATTGATGTTTGCTATCGCAAACATTGATTCCCTTCGGTTTTCAATTCAAAAATCCATCTATGAGTATGTATTGAAGGTGATAACTCTGATGTCAAGTCGGTTGCGGATATTGATCAGTATCAGTAACCGTTAGCCACTCTTACGGCTGATGAATACCAAGGTTTAATTGCTTTGCTCAAGTCTAATTCTTTGAAAGGGGGATCAGACTCTACTTCTCATGTTGTTAATCAAGTTTCTTTAGTTCCTGATTCATTGAATGCAGCTTCCCTACAAGGTATTCGATCTATTTCCTATTGTTATGCTATTGAGATTTTAGATGTTTTGTTGTTGGACGGTGGTGCTACAGACCATATACCTTAAGTATGTTTACCTCGTATAGAACGATTAAATCAATTCCAGTCAAGTTACCTAATGGTAGTAATGCTATAGCTGAATTTTCTGGTGATGTACATCTCTCTGACTCTATAATCTTGACTGATGTGTTATACTTACCATCGTTTAGTTTCCACTTAATTTCAGTTTCTCGGTTGACAAAGGGTTCTTCCTATTGTCGTGTTTTCTCTGATAAGAAATGCTTCATACAGGATACCACACACAGGATGATTGGTTTTGGT
Source organism: Cicer chorassanicum (assembly GCA_037974735.1). NCBI lineage: Eukaryota > Viridiplantae > Streptophyta > Magnoliopsida > Fabales > Fabaceae > Cicer > Cicer chorassanicum. The sequence goes on from JBBPBP010000001.1 coordinate 44,151,251, forward strand.
AAACTGGATTCTGGTCTATACTTGTTCAGCATACTTAATGTTAGCTTCTTTGGAGCACAATACAATAGGCAATATTTTCTGTAATTCCATTTCTATTCCTCAATCTGCACTTTGGCATTTTAGGTTTGGCCATACCTCTGGCCAAATTAGAACTTTTGCATAAGTGTATCCTTCTATTCATATTAATAAAGCTTGTGTATGTGACATTTGCCACATTTCCGCACATGCTATTGTTGTCTCCGGAAATGTAAAGTTCCATAAGACAATGTTTTCCTTGCACCAAAGTGGGTGCTTCACAATGTCAATACCTTGACACAAGTGTTAATCAGTCTGCTATGAGTCATGATATTGGTCTGCCTGCTATGAGCCATGATACCAGTCACCTAGTCTTGGTCCCTGATCATGCTCCATCACCAGTTCAGTCCTCTAGTTCTGAGTCAACTGCATCACCTATCTCAGACTTGCCTGCTTCCACTGATTCTGACTCCTTAAGAAGATCTCAACGTGTTAGGAGGATTCCTGTACACTTGCTGGACTACAATGTGCCTTCTGTAGGTGGTAATGCCCTCTCCACTACGTATCCCATTCATCTTTATGACAGCAGCAGTCATCTATCTCCCACCCACAAGCAATTTTGTCTTTCTCTCTTGACTCATACTGAGACAATTTCTTACAAAAAGGCCCGCACAGAAAAATGTTGGGTTGGGCCATGCAGCCAGAGTTGGAAGCTCTTGAAGCTAACAAAACTTGGTCCTTTGTTGGTCTACCTCCTGGTGTTAAGCCCATTGGTAGTAAGTGGGTCTACAAAATCAAGATGAAAGAGAATGGCTCCATTGATCATTATAAAGCACGTTTAGTGGCCAAATGATACAATCAAATTAAAGGATTGGACTTCTTTGAGACCTTTTCCCCTGTGGCTAAAATGAAAACAATCCGTGTACTACTTGCAGTGGCATGTATTCATAATAGGGACATTCATCAGCTTGATGTGAACAACGCCTTACTTCATGGTGATTTACTAGAGGATGTTTACATGCAGCCCCCTCCAGGCCTACACCCTCCTCCTGACAACAAAGTCTTAAAACTTCTCAAGTCCTTCTATGGTCTATGCAAAGCTAGTCGTCAATGGTATGACAAGCTATCTCAATTTCTTCTCCATGCTGGTTTTACTCAGGATGTGTCATACCCCACTCTTTTCTTACATAAAGCTAATGACTCTTTCACTGCACTATTGGTCTATGTGGATGATATTGTCTTAACTAGTACACCACTTGATGTTATTCAGTCCATCAAACTTAAACTGCAGACTTCTTTTGGCATAAAACATCTTGGTTTACTCTGGTACTTTTTGGCATTGACCTTGCTCACCCTACTGCTGGTATTGGTATGTATCAGCATCAGTATTGTCTGGATCTGTTAACTGAAGCTGGTTTCTTATGCTGCAAGCCATCAAGCACACCTTTGGCAGCTGGTACTTATCTTTATCATGACTCGGGTCCTGTTTATGAAGATGTGGGGGGCTACAATGGCTGACATATCTATTACAAGACCGGAGGCATCCTGCTCAAAACCAGTTGTGTTATACTGCAATAGCCACAATGCATTACACATAGAAGCAAACTCAGTATTTCATAAGAGGACAAAACACCTAGATATTGATTTCCATATTGTGAGAGAGAAGTACAATAATGGATTGCTGAAATTTCTCTCACTGTCTAGTGCTGACCAAACATCAGATGTGTTTACTAAAGCACTCTTCTCTGTACCATTTCAGAAGTTCCTAGCCAAGTTAAATCTTGTCAACATATTCAAGTCTTAGCTTGAGGTGGGGTGTTAGTGATAATTGAATAAGTTTGACTTGCAATTAGTTAGATTTAGTTAGAGGATGTAACTAACTCTGTTATAGGCAGTTATAATCAGTTATTGATATTGAGTAGGATCTGAACTTGTATATAATATAACTGATATCACTATGTTCAATTTATTCTATTCAATTTCAATTGAAGAATCAGTATCAATTCACTAATAAATGATAAAACAAAAATAACTATGAGCAAAAATAACGAGCCATGTGAAATTGTAGATAATTAATTGCATCTATAAAATAATTAATTGACCTAATATGAACATTGAAGCTTAAATAGGATAGTTTGAAAACAAGAATGAGAGATTAGTAATGTAGAAATTTAAAAGTTTGGATTGTTGTCGTTAAAATAAAAATTGTAGTGTGTAGATCTTCAATAGCTTGTTTTCCGGTGAACGGCTCCAATAGTTATTTGAATTCCATATAGTTTAAGAAAATTTTACCTGTACCCCTTTTATCCCTATACCCCAAAATACTGGTGAAAAGACCAAAATACCTTCGTATATATTAATAACTTTTGAGATTTTTGGTACACACAAGTAAGTCAAAATTTTCATTTTTACCGAAAAACTTTTTTCAAGTTTTCCGGAAATAATGTTAGTGACTTTTTCGGAAGTTTCAGAAAAACTTCACCCACAAATTTTCCGGTAGTTTTAGATTTTTTTTTAGTAATTTTCAATAATTTTTTACCCACAATTTTTCAGTAAACTTCAATAATTTCTTACCCATAATAATTTTCAGTAAACTTCACCCACAATTTTTTTTTCCAGGAAAACTTCACCCAAATTTTCAATAATTTTTTAAAAAATACTACTATTTTTACTTTAATTTTACAAAGTGATCTAAAAAAAATTAATAAAATTTAATTTTTTTTAAAAAAAATAAGGGTGTATACCGGAAAACTTGTCGATAGGGTAGCCACGGTTACCCAAAATTTTCAATAATTTTTTTAAAAATACTACTATTTTTACTTTAATTTTACAAAGTTATCTAAAAATATTAATAAAATTTATTTTATTTTTAAAAAAATAAGGGTGTACCGGAATACTTGTCGATAAAGTTTTCCGAAAACACGTTCTATACCGAAAATCTTTTTTTTAGTTTTTTCGGAAACATCCTTCTGTACCGAAAAACTTGTAAAAAGTTTTCTGGTGAAACTCTGTGTACCGGAATTCTTGAAAATAGTTTTCCGGAAGTGAAAGTAGATTTTGTAAAAAAAAAAAATTGAAGGTATTTTTGGTATTTTCATAAAATTGTGGGGTATAGAGATAAAAGGGGGGTACAGGGTCAGTTTTTCATATTTTAAAACCCCTAGATGCAACATATGTGGACTGTATAGAAGTGTTTGCAGTGCAGTTTGGATGTGTTATGAGGAAAAAGGTATCCGTTACAAAAAAATAAATTACTTGCAATTCGATTTAGTTTGGATGACTCCTTAAAAAATCGATTTGGTCTAATTAAATGTTGTTTAAATTGGATTAGTTATCATATCACAATCACAATCCAAATTATTATTCCAATGATACAAACAATTCAAATTTAATCATTTTATTTTATTATTAAGTAATAATTAATATTTTTTATTATTTAATAAGTAAATTTCATTTTTTAACAATTTAATATAAAAAAAGAAAAAAGTTATATATATATATATATACATACATATATATATAATCTTCAATGTTTTTTGCTACACATGGTCGCATCCTAAACGCGATCTAATAAAAGTTCAAAAAATAAAACATTTTAGTATTATTTTAAAAGTTGGATTTTTTGGATTTTTTTAAAAAGGGATATTGAAGAAAAAAATCTCACATTAAAAATGTAGTTAATTTTATAAAAAAAAATAAAAAATTCGTTGTTATTTTTTTTATAGATGATTCATTGTTATTAATTGTATAGAAAAGAGAAATTGTATGAATTGAAAAAAGAGAATAATAAATAATTATGATTATAATAGGAAAAACAACACTAATACATCATTGATATATAGACTCAGTGCTCACAAAATCCGAGAATAACGAATATAAGACGATTTTTTTTGTCTATAGATGAAATAGCAATAAAACTCACACATAACTGCGAAGTTCTGATTTCGAATCCAAAATATGATATTTAGTCTAATAATTTAAACATTTGTTAGTTGAGTTAGATCTTACTGATTAAGAATTTTTTTTCTGTTGCTAAAATGGCTTATATTGTTAGCTATATATATATATATATATATATATATATTATGAACATTACTCATCTTATAAGATGATATATTTAAGATAAATTATCATTTTAGTTTCTGAAAGTATAAGACATTGTCATTTTAGTCTATAATTCAGCAAAAATACTCAAATTAGTTCTCGAATTATCAAAATAGTTCCTAAAAGATATAACTTACTATTATAGAATTCTTAAAAGATACAATTTACTGTCAAAATTACTCATGACTATTACAACGTCAGAAACTAAACTAATTACATTTTGATGATTAAAAATTTATTTAGGTTTTGTTGCTGAATCAAGAACCAAAATGACAATGTCTTATATTACTAGCGACTAAAATAGTAGTTTACTCCTTAAGGAAGTTCCATTGCAAGTATTTTTCAACTTGGCAGCATCATCAGGATTAGTTCCTAAAAATAGTTAGTTTCCCATGGTTGTGGGGCCCGAGTAGATAAAGCCACCCACGAATTAATTTCTCATCTTGAATTAGACACTAGTACTTTTTTTAAGAAGCTACAACCAATATATTACCAATTATTTAAGCATAAGAAATGCCTAAATAACTAACAAAATAAGTTCAAACAAAATAGATTAATAAACCTCAACCCCAAACTTAAAAAGAAACAAAAGCAAAAACAACCTATAAATAAAGGAAACAACCACAACCAAAATCAAGAAAACTTAAAAAAGACCTGAACAATCAAATAAGTTTATCAACCATTTACTATTTCCAAAGTCAAAACCTTTCAATTTTGCTTTAATCCACCGCTGAGAAGTACTTTGATTTGATTAATGATACAAATCACCAAAATCTCCTTTTGACTAAAAATCTAATTATTGCACACCTTCCAAATAGTTCAAATGCAAATCAATTGCCTCGTCACATCAATTTCACTTCACTTTAGTCAATTTAGTCACATCGAAAATGATATGACTCTTGGTCTCATCATACCAATTGTCTTGTCATATCAATTGTACCTCATTTTACTCAATTCAGCCATATCTAAAATGCACACTTCCTAATGAGCCTCACCTTTTTTCTCTTTAAAAAGGTGTTCCACATTTTTCACTCTATTCTCGCAGGTACTTATTTTTCTTTATCTTTTTTCATTATTTTCTTTTGGCTTAATTGTAGTTTTTGTCCCTCTATATTATCGATTCACGGAATGGGTCCCCCTATTTTAAAAGTCAACAATTTTGGTCTCTCTCTCTCTCTCTCTCTCTCTCTCATATTTTTGAACTAAAAAATGACGATTTGATATATTTTTAATGACGTGACATACAATTCTATGATATAGAACCATTTAGATACATTGATTATTCATATGTCATTAATTAAATTAAAAATATGAAAATTTTCCGAAGTTGAAAGCTAAGTTTTTACGGCGTTTTATTCTGATTTCATGGGTGTTAATCATTCTACATCATCGTATCATATGCCACGTTGTTTAAAGCATTATACGTCATCATTTTTTAGTTAAAAAAGCAGAGAGAGAGAAGGACCAAAACTGTCGGCTTTTAAAATAGGAGGATCAATTATGAAATTAGTAAAAATAGGGGGACTAAAACTGCAATTAATCTTTTTTTTTATCAAGCTTATCTTTACCTTGACTTTTTGACACATGTAGCAGGTGAGAATAAGTCGGGCTAGATCGAGCTTTGCTTAAATAGGTCAGGCCTACGTAAAAAAAGTAAAGCATGAGTCTGACCTATTATTTGTCAAAGACTTTATTTTAAGTCTTGATTTGGCCTTTTTAAAAGTATGTCTTGACCTATTAGCCTACTAAAAATCTCATGTGTTAAGACTTTTAAAAACGACATTTCACCTATCTCTATAAAACAATTATAAACAAAATAAAAGAATAAAACACTAATGTAAAAATAAAATAAAACACAATCATCAAATTTATAGCACAATGTGAAACGCCCCGTTTCATTAAAAAGAAGAAGAAAAAATTAATTAATTAATAATAAAGATTTTCCCTCCTTATTTTGGTGCTTAGAGTAGATTTAAAGGATATTTATGGGTTCCTAGAGTTAATTAAACTTTAGAATAATTTTTCTAAAGTCTTGAGAATTTTTTATCCTCAGATTTGTTAGCTGAGGTCCTGCCTGCTACTCTGGGAGTTGTTGGAGAACAAACTTAGACGATTCTCCATAGTTGTGAGTAGACGACAATCATTGTCATATTTTTATTATGCTATAATTATTATTTTACTCGTTTTTATGTTAAAGTATTTATTAAAAAATTTGGGGAACACAACCTTTGAATTTTTCTCGATCTCATCATTTATTTATTTTCAAGGTCCTTGTTATATAATATGTTAGTAGTTTGATTTATTTATGAGTTATAAAGTATTTAAATGTTGAATTGCTATACAGTTGAATATGTTTTCCATGAGTTATGATGAAATGAGAGATGAGAGTTATCCATTTGATGGAGCCACCCCTATGAGAGATGTCGTCCGTAAGAGGAGAGGGCTATCAACGTAAGTTCCCTAATTGATGTGTGATGATGCGTTGTGGGATTAAGAGAAGATGGCTATCCGTTAGATGGAGTCACCCCTAAGGGAAAGGCCACCCTTAGGAAGAAAGAGCTATCAATGGGATGAAGCTGCCTCTTGGTTCTCAAGAATTTGTATTTTTACTTGTTTGATTTTCTATGATAATTTTAAATTTTTCTACCTGAACGGCTAAATTATAAGTTTAATGATTTTATATGTGTATACTTTACTTAAGAATTATTTATATTTTAGATAGCATTGTTTAACATAATTCCCACAAGATTGTAAAAAAATTATTCATGCCTTTTGTGTTGTCCTTCTAGTTGGTGGTGAATGTTGTCTCCTGACTAAGTTTTTGTGACTTACCCCTTTCTGTTGTTTAATTTTTTGTCAGATTCACAGGCAGCTGATTAGCAAACTATTAGTAGATTCAAGTCTCGATCATTTTTTTATGGTTGGTAGACCTCTTTGATCGAGGACCCTTTTTGTAAAGTCTGTTGAGTTGTGATGTATTTTGTAGCTATTTTGAGTCTAGAAAATCTTTTTGGGAAATGTATTAAATATTTCGATTATCCTCTTTGAGATATGACTGAGTTAAAAGTGTAAACAGGAATTTTATATATTTGGGAACGTTGAAGTTACAGAGGATACTTTGTCGAAATTTCGAGAAAAATTATATATTTTTTGAAATGGTTATTTAGAACTATTTATTTGCTTAATTGTTAAGTTAGTTGATAGGCTTGCCAGGCTAGGAGTATAGCTTGTGCGCCGGTCACGGCGTTAAATTTTCGAGTCGTGACATAATGGTTTTGAGATAGTAGAATAGGTATGAACATCAGGAAGTGAGAATAAAAAAATTAGGATTCCAACTTCTAATAAAGAGTCTTTTTTTACAAAAAATATAAAAAGTTTATTTTTAAATAGACGAAATAAAGAGTATTTCTTACAAAAATAAGAGGAGTCTTTTATTTTAATATAACTATATATATAAATACAAATATTATATTTTTATTACATATATAAGGGTCGACATGTCTGGCTTAATAGGATTTTTAGAGAGCTTAAGTTTGTCCTATTTGAATTAATAAGATTTTTAAAAAGCTTGATCCTAACCTTTTTACTAAACAGGCTAGGTTGAACTAGGCTTTTAATTGGCAGAGGCATGGGCCCCTGTTAAACGACTTGGCATATTCCAACCCTACACACACGAGGTCACCTCAGCATATGGAGGCTCTGGCCCTCAAGCTTTGTCTTGTGTCAATTCTCATGCATGGTCGAGCTCTGCTCGATGTTGGTCAGTTATGGAAGACCTATACTTTGCATTGTCTCCCTCATGGCCGAGCTCAGTGTCATCCCTATGCTTGGTCGAGCTTAGCATCATCCTCATTTACGGTTGAGCTATGCTTGGAATTAACTCACATGTGACCGAGCTCAGCATTGCCTTCCTTGTGATCGAGCTCTGCTCAACATTATCTCATATGTGACTGAGCTCAACATTATTTTCCTTGTGGTTGAGCTTTGCTCAGCGTTGTTTCCTTCCACCAAGGTCGAGCTCTGCTCAGCGGAACTGTTTTCCATTACGTCCAAGCTCTACTCAATGTTATTTCCTCCCACCATGGCTAAGCTCTGCTCGGGAAAATTACCCTTCATTACAGTCGAGCTCTACCAAACATTGGCTCACTCTTTAGTTTGACCTTCTTTAATCATGCTTTAGTCCCTTCATTATACTCAAAGATGCTAATTGTTCTACCAATTGCTTTTAATGATGATTGGTTCTCACGATTCATTTGATGTTTCCTCTCATAATTCATTTCAAATCTACTATCTTCTTTTGTTCTTTTTCTTGTAGTTTTCACTCCAAGTCCACTAATAAAACTTTTTATTATGTGTTAGGATTGTTGTCCATGCCTCACAATTGGAAAGAGAGGTTTGTTTTATGCCTACATACATGTTTGCTTCCTCTTTTGAGTCAGGAGGAGACGACACTAGCTGAGCTGATGAAGAAGGTCAGGTGGCCATCCCCATTTACACTACCTTCGAAGTTGTACTGGGGTGTTACCAACATTTGGCCAACCCCGAACACTGTGGCTTTTTTTACATTCTTCCTTGCCAAAAGGGGGAGGCCATTTGTGATTCTCCTACTGATGACAAAAATCCTTATTTCACTTATGTTTATTTTTGTCTCTTCAAAAAAACTTAGAGTTTGATTTCCGTTTACCGATTTCCAATGTGAGATTCTCCTAGTTCTCAATATAGCACCTACAACTTCATCTGAATTCTCGGGCCTTCGTTTGATGTTTTGAGATCCTTTATAATGGGTTAGGTTTAATCCCATCTGTGCACTCATTCTGTTTGTTTTTCAAAGCTAAGAAGAGTAGCCCCAACTCTTGGCTTTATATAAGCAACCACACCCACAATTCTCTCATCAAACCATTTACGGCTTCTTGGAAAAATTTCAAGAGTGACTTTGTTTGTGTGCATTGTATCCCTTCCTCTTTGTAACAAGGCTTTTATGATCACAATGGTGACCCTCACTTACCTTATCATTGGACTAGAGATCCAAACCCGATCTCTTTGAGTTTCCTAAATCCCCAAAGGATGTAAGAGTGGTTACCATGTTGCACGACATGAAACCTGTAACTGCTGCCAAGCTACTTCATCATGTAGACGACAAAATTGGACTTGTTTCCTTGCTACGTAAATTTTTTGCCCTTCATTTTACAATTATGTTCTGATGAGGATCGATAGGGATGACCCTTATTACTGATGAGGAATGTCAATGCATTTTTGCTCGAAAGCAGTTGGGACAAGGGCAAAGCATCTAACCTTCGGTTGTGGCATTTGGTGACGTCGTTGGTTCCTTAGCAATTCACAAAAAAAAAAAAAAACCAAAGAAGAAAAGACTTCGTAAGGAGAAGTGTTGCCACTATCTCCATAGGTCATGTTGGCTCTGTTTGACTGCCCTTATTATGACGTCAAGAAAAGTCTCGAAAGGATCTTTCCCTCTAACATAAATTTGCCTAAGGATCAGATCTATATCGATATTCACTTAGGTTTTGAAGGTGTGGCTCTGCTCAACCACCCTTATTGTGACATCAAGTAAAGTCTCTAACAGATCATTCCCTATAACATAACTTTACCTAAGGGTTTGGTCTATACCGATACTCGCATAGATCTTGAAGTTGTGGCTTTGCTCGACCACCCTTATTATGACGTCAAGGAAAGTCTTTAACATATCTTTTCCTATAACGTAAATTTGGCTAAGGATGATTTCAAAAGAAAGAGACCTTGATTGCAACATTACAAAGATTAATGAAACATTATAAGATCGATAGACTATTGGCATATTTGCCTTCATTCTCACCTACTTCATCAAAACCAGAAGATAAAACTGGACTAATGACATACTTTCCTTCATTGTTACATACTTCATAAACACTAAAAAATAAAACTTGCTCACTTTCATTTTTCTCCCCCCACCTTTTTTTTTAACTAAAATACTAACCAAGGTCAGGTGCATTCCAAGCTCGTGGTACCTTTTTTGCATCCAAGTGCTTTAAGAGATAAACTTTTTTTTCCCACGTCTTCTTTGACTCTGAATGGTCCTTCCCGTCATGGGTGCAACTTCCCTGGTGGTTCCATACACCATCTTGAAGGGAGCTTATTGTGTAAAAGAATGTGGGGCAGTCGAATCCTACGGAAGGCAAAAACTCGTTATTTTGTAACACCCCAGCCATTACCGTTACCGGCGATGTTACCTCACGGTCTTCTCGTCCCCCCTCACCACCCAGTGGAAATAATCCCACAGAAGGCAAAAACTCGTTATTTTGTAACACCCCGGTCATTACCGCTACCACCACCCAGTGGAAATAATCCCACAGAAGGCAAAAACTCGTTATTTTGTAACACCCCGGTCATTACCGCTACCGGCGATGCTACCTCAGGATCTTCTCGTCCCCCCTCACCACTAGTGGAAATAACAAGTTTTTGCCTTCCGTGGGATTCGAGCCTGGTACCTAGGGGATAAGTACCGCTTCCACACAGTCCCACTACCAATTGAGCCAGCAGCTCAATTGTATAACATAATAATGCTCATTTGTATCAAGTAGAAGATAAAATTATTTTGTAATATTCATAATTATTATTAACAAGACTAATTAAGCCAAATAATAGCTAGATCACAAAACATTTAACGTGAGCACGAAGTAGAGAGTCTAAGATTATTAAAACAAAATAAACATCCGATAAACAAGTAAAAATTCATAAAAAAGATAGTAAAATCTATCAAATTAAATAGAATATTGCTAAATAATATAAAAAGACAATGTTAAGAAAAACATACAAGTATACAAGTAGATAGAGATTTCAGATTTGAAAGCAACTAAATACACAATAAAATAACACCATTAAACCAAATATTTAAGGCATATAATTAATGACAAAAATTAATGGATGTTACTCAATTAATGACACATAATAAGAATTTAAATAATTCATAAAATTCAATAATTAGAAAACCAAACAATTAACATAATTAATGGCACATAATTAGAAATTTAAATAATTAGTAAAATTCAATAATTAGAAAATCGAACAAATAACACAAGCAACATTAGAATATATGCAACATACACGACGAATCAACCCCATCAAGGTCCGAGAATTAGTGCTCTGATACCACAATGTAACGCCCCAGATTCTTATAAAAACGACAATAATTTTTTTTTCCTTAGGAGTAGTTCATCATGTAATAAATTGAAGATGCGTCAGAAAATGACTTGATATATTTTTCTTTTTTATCGTAAAAGAATGTAATGCAATTTACTAAATTATTATTTATTTATTTATTTGCAAAGTTAATCTCTCTGTTGTTAGATCGATATTCATTTACGCTCCAAAATAAAATAAATTCTCTTTAGGTGAAATTTAAAAGAAAATAGATTGATTGAAATTAATGACGATTCAAATATTTACTAGCGGATGAAAACTCACTTCCGCATTTCTATTTAAAGTTAATGATGAAGAGTAAATAACTTTACAATGTACCACAAAAATTTATTAATACAATTATTTTTAAATAAAAGACCAATTTTCCCACGCGCGTGCACCAAACAACACCATTCATGCAACTCTTTGAGATCATTAATTAGTACCTAAATGTTGGTGTAAGGGGTCAGTTCATCCCACAACAAAAATTAAACCAAATAATAAATTAAAAGCCATAAAATATGAATATAAAATCTTTCCGTAATAAAAGATTGAAAGAAATTGATTCTTTAATAGTTCCCAAGGATGTATCAAGATGCATAAAATGTATCTAAATAAATCAAGTAGCAACTCACCGTAGAGCAAATAATTAGATCAAAATAAAAATAACAATAAAATGTATGCAAGTTATGCATGCTCCTAAAAGTATATGATCCGGATATAACTAGCCACATAGGTGTCCACACAGAAGTCACCCATACCAATGGAGAAAATTAAACTAGCCACACAGGCGTCCACACAGAAGTCACCCATACCAATGGGGAAAATTAAATCAGCCACACAGGCGCACAAAGGTGCATATGATATGTCATGAAATGATAATGATGCTCAAAAGGTACATGTCACCATCCACTTAGATAATCACAAAGAGAACAATGTCCAACACACACATCACCAGCCACTTAGGCAACCACAAATATAACAATATTTAAAACACAAATCACCAGCCACTTAAGCAACCACAAAGATAACAATTTTTAAAACACAAATCACTAGCCACTTAGGCAACCACAAAGATAAAATATTCAAGCTTAAATTTGAATCACATATGACATCAAATGCTTACAATCAAGAATCAGTAATTTTGTTATCCTAATATGTAACACGCAAATAAATGTCTTAAGGTCACAACTTTCATTTTATTAGTCTTTTGGGCATTCAAATCATGGTTTACCACTAAACACATCACAAAAATCAACTTAATCATGTTATCACAATTAAAATTAAAATTTTCATCAATTCTCCCAAGACTCATATATTATTCATAAAAATCAAAACTTTAAAATGAAATAGCACAAAAATCAAAACTTTTAATAAAAAAATCCTAACAAACATATTACTCATGAGATCATAATACAAATCATAACTTTATAATTAAGTACACCTAGACAATACAAAAATCGCAACTTTACATCAAATATATGACAACAAGTATATTACTCATGTTATAATAATAAAAATCGAAATTTTATAATTAAGTTTATCAAGGCAAACATATTACTCATAAAAACAAAACATTATAGTTAAATTCTTTAAGGCAACCATAAAATCAACATGTTTCTTTTAAGACACCAAGACATCATATCAATATCTTACAAACTATTAATTTAATATCTAGCCTAACCTTGCATGGGGAAAAGCCCTTATCTTAGGCGCTTTCTTTCTTAACACCTCTAAATTCGCACTAGAAGTAGCTCATGAGGCAATGATGAATTCAACACGAATAGACATTGGGATTCACGACTTAGAAAATTATTTTGGGAGTGTACGAATGACAAATAGGTGTGACAGCAAGAGGGCCTCATGAAAATGTATGAATAGAAGAAGCAGTCGTGAGATTGTTAAAATAAAGAGTTTTCAATAGCTATTTACGTTGCAGTATTACCATTGATTTCTTGTCTAAAATTGAAGTGCACTTAATTTCAAAATTATGCTACCAATGGTTACTATTTCTTTAATTTTATTAGGCTGTTACAAAGCCAATTGAAATCATGTGTATTTATGTGTATGAGTTAATTAGGATTAACTAGTAGAGTTCACCATATATTCTAGGGTGTCACACCACCCCTTTTAATTAAATAAATAAATTAGAGGGTGTCACATCACCTTTTTAAATTTTTTATCCAATAGTTACGAAACCAAAAATTGTATAGAATTATTTTTGTAGAGAACTAAAGTATAATCATAATTTTGGTTTAAAAGAGAGGAATGCATGAGATATAAAAAATGAGAGTAGTCTTTTTTGTTGTCCTCTCTTAATTGCACAAAAACTCATAATTAAATTTATAATCTTTCTTTAAAAAATTTATTAAAGGTGTTAAGAATGAGGGAATCTACATTATTTCATCTCTTAATTGGTTGAGACAAGTACATAAAGTCTACATTATGTCAAGACAAAACCATGATTTGCTATAAAGTCTCGTCATTAAGAAGAGTAAAAGAATGAGTCGCTATTTTTTTATACTAAAGATGGATTGATAAAATATATTTTCAAAACACTTACAGTTTCAAAACACTTATAATGAGTTTCACTAACTCTACTATCTCCTAAATTGAATAATTATTTGGTCGAAAATAAAATTAACAAGCAATATAACTTCTATAAATTCTAATTTAATTAAATAATTCAACTAATATTTTATCAACTAAAAAAAATCAAGCAAAACAAGAATGTCACAGGTCACACATAACAAAATAAAATAGACATATCTAACACATCAATTTCATGATTATCGAAACTAATCCAATAAACAAAAGGCACAATAGTTCTTTTAGGAAATAATCACATCATAAATCGTCCCCATGTAATTATCACGCAAAAACAATTAAACATAAATAAAGATTATAATTATTCAGGTAAAATTGAGGGCGATAAAATTTAGTTTAATTTATTTACACATAGAATAATTATTAATTAAATAATAAATCATGACAATTACTAAAAGACACACATATAATATATATGAAAATAATGGGGTGTTACAATGATTGATGTTACTAGCTCCACCTTTATCCGCTTGGTGAAGTAGTCCACTACTACAATCAAGAATTTCAATTACCCATTTGATAAAGAAAAAGGGTCCAAAATATTCGCCCCTCATTTAAAGAAGGGCCAAGGCGAGACCACTGAACTCATGTATTTAAGGGGAGCTTGATGAAGGTTAGAGAATCTCCAACACTTATCACATTTCTTTACATAGATAGCACAATCTTCCTTCATAGTCGACAAGTAGTAACATGCTTTTAGCACCATTGATGCTAGAGCTCGCCCTTCAATATTAGTTATGCATACTCCCTCATGCACCTCGGCTGTTAGATACTTGGATTGTTTCAAAGCCAAGAATTTCAAGAGTGGGTTGGAAAATCCTCTTTTAAAAAGTTGATCTGCAATGGTGACGAACTTAGAAGCTTCTTCTTAATCCTGAATTCTTCTTCTTTATCCTCTGGCAACTACCCTTATTTTAAATACCAAATGATTTCCCTCATCCATGACTTCAAATCTTTTGTTATGAACAATAGCTTTTCTCGATCTATGCTTGGTCGCACAAAATTTTCATGAATTATTGATCAATTATTACCTATTCTCATGGTGCTAGCCAAATTTGCAAGCAAGTTAGCCCTACTATTTTGATCCCTTGGCACATGAGACAACTTGAAATTTTTGAATTTATAAATTAACTTAGCAACTTTTTCAAGGTATTTTCAAATTTTGGGGTCTTTCATTTGGAATCATCCTATCACCTATCCAATGATAAGTTGAGAATCGCTCTATGCCTCAAGTTCCTTAACCCCCATTTCCACTACGAGTTGTATTTCTACGACAATAGCTTCATACTAGGCTTAATTGTTGCTCGCTCTTAATTTGAATCTTAAGGATTGCTCAATCAACACACCGTTTGGTCCTTCTAGATCTATCCTCGACCCACTTCCCTTTAAATTGAATGAACCTTCCTTTGATAGTATTCATTTGGTAGTTGTAGAGCTACATTTCTCTAATGTTATCTCTACAAGAAAATATGCTAGGGCCCGAGCTTTTATTGCTCCTCTAGGTTCAACCATAATGTCAAACTCAAACGACTCCACCGACCAAGTTACCATCCTCCTTGTTAGGTCTGGTTTCTGTAGCACTTTTCAAATGGACTGAGCAATTCAGACTATTATCGTGTGACTTTGGAAATAAGGCCTCCACTTTCTAGCAGATGAGACGAAAGCTAGTGTTATCTTCTCAATCTTTTGATAGTGCAGCTCTACCCCATGCAACACCTTGCTTGTGAAGTACACTAATTTCTGTTCCTTATCCCCTTCTTGCACCAATATTGAGCTGCAAGTATTTTCTGATACGGCTAAATACAATAATAGCAGAGCCCCTAATTTGGGTTTCACCAAGATATGGGGCTTTGTCAAGAATTCTTTCAACTTTTAGAAAGCTTCTTCTCACTCCCTGGTGTAGCTAAACTTTTCATTTTTTTGGAGCGGTTGGAAAAATGGTAGATTTTTGTCCGCGCATGACAGAAATCTTGCAAGCAAAGCGATTCGCCCCGTCAACTTCTCCCTGATGGCTGCAACTTTTTCTAGATTGACTTCTATTCCTATCCTGGTTAGCATAAAGCTTAAGAACTCTCCTGCTTGTACCCCAAATGAGCACTTCTTCGGATTCAACTTGATGTTGTATTTTCTCAACAAGTCCAATGAACACTACCTTGGTGGTTCTCGTCTCTTGGTAACTTCACTAACATGTCATCAACATATATTTGTATCATTTTTCCTATCTAACCCTTGAAGACTTTATCCATTAATATGTTGAAGTAAAAACCTTTTTGATATGTGTTATAATGACAACAAACCTTATGAAATAAATGTTAAGTTTTCAAAATGATGATCTACTGATGTTTGCATTTGAGTGTTTGTTGAAAAAGCAGAAGTGGTCAAGCTAGAAGCCACTCACATAAACAACTGCATTGTATCAACTCAACAATGAACGAATTGAGGAGGCTAATTCATAAATATAAATATGATTATCCTCAAACCGAAGATGATCATCGCAATATGTTGCATCTCAATCACACATAAAATCTCTTGGAAGAAGTCAAGAAAAACTATGGGTCAAGATGTGTCTATATGAAAATTAGAGGATGAAGAATCTAGATCCGAGGATGAGTATTTTCACAATCTTATATCCAAGGATAAACCCGAGGACGGACATTCATCATAATCTCAAATCCGAGGATAAATATTTATCAAAATTTTTATCTCACAATTATTGAAAAAGTAATTGTCGTAAAAGTACAACGAGACAAAAGTTGACAAGTTGTTCACACTATTCAAGGTTTACCAAAAGTTAACATAGAAGTGATATCATATCAATCACGTACTCTTATGTGGAAGACAAGAATTTTTATCATCACACTTAACATAACTTGAGGATGAACTTTTGAAAAAAATCACCCTCTCATATATAAAAATGAGGTCTTATGTGAACAATGCAAAAACAATATGTCAACATTGTTCAAATTTGTACAAAAGCCTTTGAAGTAAGACAAACACATCAATTGTGATTTTTAAGGTATTGGAAACAAGGAGGAACCTTCTCATCAATAAAAGATCAAGAGGATAATAAGAATCTCTTTTACAAATCATATTCTAGAAGGTTACCTAACAAGTAAAAAAGGTGTCAACATGTTTACACCAAATTCCAACAATCACATATTGAAAAGAAAGACATACAATCATCTCTCAAAGACTTACATAGATCCGAGGATGATCATCCATGAACATCCTTAAAATTAAGTACATCAAAGGATGAATACAATCTCAGGATGAGGATAGACGTAGAGGATATCCTCCTAACAAATTTGACACATACAGAAAAGTACAAAGGTACAAAAAGGTGAAGTACTTGACATGAAAGGCACACTGGTCAAAGTGGTTGGAAAAGGGAAAGCAAAAAGCAACAATCACATCAAGACTTATGAGGCATGACACTTAGAGGATAAACAACAATGAAAGAGAAGATGAATTTATGTTAGAGAATAAACCAGTAATGAAATAGAGAATGAATCTACGCCAGAGGATAAACAATCATAAAGAGAGGACGATTCCCGGTCAGAGGATAAACAATGCAGAATAGAGAATGAACTTCTGTTATCTATTCATCCTCACACATGAGAAAAAAGAGTAAAAGTACCAAAGTACAAAAAGTGTTGTTCTTGACTTATGAGGCATAACACTATAGGTGTTGGGAAAAGAAAAAGCCAAAAAGGGTAAGTCACATCAGAATTAATGAAATTTTCATCCTCACACAAACCAGATCCGAGGATGGACCACCGCAGTCATCCTCTCAGCAAACTTAACAAGAGGATAAAGGCTAAATCGCAGTTTTGCAAATAAAGACAAGTCCAAGGAAACTTAGCAAAGTCGCCAACAGCTATATTTTGCTAACCCACATGTTTGAAGCTCCAAATGCAATTATAAATAGAGAAGTATTAATCTTCAAACATCAAGAGAATCATCTACAAGAAAACATCTAAGTTATTTAAGCTAATCATCATTCTCTTCATTCTACACACTCTTCAGAACTTAAACATATATGAGGATCATTCTTATTGAGTGTGTTATATACAACTTCACATCACTATCTTATCTAAGAAAGTTGTAATTTGATCCTGAACAAATCAAACACATTAGTACTTATATATCCTCAAGTTTATATAAACTTGGGTTATTTTGTAAGTTTATCAAGGCTAGTAAAAATACAGTTTTGTAAACCTGGTGAGGTTAAGAAAATACATAGTTGAAAAGTTGTAGATCAGAGGACGAGTTTCTGAGCAATAGTGAAAATCTCACAAAGCTGTGAGGACTGGAGTAGCCTATATTAGGTGAACCAATATAAGTTTTATGTGTGAATCTTCTTAAACTCTACTCTCTTTATATTTGTTTTATTCATACCATTAGCACACTTATCACACATATTTCAAACTCATATTATTCTTCTTTAGATTATCCTTAATAAGAGGAGGATTATTTTCATCTAACCATCCTCACTCCAAATACAACTTGAGAGGATAATATTAGTGTAGGAACTAAATTTTAAAAAGGGTCATAATTCAACCCCCCCTTCTCGTGACATTCACTTTTACTTCATAACATTTGGTAAGTGGCTCCTGCATTCATCAAACTAAAGGGCATAAATTTGTACCAAATATTGCCTCTATTTGCATTGAAGGCAGTCTTTTCTTCATCCTCTGGATGCATTTGTATCTGGTTGTTACCCGAATAAGCATCCATAAAAGTGAAGAGGATGCATCCTAAAGGACCACTACGCCAAAAATGACATTTTATAGCGCGTCTTTTACAGCGCTTATTAAATACAAGCGCTGTAATATAAATTTTTAAAAATAACGGAGGCTACAACAACGCTTTTTTACAAGTGCTGTAAAAAAAGTGCTGTTGTACGGTCATATAGGGTCAGAAAGCGCTATCACATAGCCTTTTACAGCGCTTCTTCAGAAAGCGCTGTAAATCAAGCGCTATTGCATAGCCTTTTAAAGCGCTTTGTGAGCGCTGTAAAAAGTAGCGCTCCCACCTTATGTTACATAGCTTTTAAAGCGCTTCTTGTGTAAGCGCTGTAAAAGCCTTGCGCTTTGTGTCATTGGTTGACCTATTACAGCGCTTTTTATACAAGCGCTGTAATAGGCTTGCCCATTCACATTTTTATAGGACCTATTAGAGCGCTTTTTTAGCAAGCGCTGTAAAATCATTCATTTCAAATAAGAAGCGTTCACTTTAAGTAAATAAAAACAAATTTAATACGTTGTCAAAACCCTACGAAATCTCATCTCCCCTCCCCTGCGAACCCCTCGTGTGCGCCCATCTGCAAATTGATTTACTTCTTCTTCCTTTAAAACAAATTGATCATCAAAGTTGTCTCAGGTACTTTATTTTATTTATTTGTTGTTGTCACTTATTCAAACTGATAAATTGTTACATGATATAATTTGAAATTGTTACATTGTTACATGATATAATTTGTAAAAAAAGCGTTGTTGTACTAGTAATTTATATATCAAAAACTTGAAATAATGTTTATTGTTACTGATATAATTTGTTACTGATATATTTTATTTATAATATATCAGACTATATCAGACTGATATAGGTTATAATATATCAGAATTGAAATCATGCTTACTGATATAAATTGTTACATGATATAATAGGGTTTCTGATAAATTTTATTTATATGTGTATTATCAATATATATATAGGTCATAATATATCAGACTTGAAATCATGCTTATTGTGTAATTGCATTTATATATATAGGTCATATAAATGGACCGAAAATGGATGTCTGCCAATCGATTGACAAAAGAGTATGAAAATGGAGTGAATGAGTTTATTGAGTTTGTAGTGATGAATGCAAAAGATCCAAATAGAGTCGTTTGTCCTTATTTAAAATGTTGTTTTGGAAAACGCATTAGAGCAGATGAATTGGAAGGACATTTAGTATGGTATGGAATTGATCAAAGCTATACATATTGGATAAGACATGGTGAGAAAATCAATGATAATACTCGCACAGATACATATGTTTCAACTGATTTCGACACAGATACATATGAGCCAGACCGAGTTGAGGAGATTGCAAAAGCAGTTGAAGAAGATCTTCGTGATTGTCCTAAAATGTTTGAGAGTTTGTTGAGTGATGCAGAGAAACCATTATATAATGGTTGTACTAAATTCACAAGACTTTCGGCGATACTAAAGTTGTACAACTTAAAAGCGAGTAATGGATGGTCTGATAAAAGCTTCACAAAATTACTAACCCTCTTAAAAGATATGTTGCCAGATGATAATGAACTTCCCAGTAGAACCTATGAAGCTAAACGAAGTTTGTGCTCTATTGGTATGAGTTATGAAAGGATTCACGCGTGTCCTAATGATTGCATTTTATTTTGAAATGAATATAAATTACTAAAGGCGTGTCCGAAATGCAATGTATCTCGATATAAGAAGAAAGAATCTACTCCAGCAAAAGTCGTGTGGTATTTTCCTATAATACCAAGATTTAGGCGCATGTATCGCAGTGAAGAAGATTCAAAACACTTGACATGGCATGCAGATGAAAGAATTAGAGATGGAAAGTTTCGACACCCTGCGGATTCTCTGCAATGGGCAAAAATTGATCACGAGTATCCTGAATTCGGGATAGAGTCGAGAAATCTACGCCTTGCACTTTCTACTGATGGAATGAATCCACATGGTCTTCAAAGCATCTCACACAGCACGTGGCCTGTGATTTTGTTGATTTATAATCTACCTCCATGGTTATGTATGAAGCGTAAGTTTATGATGTTGTCTCTGTTAATTTCTGGACCCAAACAACCGGCGAATGATATCGACGTATACTTGGCTCCTTTAATTGAAGATTTAAAAATTATGTGGGAGACAGGTGTAGAAGTCTATGACGGGTATAAGAAAGAATGTTTCAATTTGAGGGCTATGTTGTTCGGCACAATTAATGATTTTCCAGCATATGGTAATTTATCAGGATATAGCATTAAAGGTCAGTGTGCGTGTCCTATATGTGAAGAGAGTACAAATTGGATGCGGTTGAAACATTGTAAGAAGAATATATTTCTTGGACATCGTAGGTTTTTACCTTATATTCATCAGTATCGTGGGTGGAGAAATGCATTCAATGGAAAATCAAAGGAAGATAGAGCTCCTGTAGCATCGACTGGATATCAAATACTTGAGAAGGTACAAGGTTTGACCAATAAATTTGGTAAACCTTTTGCAGGAGAGCTGGTCAAAACTGGGTGGAAGAAAAAGGTCAATTTTCTTTGAATTGCCATATTGGAAGTCATTGTATGTAAGACATTTTCTCGATGTGATGCATATTGAGAAAAATGTATTTGACAGTGTTATTGGTACGTTACTCAATGTACCAGGAAAGTCTAAAGATGGCATCAATGCAAGATTGGACTTGGTCGATATGGGAATAAGAAATGAATTGGGTCCCGTAAAGAAAGGAAATCGCACATATCTACCTCCAGCCGCTCATACTCTATCTAGAAAGGAAAAAATTGTTTTGTGTAAATTTCTACATGAAGTTAAAGTTCTAGAAGGATACTCTTCAAACATTAAAACTTTAGTTTGCATGAAAGACCTCAAGTTAAAAGGTTTGAAGACCCATGATGCTCATATTCTAATGGAGCATTTGCTACCAATAGGTATACGTTCAATTTTACCTGAAAAAGTTCGCCGAACCATAACTAAATTATGTTTCTTCTTCAGGGAAATTTGTAGTAAAGTGATTGACCCTCAGAAATTACCGAGATTGCAGAGGGAAATTGTTGTTACTTTGTGTGAGCTTGAAATGTACTTCCCGCCCTCGTTTTTTGATATAATGGTTCACCTTACTGTTCATTTTGTTAAGGAGACACAACTTTGTGGGCCAGCTTATATGAGATGGATGTACCCGATAGAACGATATATGAAAATATTAAAAGGGTACGTAAAAAGTAGAAGTCGACCAGAAGGTTGTATTGTTGAACGGTACATTGTTGAAGAATTTGCTGAATTTTGTACTGAATATCTGTCAAATGTTGAATCCATAGGGCTTCCCATGTCTCGTCATTCGGGAAGATTATCAGGAGAAGGGATAATTGGAAAGAGAATAATGACTATATCAAGGACAGAATGGGAGCAGGCACAATTGTATGTTCTGCACAATGATGATGAGGTTCAGCCGTATGTTACAATACACATGGATCAATTATCTAGTTTGAACATGAATAGGAATCAAAATTGGATAACTCGAGAGCATAATCGAAGTTTCATAACATGGTTAAAAAATCACATAAAGTCAAAGTTTGATGTAGACCCCGGATCAATTTCACAGAGATTGAGGTGACTAGCAAATGGTCCGAGTTTACATGTCTTTTCTTACACCGGTTATGTAATTAACGGCTACACATTTTATACAAAAGAACAAGATGATCAAACAACTATGCAAAATAGCGGAGTCACTCTCGTACTGATTTTGGATTGTGAAATGATTCTAGGTGAAAATGATTTTGGAATAAAATTTGTGAAGTGCTTCTGGATTAAAAGACAGCGCTTTCTAAAAAAGCGCTTCTAAAATTTACAGCATATTATTTAATAAAACTAAAAAAAAAAAAAAAAAAACCTTTTACAGCGCTTTCTCATAAAAGCGCTGTAATAGGTGCATTGTTATGCACCTTTTACAACGCTTTTTTGAAAAAGCGCTGTAAAAGGTGCAAAATAGTGCATAATAATGCATCTATTGAGTGCACCTACTACAGCGCTTTTTGGAAAAGCGCTGTAATATGTGCATAACAATGCATCTGGATAAGTGCACCTTTTACAGCGCTTTTTTGAAAAAGCGCTGTAATAGGTGCATAACAATGCATCTGGATAAGTGCACCTTTTACAGCGCTTTTTTGAAAAAGCGCTGTAATAGGTGCATAACAATGCATCTGGATAAGTGCACCTTTTACAGCGCTTTTTTGAAAAAGCGCTGTAATAGGTGCATAACAATGCATCTGGATAAGTGCACCTTTTACAGCGCTTTTTTGAAAAAGCGCTGTAATAGGTGCATAACAATGCATCTGGATAAGTGCACTTTTTACAGCGCTTCTTCAAAAAGCGCTGTAAAAGGCGTATAACAAGCGCGCAATATATCCACCTTTTTTACAGCGCTTTTTTTTTAAAAAAACAAGCGCTGTTATATCCTTTTACAGCGCTGGTAACTACAGCGCTTTTTTTTTTAACAAAAGCGCTATAATAGGCTTAAAAAAAGCGTTGTAAAAGTTGTTTTTTCGCGTAGTGGACTGTCAACCAATTGATCTATGTTGGGCAATGGGTGAACGTCCTTGAGACACACCTTGTTCAGATTAGTGTAATCTGTGCACATCCTCCATTTTCTAGAGGCTTTCTTGACCATCACCATATTGGCCAACCATGTCGGGTATTTTATCTCTCGAATCAAGTTTGCTTTGACCAACTTATGGGTCTCCTCCTCTACAGCCCTTTGTTTTTCCAATCCTATCTTATGTTTTTTCTATTGCATGACCTTCGCATCTAGGTTAATAGCTAACCGATGGCATATTTAGTTTGGTTCTATCCCTAACATGTCTTAAAGGACCATGCAAATAGATCCAAATTTTTATTAAGTGTACTTCTTAATTCCTCCTCTTTTACTAGTGATAAGGAGGTCTCACATTGGTTTTTTGTCCCAATTCAGCTCCGATCTTAATTTCTTTCACTTATTCATGTGACCTTGGTTACCATTCTTCCCCCTCATTGCTGAAATCCCTTGGATAAAGATCCAAAAAACTTACAATGCAAGTTACAATTGCCTTTCTTCTTTCAGTTTTCTTACTTTGTAAGCTATCTTTGTAGCACTTTCTCGTGGTGAATTGATATGCTCTGATAGTTCCCAACTAATCTCCTTCCATTTGGTACTTGATGCACAAGTGTCCGATTGATATTATTGCTCCGAAACCGTTTAGAGTTGGCCTTCCAAGAATAACGTTATAAGATGATTGTGCATCTCATCCACTATGATGTGCATCCAATATTTCAATGGTTGTGCATAGTTTTTATGTTTTCATCATCCCCAAACTTGGTACAGAAGTCTATGTACCCTGTGATCTCGACTGACTCACCACATAAACCTAGTTGTGTTCCTCTACGTTCCCCCATGATCTCATTGGGCAATCCCAATCTTTCAAAGGCTTACAAAAACAAAACATTGGTTGAGATCCCCGTGTCTACCATCGCATGCTTAATCTGATAGCCAGCCACAATCATTGAAATGACTCATGGGTCATCTTCATAAGGGTGCACTCGTCCAAAGTCTTTGAAAGTGAAGGTGATATGGCGATGTTCTTTTAAAGTATGAACCCCTACCATATTGCACGACCAAGTTGAACGCGAGTATTTGTTTCTAGCCGAACTAGTCGATCCACTACTAACAAATCCACCAACAATGCTATTAACGACACCCCCGCTATTCTTTGTGTGTTTTCCATCGGCCTCTTTATCTTGCTCCTTTTATTTTTCATGTCCCTTCTTCGGGGACCAACTTGAAGACATGTTGGCGGCTTGCCTCTTGTTGGTGGGTGCATATGTTCACGTATGTAAACACAAAATACAACATGTGAGCTATCCTATGGAGTCAACAAGGCATGGCTTCAAGAATACTCTAAAATGATTAAGGTTAAATACAATGTTCACTCTAGACAAAATGATCTGCCTCATTTATTCCTAAGTGTTCTCCTTTTAAAATGTTCACTCTTTGACCAAATATGCCCTCCTTTGGACGTCCACGCCCATTAGATTTAGCTTCTGAGGTCTATACAACTTGTCGCGCATGGAACTGATTGCCTCTTCTCACCCAGCTGACTGCCCCATTGAGCTATAGCAATTGGCAACTCACATCACTTGTATGTGCATGACGTGTGGCGGGTGATGAGGCATTTCTGTCAAGGACCACAACTCCCACTCAATCAGTAGCTTACCACAATTAACCAAAGTTGAGCTTAGCGCAATCAGAAAAATTGAGTTGCGCTAGGTTAGATCAAAACAATTGAGTTGCGCTAGTTTGAATTGAATGGTTGAGCTGAGCTTGGTCGGACTTGGACGGTTGAGTGTAAACAACGTAATATCTTTAATTCTTGCAAATGGTATAAAAAGTGTTGGATCTTTTGTTGGGGGTATGCTGCAAATCTTGAACAAAAAGAGGATGAAATTGATAATGATGAAGGTTGCACAATAAATTCCAAAGTGTGTGTATCACACTAAGCTTTATGTTCGAAATCTATATATATTGGATGCAAATGGGTTAACCGACAAATCCCCTTCGGGATACATTGGAATCCTTGAAGTGAATTGCACATTCACATCAAGCCTATCGACCATTGATAGTTTATAGAATAAAGTTCCTTCATTTACTCTTGTGCACTAGAGAAAAGAAGAAATGACTCATAAATATTTTTGCAATAATTTTGACTCATGTATCATGAACTTTTTCTTCTTCTTTCTGTCTCTAAAGTGTCTCTATTTGTAGAGAAACTCATACCAATTGGTGAAAGCAAACAATTTTTGAAAAAGTTTGTAACCCTTGGTAACTTAAAAGATGCATTGGTCTAAATTAAACCCTAGCATTGCGACCACTTGACTAAGTGGTCCATTAAGTTATATAATTTTGCTACATTAATATAGTAATTAGAGAATTCCAAATATATTTAGGTTCGATTACGATTTATTTGTGAAAAATATTTGCATCATTGAAGGAGATGAATGTTCACATAATTATGAATGCGGTAAAAGGTAGAATGAATTGCTCTAACTACAGATAGTAAAGTATCCTGAAGGGGATTCGTCGGTTAACCCGTTTGCATCCAATATATATATATATATATATATAGATTGGTGGGGCGAATCAAACCTAAAGCTTAATGTGATACACACGCTTTGGAATTTATGTGTGCAACCTTCATCATCATCAATTTCATCCTCTTCTTGTTCAAGATTTGCAGCATACCCTAACAAAAGATCCAACAATCTTTAGGTTCGATTGTCTTATTTATTTATGACTGCAACTTTTAAAGAAAAAGGACTTTCATGACTATGGTGAAAGATACACAATAATTTTAAATAAATATATGATGTGCTTAATGTTATCAATTCATATACAACGTCTTAAAATAATATTGGTTTATGATATATAGAACATGTCGTATTTTTTAAAATTTTATTATGGTTCGTGAATGAGATTGTTTGTCTGGATAATATTCAATATTTTTCATGCATGTTATATGTGTTAATGACATTATGCTTGGATGCAAAACTTTCCTTCATTACAGGTACCATTTTCCGACCCATTTTCAAATTGATTACTTCAGGATAATTATGTGTTGAGCATGATAGTTTAAGTGTTGAAATTTTATTTAGTCAAAAAAATTAAAATTCGAAATTGAATGGATGAAATTTTAAAGCATGTGTTGCCTGAACGATATAGTGGTTTCTGTTATAAAAAACTATGGGGTTGCAAGAAAAATCCATAAGGATTAGTTTTAATTTTTAATAATTTAAAGAAAAGAAAATTGAAAAGGTGTGACTACTGGAATTGAACCATAAATCGGACAATGTCATTTGGTAAATAAACTAAACACTAAACATTAGAATTGTTTACGTGTCTATAATTTATATTGTTAATATATTTTTAAATATGATTATCATATGTCCTTATATTGTTTTGAAGTGGGTTACAGAGTTCGTGGTCTTACTCAAATACTAATACTCCTTTTAGGTTTTAATTTAAAGGTTGTTTTACTCAAGTGTCATGAGTTTATTTTAGAATCTCTCAAATCTATTTTAAGTAATCAATAATCAAGTGTTAAATTTCATTTATTATAATCTATATGAGTTATCATACGTCAGTTTTATGCTTTAATGAAATTGTTGGTAAATGTAAGAAAGTTTTTTAAATTTAGAGTTTGTGATCTCATATTATATATGCATATGATAATATGAAAGTAATTATTTCTTGTTTATCTTGATATTAAAGTTTATTTGGATTTACCATATAACATATTTAAATATGAAACTTGAATAAACAAATGGAATTCATGATGCATGTATTACTTATAATATAACTATGAAGAAATGGTTTCTTTAATAGAAATGAAATGAATGCTTATTTGTTAATGAGTAGATGACTTACATGTTTAGACTCACCATATGATATTTGATTATGAGAAATTTTTATGATCATGTTTTGTTAGCTTGTGGCAATATATATTTAATGCATTCAATGTATTATATCTTGAACTTGGATATATTGAAAACTGAATTAGAATTTTAAATTGAGATGCTTATTAAATATAGTAAAAGGTAGAATGACATAAAAGTTTGTGTATGTGATAATCAAGATGCTTATCAATTGTAAGTGATACAATGTGAAGAGATTAAATGACAAAAGTGTAATGGTTTGGTGATAGTTGGTCAACACAATCAAGAATATAAAAGGTAATCGGATGCTTGATAGTCATGACTTATACCAGACCTGATATAGCATATATTGTTGGAAGATTAAGTCGGTATACAAGCAATCCAAGTAAAGAACATTGACATGCTATTAATAAAGCATTAAAATATTTGAAAGAAACAATTAACTATAGTTTAATCTATAGTGGACATCCTTCAATTTTGAAAGGATATACATATGTCAGTTCGGTATATTATGTTGAGGATCATACTTCCACAAGTGGGTGGATCTTCAATCTTGGTAGATGTGAAGTTTCTTATAGTTCAAAGAAACAAACTTGCATTGCCAACACCATCATGACTACATAATTTATTGTTCTAGTTACAATTAGTAAAGAGGCTGAATGGCTAAGAAATTTGTTGTATGAGATACCAATTTGGCCAAAGCCAATGGCACTAGTGTCCATACATTATGATAGTTAATCCACACTATCAAAAGCATATAGCCAAGTATATAATAAAAAATCTAGACATGTTGGTTTAAGACATAGCTATGTAAAGAATATAATGGAGTGATATCCATATTGTTTGTAAGAATTGAAAAGAATCTAGCAGATCCTTTGACAAAAGGTCTGACAAAGGACATGGTGTTGAAGACATCATTAGGGATGTGATACAAACTCGTATCTAATTAATCACCAATGGTGGAAATGATCAACTCACACTTGAGTAACATCAAGTCTTGAGTTCATTGATGAAAGTACACTATTAGAGTGAATAAAGTACTTGACAATAGATACATCCCAAAGAGTAAAAGTACTTGGACCATAAAATAAAAGTGGTAGGATGAGGTCTCCTCTTAATGGACATATAGCATATATTTGCTGGAATGTATAATTATGGGTGCATTTTTTATATAGTCCACCTATATGAGAATGAAGTGGGCCGCTTCATAGAGTTCAAGGGCCTGGCTCTTAAATTCTCATGTAAAGGATATGAGACACAAGACCTTATCAAATGTGACATCTTTATAATTCGATCAATGGTACCAAGATTTCATGTGTGAGTTATGCACACTTGTTCTAATGAATGGTTGGTTCAAATCTTGTCTACCAATGTATTCGGGGATGAGTGAAAACATAATTTACTTAGTAATGGTTAAAATCGTAAGATACCTTTATCTTAAACCATGAGATTTCTGGAATAACATATTTAGATATATTTTGAAAATGGTGGGGGATTGTGAGAGTAATTTTTAAAATATATTTGGAATTCTCTAATAGCTATATTAATGTAGTAAAATTATATAACTTAATGTACCACTTGGTCAAGTGGTTGCAATGCTTGAGTTTAATTCAAACCAATGTATCTTTTAAGTTACCAAGGATTACAAACTTTTTCAAGAGTTGTTTTCTTTCACCAATTGGTATGAGTTTCTCTATCAATAGAGACACTTTAGAGACAGAAAGAAAAAGAAAAAAATTAATGTTACAGGAGTCAAAATCATGTCAAAAAATTTTGAATCATTTCTTCTTTTCTCTAGTGCACGAGAGTAAATGAAGGAAATTTATTATGTAAAGTATCATTGATCGATAGGCTTGATGTGAATGTGTAATTCACTTCAAGGATTTCAAAGTATCCTGAAGGGGATTCGCCGGTTAACTCGTTTGCATCCAATATATATAGATTGGTGGGGGTGAATCAAACCTAAAGCTTAGTGTGATACATACGCTTTGGAATTTATTTGTGCAACCATCATCATCATCAATTTTATCCTCTTCTTGTTTAAGATTTGTAGCATACCCCCAACAAAAGATCCAACAAAAAGTACTATAGTTGCAATATGTAAAGAACCCAAAGCATGAATACACACAGTGGTAGAGCTTGACTAAAAAGTTTGGGGTGGCCGACATAAAATTATAATGTAATAATCAAATATGCAAATAATATTATATAGCAAAAAATTAAGTTGTAATAAACACAAAGTGGAGTACCAAATAATTTAACTACATGACTTAAAAATACCTTAAAGTAATGTTCTATACTCTTTAATTAACTTGAAATCATCAAAAAATCAACAAATCAGAGAATCAATCACAGTCAAAATAATGCAAAAACAAAGGAAGTCAAAAATCAGAGTCACAACCACAAATAAAAATATACTTGTCACAAATAAAAAATTTATTATCAACGAATCAGAGTGACAGTCACAAATTAGAGTCACAGTCACAAATCAGAGATAATATGCACAAATCAGAGTTATAGTAACTAATTAGAGACTCACAAATTAGAGACAAAGGGAGTCAATATGCTTGGTGATCAATGATCAAAAAAACAACTTGTGACAAGCGTATTGATGATAAAAGCATGTCAGAAATTTATAGTAATGTAGCAGAGCTGATAGGAAAGGAGATTTGATCAAGTCACATTTACATGCAATGCAAAACACCAAATAGAACCACTTGAATTGCCATTATGGTTGCATTCTAAAACAAAAAGTTGCATTCTAAAAGAGTTGCATTCTAAAACAAAAAGTTGCATTCTAAAAGAGTTGCATTCTAAAACAGACAGATGTAGCAAAAAGAGAGAGAAAGTGTGAACGAGGGTTTGAGAATTGGAGGTTGTTTTCACGTTGAGAGAGAAGGAGAACTATTCTAGTTTTTTTCTCTTTTCAAAATTGCACCAGGGGTGCAGGAGTAATATTAGCAAGTGCAGATTTTAAAATAAAAAGTCCACTATACAACAATCTCAAGTTTGCTGAATAGAAAAGAAACATGGGTAGAGGGTGCATGAGAAGTTCACAGGTGTAAGGATTTAGAAGCCCACTACTATAAAAAGGACAAATCCAAAATTATATATAAAACTAGAAAACAGGGGTGTGAATAGCAGTCTGGCCTAATTCCCTTTTCTACCATTTCTAAAGTCTTAATAAAATACAAGTAAAATATTTTACTTATCCATGGCTAAAATTTTATCCTCCAAAATATTCATACTAAATATTATTATTTTTCAAAAAATAAATAAAAAAATTTGATATAATATTTATAAGTTATATTAACAACTAAATCAAATATGTATAAAATTATCACACCATAGCAAACACACATAAATAAAATTAATCACAAAGTTTATCAACATATATTCTAAGACACTTTGAATACCAAATTAATTCTTAAAATCCTATTTAATTAAAAAAATAATTTATTATAAAATTCAGGGTGTTACAATTCTCCCATTGTTAAAGAAATTTCGTCCTCGAAATTTGTAGTGAACAATAAGCAAATTAATATTTAACTAATCACCCTCATGATTCAAATTTAGTCTAAAAGGATATAATAAACATACTGAAGATTTTCGTACCTCAATTAAGTACAACATATAATAGATCAATTTGCCTAGCATGATAGAATAGCATGGCACAATAAATCAATTAAACACATATCACATTTAGGATTTCAATTATAGAAGAAAATATCAGAGTTACTCACTATATTTTACATATAAATCATAACATATATATTTAGTTAGTAATAACTTTCTACATTTAGTTGGGTGAAATAAACATATTTCGAGTACATTGTCAAGTTCTACCAGCTTTTTCAAACAAAATATTATTAGTAACAAAATAATATTAGTTTTACTCCTTAAAAATAAAATTTAGATCCTATCATGAAACACTCAACAAATTTTACTTAAATCAAACAAATAGAGCAATTTTAAAGTTATTTCATATTATTCAGAATTATAAAAAGAAGCACATCAAACAAATTAACAACATTATATGAAATTTACAATCAATCACTCTATAACATTACACTTTATAAATAATTAGGAAAGAAAAAATAAAAAGTTTTTGAGGGACATAATATCTCACAGTAAGATGTGTTTAATCGCTCAAAAATAAAACTAAGAAATATTTGTAACAATAACAACGTAGAGTGTGGAGGTACCGTAAGAACCCTCGTAGTAAGTCGAAAAAATATTTATAACAATAACAACAAAGAGTGTGGGGGTACTTCAAGAAAAAAATATTAAGTGTGGGGCTATGGTAATAACCCTCATAATTAGTCGGGTAAAAAAAAAAGCTTCCAAGAGTCGAAGAATTGGCTTGTACAACGAATCCACTCGTATTGATGGTGAGGCAAAACCTCCATAGGCTCAGAAAACAAGTCTCAATTTGGACTTTGCCACTAGTCAAGAGGGGTTGAAGCTTGGATAACGTCACACTCTCCTTAGCTGATGGTAGGGGACCAACTCCTGCTCCCCAAGTTATGACACCTTCCTCTCCAACTGTCGAACCTGCTATAACTAAGGCGGTTGAGGAGCAAATAGTCTCTAAGGTTGTAATAGCATAGGCCTCTTTGATTGAAGAGGTAGCATATGAGGAAACTCATCGGCCAAGAGCTACTATTAAAGGTTTTCTTCCTCTCGATGAAAAGAAAATTGAAGACCCCGTGGAGGAAACAGTTCAAGATCTAGTTGCATATGCTTTTCTTTTATAACTTTTAATAAGCTAGCTAGTTGGTTGTTGGCTACCAACTACTTCAGGATTAAATGGAAATTTTATTGATGTTGCTCCTCAATATTTTCCCAAATTGTATGATAACATTTATTTAAGTATTTTCCATTTATGCTTCTATTTAATTCTTCACCTTCCTTATTCACTAGCTAATAGGATCCTCCACTAAAAACTTTGCTAACAATGAAGGCTCCTTCCCAATTTGGCTACCATTTTTCAAACTTAGAGTCTTTAATCCCAATTGGAAAAATAGTTTACCAAACTAAGTCAAATTCCACGATTCGTTTGAGTTTGACTCTTTTTTATTAGATTTTTCTATTTTAATCTTTGAACCCTCAATCCTGGTTAAGGCCACTAGTCAATCCTCATTAAGGGAATCCAATTCCATTAACATAGCATGTTGATATTCATCAATGTTGAGCATGCTTTGATTAGCAACTCTAAGTGAAGCTATATTAATCTCTAAAGGGATAACTGCATCTTGACCATAAGCGAGCCGATAAAGGGTGAACTTTGCTGCAACTTGTAGATGAATAAACCTAATTACTTCATCTTGTACTACATTTATCATTGGTTGGGCTTCTACAAATTTAGTAAAGTAATCAGTGGCCACTATGATGAACGTATGTCTTTTTGAGGAATTTGGATATATTTTCCCAATTAGGTCCATAGTCCATCCCTTAAAAGGCCAAGGTTATATCACTAGATGCAATAATTCGTTTTGTATCCTTTGTATAGGATATATTTTTGAGGAATTTGGATATATTTTCAAACATTTTTATTTTATCAAGGTAAAAAGTATCACGTAATCACTTAACATGTCACCTTAATCCAAAATTTTCCATCAAACATAACAACTCGAAATCATAATTTTAGACAACAAAATCTCTTGGAAATACACGTAAATAAATTTAGTAATAATTGCAAATATGGTGCCAACTCGGTGTCACTATCAGAGCGGGAATTCCCAAACTAGAAAGACAGGAAAAAAAACATAATAAAAGTCTTCAAGATAATACGACTTCTGACACTTTGAGAGTATTAGTCATCACTTGCACCTTGTAGCTCGTCTGAATCCATCACAAATGCTAAACACAAACAACGAAGGGTGAGTTTCAAAATTATGTAACAATATAAGATAAACGAGGAGAACACGCAAGTAGTCAACACAATACAAATAAAAGAAATATTCAAGAACATAATATGAAAGGTTAATCTAATTCAATCATAATAAAACAGTTATAAGGATGAAATGTTATGCATGTCATATACTATATACTTCTTCATCATTATGTACCATTCTACTCTGAAGTACTTGGTTAGGAGGCCTGATACTATGCCACTAAAGAAGTGGACGGACAATTCATGAATGGCCAAGTCGTCATAGATCCCTTCAACTCAACCCGAGACACATATACACGACGGTCGGGGTACTCTTGTGTTGCACAGTAGCTCTCGACCTTAGGAAATAACCCACTAATCCACTTAGGAATTCCCCACAAGAGGTGCCCCAGGTCTATCAGTCTTACCTTACAGTTCAACTGTAGCCCTCCACGATCAAACTCATTCAGTTGTACTTCCCTGAATCACTAGGTTTGTCGACCCTCCCTATATGATGACAAAATAATCTTCACACCAAAATCTACAACACCTATCTCATACTTACTCGATTATCACAATCCAATAAGTTTCAGTTTGCATTCAAAATATTAATCAGAATTTACATAATTATATATGTATATCAGTCAATCACAATAAAATCCCAACATTTGGTTTACATCACTCACAATGCACATTCCAGTCTTATCAATCACATAATAAGAAATCAAATAGGTGGTGCATTCAAGTAATATCACATTTTCAATCAAGTAAACAAGAGTACTCAAGTACATATCATTCATACAATAACAATTAGCATAAGGTTTCATAAAATCAAACAACATGCAAAAATTCACGACAATTCTATAGGTTGCTAAATTATATTTTAGTCCGCACTATTAACATTCATATATTATTAATTAATTATTATTACTCAATAGGGCTCGAACCTACGTAGAAAGCCCCAGATGAATATCGGGGAATTATGGTATTCTCATTCATCACACGTTATTTTATACTCATAAAATTGAACCTCCTTTCACTCCTTACCTCGATTGAAGATTTCGCTGAATGAATCTTATCTGTTAGTTTGTCACGTCTCCGTTGGCCGTCGTTTCTAACAATTTGCGAGAGAATTTTAGTCATGCAACCACCAAATACAAATAAATTACTTACTAAAAACAAATAAATAAATTATCTACAGTTTATAATATAACCCAAAAATATATCTAATATCATTAAACACACGTATTACTATAATCAGAATTTGTTTGAACTAAACATGATAGAAAGAACTAAATATCATGTTTATATATATAACTTTGGTTTTTAAATAGATTTTTATATATACCACGTGAACGCAGGTAATAATAATTAGTCACTGCTTATTATTGACTACACTGAATTTTGTAGTATAATCAAAATAAATTAAACCTTTTAGTTGAAAAACCAATTAGACTCTCTGCCTTATTTTGTTTTCACGGCAATTGGCATGAATGTTATGTTGCCTTATTAGAAACTAATTGCTTACTTCACTGAGTTATCTTTCAACAATTCCCTTTAGAAACCAACTGTATCTCAATACCGCTAATAGCTTATCTACTAATTTATCTTCAAGAAATTTGTATGACAAAAACTCTTATACAGCATAGTCCTTCTTTTAACCGAAACAAAAACAAAGCTTAGCAACTCTATGCTTCATATCCGAGAATATATCAAACGCCACAAAAAAAAAAATACATAACTCTTCAAACTTCAAACTGGTAGCATCAGCCCCAACTGCTGATAAATTCCATGATGCCACGCATTACTCCGTTATACCGGCACCATGTCAAATTAAGCATCTTCTAAAATCCAATTTTAGAAACAATTTACATTGAATGCTGAAATAAGTTTATTTACCATCTGATGTCAAAAGGAAGTATGTGTACACTCTTAAACAGAGCTTTAGAAATGCCATGTTTAATATAGTCTTAGTCTAAACTCTTGAAGACAGAACTTCAGAAATCTCAGAGCAAGACAAAGATAGATAAAACCTTTCATGAATCTTGTTTTATAATTTATTTTCCTTCTCACAGACATGTAGTATGTGTAATATTTGGAAAAATGACAAGTTTCGAAAAGACTTAACTTCTAAAATTTCAAAGTAAGCACTCAAAGCATGGCTATACAGTTTGTTATGATATTTGGCTGAGGAAGCTATAGGGTAATTCCATTTTACGTGTAAGAATCCCTTATTGTATAACAATTATCTTTTGTGATAAAATAGAAGAAATATTAACAGCCTAAATTGTTTAATTTGATTTTTTTTTTCTTTTTGAGTTCCTTAATTTTTATTTAAAATTGATTTGTTGGTTTTCATTTCATCTTAAGTTTGAGGAACAGTCACCGAGCTTTCGATTCATTGTGAATATCTTCAATTCACTGCACTTTATTTTGGGTTCGTTGTTTCAATTTTTCTTCAATTTCACTTATATATATTACTTATTCTATTCTTATTTCAAAATCTTTGTTATTATCAAAATATAATTGATGGAATTAATAAAATCATACCTGATCGTGATTTGGTATTAAGAAGACGGCTATCGGCAAGAAGCGCTAATCCTTATGTTTTTCTTCTTCCGGTCTTTCTATCCGTAACGAAGCTATCACGTGTGTGTCAATATATATATATATATATATATATATATATATATATATATATTATAGGTATAGCTAGGTTTCATTTTATTATTATTATTACAATTATAAGCTCATTCTTTTAACGTTAAAGTTAACAGACTAGTGCAGCAATACACAGGTTTATTTCTCATTTATTTTTATATAAATAATTTATATATATATATATATATATATATATATAAAACAAATTCAATATTATTAGTATTAATAATTTAACTAAATCACTAAGGCAAACACATAGGGCAACCGCGGGGGAATTAACGCACATATCAAACACACCTATAATGTAGTTGTGCATCATTATATCATTAAAATATAATAATAAGAAATTGGGGTATCACACAACTGACATGTCTCACATCCTTTAGTATATTGAAAACAATCTGCCGTTATGGTGGGCCAATAATATCCATGGTGATAAATCAGTCATTTCATTACAGGACTAGCATTATGGGATCCATAAAGTCCTTAATGTACCTCAATCATGACTTTGAGAGACTCTATCCTCCCAACACATTTTAATAGAATGCCTTTGCATCCTCTTTTATATAGATCCCCATCCACCAATACATAGTTGAGTGTTTTTTGCTTCAACGTGAAATCGGCTGAACTTGAGGGATCTTTTAAGTAGTCGGCTAACTCTTTAATCCAAAGGTCAACCACTTGGAGGCGTCCTTCCATGGGAGATTCCTCATAAATAAGTTTAAAGGGTATTTATATGTATCTAGATGCTTATTGGGATAATTCATTAGCCTCCTTGTTCTTATCACGAGGGATGTGTAAGACAATTGCACCTATAAACATACGAAGCAATGTGCTAGCTGTTTCGCAACTTCTTTGGAGATTTGGGTTCGAGCATTGGTATTCTCGAGTGAATTGTGTCACTATTAACTATGAATCTCCCTTAACCTATACGTAATCAAAGTTTATCACCATTATTGGAAAACTTAAGATCTAGGTGACATTTAAACTTCCAAACTATTCCTCTAAGTTAATGATAATGATGCCAACTTCAATTTCCTTTTGGGTTCTAGGTTCGTCAAACATCAAAATGCTTGGCTAATGGATCTTGAAATTCTACATACGAATGTTGTGCTAAAAAGTCCATTTCGTTAGTTGACCCTGCAAAGTTGGTCCATTGAGTAAATATTTAACTATGTCGATGTTGCACAACACTAATACTTCTCGTGGTAATAAATAATATTCAAGTTTAGTACAAGCATAAAACAATGACAAACATAATTTCTATGTAGGCATATATCTAGTTTCTATATCATTCAAGGTTCGACTAAGATAATATACTTCTTTTTTTGTACCATTATGCCCATCTTGGGAAAGCAAGATGCTGAATGACTCGTCTTTAGCATCAATATATAACTTGAGTGGTTTACCTGACATTGGCGGCATAAGACCAAACATGTTAGCTAAAGTGTCTTTGATTTGATCAAAAGCCATGTGATGTGTTTCCCTTATACCAATTCCTCTATGTCTTTCAGCCGAAGCTTAGTTGAAAAAGCTTTTATTTTGCTAGTCGAATTTGATATGAATCTCCTCAGAAAGTTAAGCTTCCCTATAAGACTTTGTAATTCCTTCTTGGTAGTAGGAGGCATGGCTACCATTATGGCCCTAGTTTTGTTCTTATCCACTTAAATCCCTTTATTGTGTACTAGGAAACCTAGAAAGTTCCCTACTAACACTCGAAATGTGCATTTTGCTTGGTTCATTTTTAGACCATGGAGCCTCATTCTTTTCAAAGCATGTTCCAATATGGCCATACTTTTAAGGAGTTACCACGTCAGCAATGTATTCCTCCATGGTTTTTCCAATATGGTCATGGAAGATTATATTTATAGCCATTTGTTAGCCTGCACCTACAATCTTGAGCCCAATGTTAGAACCAAGTAGGTTTCAACAACTATGACCCTTACTTGTTTTGACAACAACAAAATTATTTTGTGGGAACAATTTAAAGCAATAATGTTGTGTTTAAGTGTGCAGTTCCCAGATCGGGTATTTTATATGACTCTCTGATGTTTGATCAAAGTTAAAGGATCACCAAGACTCTGCTCTAATTTTCGTACTCTAATTCTGGTGAACGCGCCTTTGATGACTCTATCTAATACAAGCAATCATTTGATTAGTCTGCCTCTGATAATCACGTCAACCATCTAATCTCTTTGCCTTTGAAAAAGAAAGTGGTCGTCTGCCTCTGATAATCACTTCAAGCATCTAATCGCCTAACTCTGTTCAAAAGTCAACTCTTTGATAAAAAGTCAACACTCAAGACAATCAATGCTCTGATGGAAGTAATCATTCTGAA
This sequence comes from Cicer chorassanicum, assembly GCA_037974735.1. Classification (NCBI taxonomy): domain Eukaryota; kingdom Viridiplantae; phylum Streptophyta; class Magnoliopsida; order Fabales; family Fabaceae; genus Cicer; species Cicer chorassanicum. The sequence goes on from JBBPBP010000001.1 coordinate 44,189,242, forward strand.
TGACAAGCTCTAGAAAAGTTAATGCTCCAAAAAGTTAATGTCTAAATAGTCAACGTTCTGAAGAAGACAAATTTGTGTAACATCTGCTCAACACTCTGAATTCATTATTTGTCTAAAGGTCTATGTAACATACCCTGATCATGATATTCTATACTCTTTCTGTTTCTATAATAAGATACTCAAAATCAATTACAGGGACTATTTCTAGACAAGCTTTAAAGATGAATCAATCTCTTAAAGATTTGATACAAAAGATCATGATTCATGTTGATTTCTTGCAATGAGAATAACGATCTGAAACTCTAATGCTCTCTATAAAAGGACGTGCAACTATCATTGAAAAAGCACAATAACAATAACACTAATAGCAACAACAACAACAAGCTGCAATAAGCACAATATTTTCATCTCTACACTCTTCCTCTCTATCCTTTGTTTTGTCTAAGTGCTAAGAAACAGACTTCTGAGAATACAACAATGTAAATACCTTTTTGTGAGAGTTATTCAAAAAACCCTTAAATTTCTCTTTTGTAACCTAGCCCAATAATGACTGCATTCCTCAACAACTTGACTGTACTAAGTTAGAAGGTTGAGAAGATTTGAACATAGTTAGTTTGACTAGTAGGTGTTTAGTGGAAGTGTAATTCAGTTGATGAATTAGTAGATTAAATCCTTCAGTTTGAAAGGACTAGATGTAACTACCGTGTTGGTGGTGAACTAGGATAAATCCACATTAACTACACAAAACACAATTCCAAAAAATCAATCACATAGAACAAACAAGTCCTTACATGTGAAACTAAAACTTGGAAGGAACTCTTATCTCGCGGAGCTTTCTTACATTACAAAGCTATGCTGAAGCTATTGAAGTTGATCACACCTATCAATTGAAAATGTCTCGAATACTTCTCTTCCTCTAAACCTTTAACCAAGTAAATTTCAAAAAGTTAAAATGAAATCCCAAAACCCCAAACAAGCCTCGCCAATTCGGCCTCAAATCCTAAACCACCCCTAGGGTTTTCTGTTTCTCAAACTAACTCAACACAAAAATTCCTATATTATATTAGGATACACTTGATTAATAATTTTTTATCAAAGTGAAACACTTCTAATTTTAAACCTCGAAACACCAACATTTACTTATGTCAAATTTCTTGAAGAACATCAAAGATTATTTGTCATAGTTAAAAAACAATTCAAATCACTTCAAAGACATTTTTAAAGCTCATAAATTTTTAAAACTCAATTCATGTTGAGATAAATCACTAAACCACTTGTTTTATAAACACCACTTACTAAATTTGTTTCCAAACTTTGTCTAAAAGAATATGACTTCTTTTGTTTATTTTCTTTCCTTAAAATTTTTCCACATAACACCAATAGTTTTCACTATCTTTTACAACTTAAAACACTTATAAAAGTTTTCAAAGTCACCACTTAAAATCTACTAACATTTTAAAAACCTTAAAATTTTCAACAACTATTCAAATAAACAACTTTAGATTTTTAACCACTTTAAATCAAATACCACATTCCTATTTGCACCAAAGAAATTATGAAATTTCAAAACCCGAGGGTTTTGTGTTTGGTTCGGCGATTAAGGTAAATGGAAGGGGGAAAATTCCTTATCCAAATATATTTCCATCCATGGTTCTAAATATACATTCAAAGGTCTTTTTATCATTCGAAGCAACAACAAAAACTTCAAGGATCAATTTACTAACACAAATTCATATTTTGATTAAAACTTCAAATGGTTCCAAATCAATTTTTTCTTCAAGATCTACTACCACAAGTCCTGGATCTAACACTTTTGAGAAGAAAACATCATTCTAATACAAATCTATGTTTTGAGTAAAACATCAAAGTGTTCTAAATCAAATTTTCTTTAAGATCTATTACTATAAAACATGGATCTACAACATTAGTGCAAGAAAAATAACATTATTACATAAGTCATTTTTTTGCAAATTATCAAAATGTCCCAAATTCATTTTTTCTTTGAGATCTATCATTACACACAACATTATTGAAAGAAAATTTTAAAACTCCAAATTCAGTTTTTTGCAAAAATTTCAAAGTACTCTAAATCAAATTTTTCCTTTAGATTTTATCTTCACAGACCATGGATCTACAACATTCATGAAAGAAAATTTAAAAATTTCAACGCCTAAATGAAAAGGCCTCACAACCATGAAGAGGAAAAGGAAAAGAGAAATGTTACCTCGCTCTCATACTAATCCTCAAGCTTGCTTTAAGATCCTAGACCCCCAATACTCCTTTTTTTTTATCTAACTAGTAGTGAGGTTTGATGTTTCCTCAAAACTACTTGAACAGGAGAAAAAATTTTGAGACAAGAGGAAAGAGGGAGTATTGGTCACGGGTTTCCAAAGAGAGAGAGATGGAAGGAACTTTTTTGCTTTACCCATGTATATATAGCCAAGGAAAAAACAAGGAGGGCCACAAGTTTTAAGTGATAAAGTGTGGCCAATTCTCATCCACCTATTTCTTACTAGGTGGTAAAAAAAATAACTAGATATTTTTAGCTCTTTACTTTATTTCACATCGTTAACTTTTTCACAAAATATCTGCCCTGACACAACTCCACAGAAATTAGGGTTTAACAACCAACGGTCTTACATTTGTTCACTAGTACAATTCATGTTTGGTTTTGGTAGAGTCAAATCCACCGAATTTGGTGAAGGTACATCAGGTCGTGGCAGATGTGTTGTGAGATTAGCCGATCCAAGTGGGTAATAACCCCATGATTGCTTGAACGATTTGTCCACAACTGGCCTTGGTATTCCTACTGTTGAACTAAAGGCTTGTACTCCTGTGTATGACATGTTGTTCGCTTGTTGAATATTTCCATAAGGCGATACTTCTGACATTCCAATTTGTCCTACTGTTTCAAGTGGCCTTCTAGCATATGTAGCTGACCATTTTGAAGGTTAGGCTCATTATACGTATCATTCGCCAAGGATTCCCCCTAGGGTTAGTAGTGGTAAAAGTACTAGGTTGAGAATTATAAGGAATAAAAGGTATATGTTGTTTAGGATTCATGTGCACATGAGAAGTTTATTCCATTGTAATGATCGGCATACTTTGTTTTACAATGTCTTCCTAACCTTTGTTCCCTTGTATTCCTTGGACTTCAGAAGTGACAAAGTTATCACTCGAATTGCCTCTCTTTGTCTCTAGTTCCCTGACTTGTTGAACCTTAATGTAAACCATGGGTTTAACAATGTTAGCAAGTTGTTGGGAGACTTGATACATGATATCATGTATCCCCGTTCCAATCTGTTGTCTAATGAAAGACGTGGTCATAACCATTGCTTGCTCAAGTGGATCAATCACCGCGTCTCTAGAAGCATTAGGAACAACCATAGATAAAGGAATTCCTAACATTTGAGGAGGGTTATTGGACCTACGTTGAGAAATTTACCATAATGCAAGTGCATTCGTCATAGGTAATCATGACCTGGCAAAGTGAAATTTTCAATGGTCGCTCCCATGGTGTCCCACCGGGTGTGCCCAATTTGTTGTTGGGATTAACATTTAGCCAAGGAAACGACTAACTATTCTCAACTTACAATTCCCTATTTCTTCAAATGATTATGCTAAGGAATGAACTTTGTCCCTCAGTTATGAGTCTTCATTAGTTTCTTGATTTTAATTAGTTTATAGTTAATTTTATATGATTTCATATAGTTTAAGAGTCAATTTAATAAAGAAAAATATTTTTTATCTACTTGAATCATGTTGGTACTAACCCGCTCTAACCAAACAAATTGTCGGAGTATTTTCTTCTTGTTTTTGACTTTACAAGTTAATTACTTTGAGGAAATTTGCATTCGAGGAGTACTACAGGCACAAGATGATTTTCGGAGTGCAAAACACCTTATTTTGAAGTTTGGAGCACATCAAAACTATGCCAAGGCATATTGCACCATCCATTGCACTATAGTTCATTTGTTGGCACAACTCCCTGTCTCTAAGTGCAATGAAGATCACTTCTTGCGCATTGTGCTAGCTTGATGTGCTTCTTGCATCAGTCAGCCAGCGCAATGCGTCGTTAGTTAGCAACCTTTATGTGTAATTTTTTTCATTTGTATCTTTTATCCAATATTATGAAGTAGCTAATTTACCCATTGATTAAGGCATAGATGAACTTCCTTGAATTTATGTAATTTTGGTTTTTATATACTATTTATGCAATTACAAAGTATTTGATTATTCATATATTTGTGTTCTTCATGCTTTTATGTAACTGATCAATATAGAATTGAACTTAGGTATTACTTCGTTATTAGGAAATAGGTTGTAATAACCAGAACTAAAATAGATGTTCATGTTTCAATATTGTTATAGGGATATAAATATTTACATATGTCATTAGAAATTAACGTTCTTGTACGCTTTAAGTAACAAGCTAGATCACCTAACAAATTAAGGTTCATTGTTATAAAAAAAGGATTTTGAGGCAAGAATTTGATTTTAATCTAGTTGGTTAATTTGACATGATCAAATAAGTTAGATTGTTAAAATAAGGAATTAATAATTACATAGTCGATAAAAGGTGATTCGAATTCCTAATATTTTTCTTTTCATATTGAAATTTTTGCTATTTAATTTTAATTTTTTTCAAAACTATAAATCAATTGATTAACCATTTATTTACCTAAGTGTTTACAACTTTGTTGCGCCGATTAAATTAATAACAAGCTAGATTTTAATTATCACTTTATTACTTTGATGATTTAGTTCACTTGCCAAATAGTTGTTACTCAACTATGGATTCCTTAACTACTCAAAAAATTGCTAATGCGTAAAAAACTTGTTTGATTGAAAATGCGTGTACCAACACCGTACTAAAAATTTCTTAAGTATGGTGTTGATACTTAAGCTATTGAACTACAAATGCATAAAGTAAAGTAAATTGATGAAAGATAGATAATGCATAAAAGAACTTGTTTGATTGATTATGTGTATTATAAATATTACAAATACTGATATTTATAGGCAAAAGTAATCATACTAGTCATAAATCGTGGCCTATAAACATGTAGCCTTGTTCGGCTAGTTACACGGGTAATGCGTGTTAACTCCCATTTGAAGAAATTTATGGCGCCCCACGATCGACTCATCAGTGGTGGATCCAAAACCCCTGGTCAACATATGCAAACTATTATATATATATATACATACACACACGATTTTTACAAAATAAAGATGTAAATTTTAGAATCATAAAATTTTATTACATATTTAATAAAAATATTATGTACATTACAATTTTCCTCTATACAATTTTAAATTTTGAAACTTGAACTAATCATTAACTTAATTATAATGTCAAGTCAATATCTTATTTGTGAAATCAATAAGTCACTAATTAAACTTTAAAAGTAGTTAAAATTTTATTTATATATATATATATATATATATATTTTGTTATTTACAAGTATCATGTTTAATACTCTACATCCTCTAAATGACATTGAAGTAAAATTTGATCAAATTATGTATATTAAAAAAAATGATTGATCATATTTACTTAATACAATTTAAATAAATAAATAAATATATTGTCTAAATTATCTTTATGACTAATAAATTGGTTCGTTGAAATAAAAAAATAAACAAATTAAATAAAAACTTAGTTAACATTTGTTTATATTTTGTTAAAACCGTTTTATTTCATTGGAAATTGAGTGCATATTTTAAGATGTTTTAAGTATATTTTATCTACGTTGTATCAATGACTTTTAACCGGTGGTTCTTTCTTTAGCTCAATGCAAAGTCACAACTTTATCTCTCAAAACCACAATCGATTCCTTCGTAAAGCCATTTTGTTGAATAGTATTTGCAATTTGCAATTCCAATCCACATTCCTACGCACGCGTGCAGAGTCAATTTGATTTGATCAGTTTTACACAATTGACATTGGAAGCATGTGCAAAATAAACAATTAAAAAAAGATATTACGTGCAAATTTTAAAAGCTGAGAGAGTGCAAGTGCACATCCTAAATCCAACATAGGTTTGTTTCTGCGGCGGCTCGTCCTTCCTATTTCTTCGGCATATATTTGTTGTCTATATATGCGTGTGTATTTTTTTTTAATTGTATCTCTGTGAATTGTTAGTAGTTTTAAAAATATGGAATATGACTATAACTATAGGTTACATTGAGTTTTAACTCAATTTTAAGCCTCTACGATCTTTGTAGGTTTCCGTAGACTTGAGAATTGTTCCTTGTACACGTGATCCTACCTTGGCTAAGGAGAATTTGACTACACAAAATTCCCTACACGTATTATCTTACCTCGATCAAGGAGAATTCTATCAATTGTTCTATAAAAGCATAATTTTAATTCGTGAAAATGTTTTTGAAATCGATTTTATCCACTGAATACTCAAAATCTATTCACGCATCTAGATTCGGAAAACCACCAGGTCTAACAAGGTGGGTATTAAGGTACCCGAACCTGCACCAGCACCCATATCCATTTATTTTTGTAGGTAATACATGTGCCTGTACCCGTACTCATAATGTGAGTTTTTACCTCACCCATTATGAATATTTTTTTAGGATATCCAATGGATAGAGTCCAATTGCCATCACTAAGTGTGTCAGAGTAATTTCCGCGTCATGTCGAGTCTGTATTTAGTTGGACCTTGATATTGGAGTTGTGTGCTCCATTTGTATTGAATCGATGTATATTATTACATTTAGGTTGAGCTTTTAGGCCTTACCATTAGAATTCCATTATTAAGTTCGTAGCTATATATATACCATAAAACAAAATTGTAATATTTGAAGAGTTTAATTATTCTGTATTGTAAAATATTTTACATATTAATCTATCCCAATAATTCATAAATATAACTTTAGAGATAATTATAGTAACAATCAATCATATTTAATTATTTATCAATTGTAATTAATTGATAAAATAAAAAACATTCACATCCATTATATATATATATATATATATATATATATATATATATATTTAAGTAAAAATTATAATCGAAAAATTAATGTATTTATCTTAATTTTTTATTTTTAGTCAAAGTCGCTTGAAAAATCAAATCCATGTAATGAACGAATGAATATGAAAGAATAATACAAAAAAAGGTTTAGTGAAAGTGTTTGATCATCCTTACTTCCTTCCGATGTACGTGTGAGTAGACGAAAAAGAAGATGTGGCAGCGCACCTTAGACACCACCCATCTCACTCTCAGAACCACCTTACTCCTTCGTTCCTTCCTCTTCTCTCCTCCTTCTTCTTCTTATTATTCCTCTTTCACTTTCAGAACAATCACCACTCTCTCACAATCTCAGTCTCACTCTTTTCTTCCCTTATCCCCAACAACAAAACCCACACAACAACATGTTTCCTTCACCACCCCCCATTTTCGCTCATCCATTATACGCTGCGTTTCGTCGTTTCCTACACTCGACTGGAACGACGCCGTTTCTTGCTCCGAGGTTGATGCTGACGTCACTCATGATGGAACCCTTGACCAAGATGCCAAACCTTCCATTCCTGTTAGAGCTTTCTTCTTCTCTACCAGGTACATACATATCCAATTATATTTTTAATTTATTCAATTAGTAATATTATTATTATTATTCGTTTTTGTGGTTTAGTAAAATTTAATATGAAATTGTAAAGTAAACGATAAGAATGGGGTTTTTGAACATTAGGGATGGTGAATTGGGTTATAGGTTAAGAAATTTTCTTCCAAAATTAAATTTTGGGGTCTCTTGTTTTTCAAGTGTTTTTGTTTTTGTAAAACATTTAATTAGAAAATTCAAACAGATAAAAAATGTTTTCGATAACACAATAATTGTTTGGATCCTATTGAATTAAAAAAAAATACTTGAATATGAATGGAAAAATTAATCAATATTTTAGGAGCTGTTTCCTTTGTGAAAATGTTTCCTGTTTTCATTTCCTAAATTATGTGTTTATTTTACCTTGATGAGAGACTTTTGAAGTAAACCATTATCATGAAGATAAGATGAAATGTTAGTTAATGAAGATGCATATCTAGAAATAATGAAAATGGTTTTTTGACATTTTCATTATTTCTAGAAATGCAGACAATTGTTCACTTAAAAAATCTCTTACCTCCTTATTAACAAGTAAAATTAACACAAAATTAAAAAAATGAAAATAAGAAATATTTTCACAAATTAAACAGCCCCTTAGTGTGTGAATCATAGGCATAATTATGCAAGGTTTTATCCACAAGAAAGCTCAATTTGACACTTTAGCTGCACGGCTTTATCTTCTGATGGAATAGTCTTTTGGGTTGGACTCTCCTCATGAGCTCAATTTTTAACAATTGATGTTTTCATGGACGGTTGAATTACAGAAATGGCTACCTATATTCTAGATTAATGTAACTACCGAATATTGATAGATGAGTTAAATCACCAAAGGCGTAAGGGATACCACTTGGTCAGTGTCGACAGAGTGAAAGTTGTCGTGGACATCGTCTTTAAATGGGGTGGCAATGTTATGAACCGCACCCTTCAGTAGATAAGAAAGCTCATGTGATACTTAAGCCATGAGGCTCTCCCACCTAATGAACTAATCTTTTGGATTGGGTTCTCCTCATGGGCTTAAGTCATAACATTATCATATTAATTCAACCGTTCATCTCCAAAATTAAGCAAAATTCAAATGGAAGAAAACACACTACACAGAGACTCTGTCAAATTTTAGTTGGAACCTTGCTTTGTTTTTGCATCAATGGCTGTAGACTTACCTGGACCAATTTTCAAAAGTTTGCCAGCGGACAGGCCACGTTTCACTGGAGGGAGGGATGCCATTTATCGCTGCCTCGCTGGTGAGAGTGCTAGAGTGAAAATTGGTCACAGCTTGTATGCCTGATTGCATTCAAAACTTTTCTCGTGACCCGATGAAACACGTTTGAAGAGGAAACTGGCTGAAACACAATTGGTCCTGCAGATTTGGGCCAGTTTTGAAAATTTTGCGGACATACAAATTTGTGGGAGATCATTCCTCAGACCGAGTTTACAAAACAAAAATTTTACAAGTGAATTAACCAATTTTCTCTATCGGAAATCAACAACTTGGACGAGTTTGTGTTTGACAACAAATTTAGTATCTAATGTATACTTAGATCATAAACACATGTTTTAAAGTGAATTGTGGACAGTTGTCTATATACTTAAATCGTGTAGCTTCTAACGCATTATCACATGTTTTACTTTTTGGTCTCATTCACCTACATGGTGATTGCAATGAAGCACTCCTGTGATATGTTGAGCCTACATTACTGCTACTGCTTGGGTAGACACATCTTCTTCATGAGTCAGAACCATTGGTGCCTGAGATTAAGTAGCTGATCGCATCAGTGCGTATCATACTGCATTGGCCATAACCTGACCACCACTACAACTTTAAACCTATTTACTTCAATATACAGTAACCACGAGTTGCTGCATTGTAGGTTCAATATTTCACATTTAATTTTTAAACTGGAACATGCTTTCAGTGCTTCAAAACAGTGCCCATTGATTGTTCTCAAAGAGCTATGCTAGTATTTAAATAACTCATGCTTGAGTGTGATATTCTAATGATGTTATTAGAGGAAAACAGTTGTACTTTTTGAAAGAAAAATGATGCTCTCACACTTGTTGGGTATGAAAATAGTTAGAGAAGAGAAAAGAAAGAGAGAAAGTGATGTAGTGGGTGATGTTATCTATAAAGAAGAGAGATATAAAGGAAGAGGAGTAAAAGTGATGAGAAATAAAGGGGCGAACAAAATCATAGCCTTTTGTGAAAAATGGGCAACAAAGAATGTCTTCTTCAGTACAAGAAGATAGCGTGAATTTTTCAGTTTTGAATTAAGAGCAGTGTTATCAATGGCAGATTAGGGTGGCCAGCCAAAAATCCACCATACAAGTATGGCATCGTGGCTTATGACAAAAACATGGCCTATAATAAGCAATATGGATGACAAAAATGCACCATGCCATGGTGCTGCCATGGCAGAAATTTGACAACACTGATTAAGAGAGTAATAAGGTGTTAATAACTTATAAATTTAAAATGATACAAAGACAATAAGTTTCACGATGATTCATACTTTTAATTAAATAATTTATTTGAGTAGAGAATGGTTACTTGGAAAGAAAATTTTACTGTCTTCCCTTTCTCTCCGAAATCCTCCATCCAAACAAATTCTTAGGAAAATTAAAAAAGGGATAGGGCAAGTAATGCTGAATTTTCAGAACCAGATAATTAAATGTTGTTATCTACATGTGTGCTTTTTGTTTCATATATATATATATATATATATTGATTTATATATCTCACTTTCATTTTGGATGTAGTGTTGATTTAAAAAGCTTGGTGGAGCAGAACAAACCAAACTTTGTCACACCCTCATCACGGATGACTAATTATGTTGTTCTCAAGTTTGGCAATCTTTGCGATTCTAAGGTATGGTGTTCTGCCGCTTTCTTTATTTTATATTGTTTTGTTGTTATGAACATGCTGTCTAGGCAGTTAAATATACTGTATGAAGAGCAAAAATGTAATACCTAGTTATGGGTTTGATAATTGAAATGATGACAAAAGATTTCATATATATACCAGAGAATAAGGTACTAATAATGTGTAAAAGAAATAATATAGTAAAATCCTTAAATAAAACCTTACAACTGAAAATTCGTTAATAATCAAAATATTCAAAACTGGGCATTTAATAACTAATTGCAAAATAAAATACGATGTAGACACTATGCCTACTTATTCTTAATCTACTAACCTAATCTAATGAAATTACTCTTCTCAAAGGAGGTAAGACTTCTCAACTCTCGACATCCTCAACGGTCTCAGTTTCTGAGAACATTTTCTTGTCAATTTTTGTTTGTTATGTATTTATCCTCAGTGCTGCATTAATAAAGATGTAGGTGTCTGAGGGATAATTCGTAGTCCTATGTTGACAGTTGAAACACATAATTGCATTCAATCTACGTGCTTTCTTTTAATTTCATTTGGAGGAACGAGAGATAATGAGGAAGCTTAATGATCTCATATAATAACTATTGGTTAGCTATCATTTCAGTTTTATTTATCAAAAACATCACAAGACCTAGCTCATACCTTAGAGATGTAATGTGATATGGACAGTGTCCCTTTAAAATGAGGTTTAAAGTACTCCTTTAACCTGAATATCAGCCACAATGCTGACAACGACGTAGATGACAATAATCATTCAAACAAACGTATTGTTTAGAATGGGTAAATAAAGTCAATAGCATTATTTAAAAATTAGAGCTCACTGTCTTCACATTGTAAGGTTTCATTTTGTTATCCTTTCACAAGCTATTATGTCTGTGAAAAAAGGTTTCATGCAATGAATGATCATATGAATTTGTTTCAGGGTCCAGGTACTTCTTTCTCGAATGGAAGAAATGGCTGTTACATGGTGGTTTTTCAGTATGGCTCCATTGTATTGTTTAATGTCTCTGAACATGAGGTGGACGGCTATTTGAAAATTGTCAGGGAGCATGCATCTGGTCTGCTTCCTGAAATGAGAAAGGATGGTGAGCTCTTATATCCAATTTAAAATTGAAAAGTTTTCAAGTTTTTCATGCACGAAATCCTGTAAACAGCATCTAAAGTTCTTAACGTTACTAATTTGTCAAGGTGATCTTTTTAAATACTTTTCCAAATTTATGATTCTATTCTAGAATGACTAAACTGTGAATGTTAGCATAATAACATGATGTAAAGGGAAACCTGATGCTATAAAGTTGCTGCCAACGTGTCAGATTCATTGGGGACTTATAATTTATTCTAGATATCCTTCTCTTGTATTTGCAAGTGGTTGATTCCACTACAACTTGAACCTGTAACTGTAAGATATCCTTCCATTGGGTTTATTAAATATGGATTAATTTTGGTTGATGTCAAAAGCAGATTACAAAATATAGCCAGTGTCATTAAAGCTTCAATGGGTTGTGCTGAGCTTTATAACAATCCATTTTCGCATTGATCCATTTTGACATTGATGGGCATTTGTGTAAAACTGTAGTCTGAACATTTACAGTGTGCACATGATTGCTGTTGTTGGAGTGATGTTTCTCAATCTAATTTTGTACACATGTAAATTTGTAAATGCTGTTTTTGTTTAGAAGCCGCAGCTCAATGTTTATGGATATGGTGTTGGTGGTTCTCAATTTGCAAATATTTTAGTATATAGAATGGAAAATATAGGCACTCTATTGAAAGGTTTCATGAATTTTGGGAATCCCTTTTCCCATTGTAACTCATTTTATGAATAAAGTTATTTTCCCTTTTGATAAATTAGTAAATTATATGCAGTTCAAAGGTCCCCCTCTAAGGGCAAGTGATTTATTTGGATGCAGGTTGTTTAAACTCTTTCCTCTGATGTGTGTCATGTGTTTGTTACTTTATGGGAACTGGAACTGTTATATTATTTTTATGAATCAACTGTGCTTTAGTTTCTTGGACTAATTTAGTAATTTTGGATAGATGAGGCTAAAATTTTGGGGTAATGAGCTGCTCTTTGGTGCTTATGGTTAGTTCAACACTTGTATATGATGTAGATTTCTTTGGCCTAGCAATTTATTTGGGTGTTGGGATAAGATTATATGATTAGCTTTTATTTGGTGAGAAGCATATGACCTTTTAAGGTCATTTTCCCGACAGATCTGCTGAGGGATTGGAAGCTTTCTTCATTGATGTTTTCACTTTTATATTTTTAAAATTTATTTTATTTATTATTTTATCGTCTGATTGAGAATTCTGTTAGAACTGGCATGACATAATTAATAATATATCACTAAATAATCATTCATTTATTGATGGATTACAAGAAACACACCAGAAACAAATTAGAGATAGGATGGTCTTTGATTACAAATGATTCCCTTGCAAGATATTCGAGTCTTGGTGTCTCCCTTCTAAGAATTAGAGAGCTTGGCCTCTCCCTCCGAATTTCTAATCAATAGCAGCCTACCCTCTCTTTTGCAATAACTTATATTTTTATTCCAAGTACATTAACATAACTGCCATAATTTAAATATAACTGTCATAATTTAAATATAACTGCCATAATTTCTAATATTTACTACTAAGAGGTCTAACAATACTTCCCCCAAAAGAATCACCTTGTCCTCAAGGTGAAGAAAATAAAGAAATTGTTCCATAATATTCTTCGACAGTCCCAGTTAGTTTGAGACTCATTAACTATTCATAAGGATTTTTTGTTATTGTTGCTTGAAATCTTTCAAGAAGTGCACCAAGAAATTCATTCCACGTTGGTTCTACTACACAACTCGCACAATTGAAACCAATTTAGAGCCTTTCCCTACATTGCATCCATGACTGCCTGAAGATTTTCTGCATTCATGACTCCTTTCAATTCAAAATTACGGTTGATTTTATTCACCCATCCAAATGCATCATCTCCTGAGAGCCTCAATCTGTGCTTCCATCCTTCGCGTGTAAACCATGAAACAGCCCCAAGATCTTGTGCTCTGATACCAGTGTTAGAACTGGTATAACAGAATTAATAATATCACTAAATAATCATTCTTTTATTGATGGAACACAAGAAACACACCAGAAACAATAATAGAGATAGGATGGTCTATGATTACAAATGATTCCCTCCCAAGATATTTGTAAAATATTATATTAGAATGTAAATATTTTAGCTTAGATGGGCTGTAAGTATTCTGGCCCGATTAGCATTTCTGTCTATTTGTATTCCTTTTTATCTATATAAAAAGAACTTCCGCTGTGTAGTTGAAACACACGGGTTTTCAATATGTCTCTCAATAGCTTTCATATTCAACATGGTATCTAGAGCCTGTTGAGAGATAACCCTGATCGTCAACTACCCGGTGGACCTACTGTCTCCGGTGAATATTTTTTTTCGGCAAACCGTGTCCTCAACTCCGGTTTTCTCCTCCCTGCCTTTGATACACTGATTCCAAAATTTGTTATCCATCCGTCCACGCACCGCCACCACTGCCGTCACTGTTGTTGCTGTCTCCGACGATTTTTTTCGACGAACGACCACGCCAGCAGTGTCGCACACCCCAGATCGGCCTACCCCTTCAGACGCGCCACCAGAAACACCTCCACGCGCCCTCACGCGCCTCCACGCGCCACCAGCCCTCACGCGCGTGAGATCCACGCGCCGCCAGCAGCAGCCGCGCGTGACGGCGCGTCCGGCAGCCGTTCACGGCGCCGCTTCTTCCGTCGCGCTCGCCTCGGCCTCCTGCTTCCATATCTGCCCTCAGTTTTGAGTTTCGAGTTACGGATATACGAGTTCCAGTTCAAACAGCCCCTGTTTTCCAGGTTTCGACGCGTTTTCTGGCACTCTTTATTGACCATGACGTCTCAGTCTGAAACAAAGAGCATTTTCACCAACTACATCACTTCTCCTCTCTCTGTCGAAAAATTGAATGGGTCAAATTACGATAGTTGGGCCGCCGACATCAAACTATGGATGCTTGGTCAAGGTTACGAGGACCATCTCACTCAAAATCCTGCAAAGGTGGTTGCGGCTGAAACATCCAAATGGAAACAGATAGATGCTCAGCTGTGTAGTGTCATCAAGTCTACACTTCATCCAGATGTCAAACCGATTTTCTGTCCACATCTCACGTGTGAATCAGTTTGGAGTCAAGCAAAGGCACTCTATACTAACGACACTCAACGTCTCTATGGAGTTTGTCACCGCTTGCTGAATATCATTACTTCGAAGACAATAGATGGCTCGATTTCTTCATATCTAGGCACCGTTCATAGTGCACTTCATGATTTTAATGAGCTTCTCCCTTCTGCTGCAAGTAATCCCGTTGAACGGCAGAAAGAGTTGGAACAACGCAGCACCTTCTTCATGCTCCTTGCACTCTATGGCCTACCCCAGGAGTACTCTGCAACTCGTGATCAAATTCTGGGGTCTGTTACTGTTCCGGATATGTCTACTACCTCAGCGATCCTCCTTCGAGTACCAGCAAAGCATCCAGTTGAGCATTCTATGACTTCGACTCCAGGTGACACTGCTGCCCTTGCATCTCAGGGACATAATCAGAATCGCTCTCGTGGAGGACCATCCAACTCTAAGCCTCGTCCCAAATGTGAGCATTGTCATCGGCTTGGACACACTATTGATCGCTGTTGGAAGTTGCATGGTAAGCCTCCGTCTTCGATAAATGCAACTCAGCTTGATCCTTCTGCCACTGTTCAGACTACACCATCTCCACAAGGCTCCCCGGCAAATTATGAAGATTTCCTTCGATGGGTTCAGAGTCATCCGAACTCTAGTTCTCCTACTTCGGTTGCATATACTGGTAACTCATCTGTTTACCTCTCCCACTCATCTTCTCTTGGCCCTTGGGTTCTTGATTCTGGTGCGTCTGATCATGTCACTGGTAATAAAGGTCTCTTTTCTTCACTCTCTACATCTGGTTTTTTACCTACTATAACTTTTGCCAATGGCACTCAAACCCGGTCTCAAGGAGTTGGCACTGTCCAAATTCTCCCTTCCATTTCAGTTGCATCTGTTCTCTATGTACCTGGATGCCCTTTTAATTTACTTTCAGTTAGTCGATTGACTCGGTCTCATAACTGTATTATTCTTTCACTAATGATAATGTTACCTTGCATGACCGGAGTTCGGGACGGACGATTGGCGTCGGATGTGAGTCTCAAGGCCTCTATTACCTTTCTACATTTTCCAAGACGTGCTCTGCAACAGAGTCCCCTCATACTATCCATGCTCAGCTAGGACACCCAAGTCTTACCAAACTGCAAAAACTGGTGCCTAGTTTGTCTAAGTTGTCTACTTTACATTGTGAGTCGTGTCAGTTAGGGAAACACACCCGTAGTAATTTTCCTGATCGAGTCAATAAAAGAGTATCATCTCCCTTTGCTTTAGTTCACTCTGATGTTCGGGGTCCCTCTCGTACTGTGTCTACTTTAGAGTCTAGGTATTTTGTTACTTTTATTGATGATTACTCTCGTTGTACGTGGTTATTTTTAATGAAAAATAGAGCTAACCTATTTTCCATTTTTGAGCAATTTTATCAAGAAATTAAAACTCAATTTGGGGTTTCTATTCGTACCTTAAGAAGTGATAATGCTCGAGAATATTTGTCCCATCAGTTTCAAAGTTTTATGGCTTCCAATGGTATTCTACACCAAACATCATGTCCTCATACACCCCAGCAAAATGGGGTAGCCGAACGCAAAAATCGGCATCTCATTGAAACCACACGAACCTTACTTATCCATGGCAATGTTCCTTTCCGTTTTTGGGGGGATGCAGTCATAACGGCATGCTACCTTATCAATCGTATGCCGTCTTCTGTCCTTGATGGCAATATCCCTCATTCGGTCCTCTTTCCCCATTCCCCTCTTCACCCACTACCACCTCGTGTCTTTGGGTCCATGTGTTTTGTCCACAATTTATCTCCTGGTTTGGACAAATTGTCACCTTGATCACTCAAGTGTGTCTTTCTCGATTATCATCGGTCCCAAAAGGGCTATCGTTGTTATTCTCCTACACTACACCGCTACGTTACATCAGCCGATGTTACCTTTTCGAGTCTGTACCATATTTTAAATCTACCCATATAGCTACTGAACCCCATCAGGACATTAATCCCGAACCTCCTCAGATAGTTATCCCTATTCCACCCACTCTTACTCCTATCGAACCTGTCGAGTCTGCCCCCCAACCTCCACGACCACTACAAACATATCAGCGTCGTCGCCTACCCTCTGTTGTGCCTGTTCCTGTTCCCATTCCAGACTCTCCTCCGACGCCACCTCCGGATCCGGCCCTGCCACCTGAGCATGACCTTCCCATTGCTTTTCGTAAGGATATTCGCACAACCCACAATCCATCTCCTCATTATATTGATTTGTGTTATCATCGTCTTTCTCCTTTGCATTACACTTGCTTGTCCTCTTTGTCTTCTGTTTCTATTCCTAAAACTACAGGTGAAGCATTATCCCACCCTGAGTGGAGGCAAGCAATGCTTGATGAGATGTGTGCTCTACAAAGCAGTGGTACTTGGGAACTGGTTCCTTTACCTCATGGGAAGTCTTTAGTCGGGTGTCGTTGGCTCTATACAGTGAAGGTTGGCCCTGATGGTAAGATTGATCGATTTAAGGCTCGGTTGGTAGCCAAGGGATATACTCAGATTTTTGGGTTGGATTACAGCAATACATTCTCACCTGTTGCCAAAATGGCATCTGTCAGACTGTTTTTCTCCATTGCAGCAATTCGACATTGGCCTCTCCATCAACTTGACATTAAAAATGCCTTTTTGCACGGTGATCTTGAAGAGGAAGTTTATATGGAGCAACCACCAGGGTTTGTTGCTCAGGGGGAGTCTTCCACCATGGTTTGTCGGCTGAACAGGTCTCTTTATGGTCTTAAACAGTCTCCTAGAGCTTGGTTTGGCAGATTCAACTCGGTAGTACAAGAGTTTGGTATGATTCGTAGTGAAGCCGATCACTCTGTATTTTATCGTCACTCAGCCCAAGGGTGCATCTATCTTATTGTTTATGTGGATGACATTGTTATAACTGGTAGTGATCAGCAAGGAATACTCCAGTTGAAACAACATCTCTCAAATCAATTTCAGACTAAAGACCTTGGTAAACTCCGTTATTTTTTGGGTATTGAGGTAGCCCAATCCAATGATGGCCTTGTAATTTCACAAAGAAAATATGCTATGGATATTCTTGAAGAAACAGGTCTGTTAAATGTCAAGCCATTTGATACTCCTATGGATCCAAATGTCAAACTCCTACCTAATCAGGGGGAGCCTCTATCAGATTCAGGAAGATATAGGAGATTGGTTGGGAAATTAAACTATCTCACAGTTACTCGTCCGGACATTTCCTTCGCTGTCAGTGTGGTAAGCCAGTTCTTAAATTCTCCTTGCCAAGAACATATGGATGCTGTAATTCGAATTCTGAAATACATCAAAAGTGCACCTGGAAAAGGCCTCATTTATGAAGATAGAGGACATACTCAGATAGTTGGCTACTCAAATGCCGATTGGGCAGGCTCACCCACAGATAGAAGATCCACTTCCGGGTATTGTGTACTTGTTGGAGGAAATTTAATATCTTGGAAGAGTAAGAAACAAAATGTTGTTGCAAGATCCAGCGCTGAGGCAGAATACAGGGCCATGGCACTAGTAACATGTGAACTCATCTGGTTGAAACAGTTACTGAAAGAACTTCAATTTGAAGAGGCCAGCACAATGACACTAATATGTGATAATCAAGCTGCACTGCACATTGCCTCAAATCCTGTATTTCATGAGAGGACCAAGCATATTGAAATCGACTGTCATTTTATTAGAGAAAAGATTGAATCGGGTGACATCACCACCAGCTTTGTCAATTCCAATGATCAGTTGGCAGATGTTTTTACAAAGTCATTACGAGGTCCTAGAATTAGTTATATTGTAACAAGCTGGGTGCATTTGATTTATATGCTCCAGCTTGAGGGGGAGTGTTAAAATATTATATTAGAATGTAAATATTTTAGCTTAGATGGGCTGTAAGTATTCTGGCCCGATTAGCATTTCTGTCTATTTTTATTCCTTTTTATCTATATAAAAAGAACTTCCGCTGTGTAGTTGAAACACACGGGTTTTCAATATGTCTCTCAATAGCTTTCATATTCAACAATATTCTAGAATCGTGGTCTCTCCTTTCCAAGAATTAGAGAGTTTGGAGCTAAACTCTTATTTTTGTAATGAGGTTTCTTTGCATATCCCTAGATTTTGGATAAGATTGGATATTTGTCATGTATTGGTTTCGTTGAATATGGCCTCTTTAGTGGCTATTGTTAACATACTTTTTAAGGGATTTGGAATCTTCGTTGACTTGTTTTTTCTGTTTTTTGGAGTGTGGTACTCAAGGTTTTGCACACTTACAACAGCAACAGGATATACCCCCTTATTTTTCCTTGTGATGTAGCTTGGTTGGGATCCAAGTGATGGAGGACGTGAGCAATATTATGTTTAAGAAATTTTATGTCTATATGTGTGACAACAATAAAATATTAAAATTTTTCCTTTAAATTCTTGGGTTTTAAACTTACAGTTTTTGTATGCCATTTCCATCTTATTGGGATTGCTTTATTTATTGATTATAAGTAAATTTTCAACTATCTCAGAATGTTTTATACTTTTAGACTTTTACACAATTTGATTTTACTCTGTTATGAGATTTTAGAGTATGAAGTAAGAGAAAAACCAGCTTTAAGCACATGGATGCAAGGAGGACTTGATTACATAATGTTACAATACTTAGACGTCGATGGAATTCGGACTATTGGTAGTGTTCTAGGTCAGAGTATTGCTCTTGATTACTATGGCCGGCAGGTATGCTCTGCATACGATTAGGATTTTCTGATATTTGGATACACCATAAACTGGTGATGTTCCTCTAAGGGTTTAACAGCCCCCTTCACTTGTATTCTAGGTTGATGGAATGGTTGCAGAATTTACAGACATAAATCGTGAGATGGAAGCGACTGGAAAATTCAAGATGCAAAGGAAAAAACTTTTCCAGTTGGTGGGCAAGGCAAATTCAAATCTTGCTGATGTGATTCTAAAGCTTGGACTATTTGAGAGGTAATAATTCTGTTTGTGGTAATATGGATCAAATGATGCCCACATTTACTCCTTTAGTTTCATTTTTTTTTATCTATTTGTTATACATAACCCTCAACACATGTGTTTGGTTGATATTGAAAACATAGTTTTCTGCTAGTTTTTCACATGTATAATTGCATATGCAGTTAACATGAGCTCCAGGACTTGTGAAAATGCTCTTCTGTAATATTTTTATATTGTTTTAATGAGGTGGAAAGTCATGTGTGCCCTAAAGGTAGATTAGAACACTACGAAAGAACACTTGAAGCGCACTTGAGTCGTCAAAACATTTCTATGTCAACCGCTATTCTTGTAATTGCTATGGCTGTGCTTGCTTAATGATGTAGCTATGTTTTTTTATTGTTGAGATTTTCATTTGCCTATTCCAATAATTTGGTCTTGCCTGATGCTATCATAATCACATTGGAACCCTAGTGTGAATGAGTTAGTGAATTACACTGTGGTAAAACAGGGTAGAGTACAATAGTAAAGTAATTAATGTAACATAAAAAAGTAAATATAATCATGAAAGGAAATTAATGTGTGCGTGTGTGTTAACGCTCTCTCAAGTTGGATCACGTTAGTTATACACAATTCGACTTGACAATAGTCACATCTCAAATATTATGTGTCTTTCAACTTAGAAAATTTTAAATGGTGTTTACAGATCAGATATCGCTTGGAAAGATGCAAAATATGGTCAGATATGGGAGTATCTCAGGGATGAATTTGAGTTAACTCAGAGATTTGCAAGTCTTGATTTCAAGTTGAAATTTGTGGAGGTTTACTTTCTGGAAAAATTCTTACTTCATTGTTTATCTGAACTTATAGAACATATATCTTTTGTTTATAACTTTTTCCTTTTTTAATTTTGCAGCACAATATCCGATTTCTTCAAGAAATTCTTCAAAACAGGAAATCAGATTTCCTAGAGTGGCTCATCATTGCATTGATTGGGGCTGAAATTCTGCTGTCTTTATATGACATTGTTCAACGATCTGCGATGAATCTTTAGAAGCATTTTTTTTTCTGGTGGAAGGTTGTGTTATTTGGTACAAAAACACACAATCTGCCAATCAACAAATCACTGAGAATAAGAGATAATGAGCAACCAGCAGTAAAATACATGAGCAAAGTGATCAAACGATTATGGTTATACTTATGCATCTTTGTTGCACAAAATTTCATTTATATTTATTTATTTTCCCTTTTCGGTGGCATGTAAGAACAGCTTGTTTTTGAATTCAGAGCATCAATTAAGATGCTGGGTCTAATACCACTTGTAAATAGCAGTTCGAAATTATTTTAATTTGGTACTTTACTAGTTAGTTTGTATAACTTATACTGTGTCTGCAATATAAATCAACTCTGTTCTATTGCATCAATTAAGTATTCAGTTTAGTTTTGAGAACTTAGGAAGTTGATAATTTTTACCACCTATTAATGATCAAAGTGGTTAGCTTGGATCCTCTTCATTTAATTTGCGGAACACATGACTTTCCACCTGAATCATTAATGGAAAAAGGTGAAACTCGTCTCTAATTTGGTAATTATGTGTCAATGATGCCTAAAGCTTGGAGACTATCTAATTTCATTTTTTTTGTCTGTAATTCTTGTGAGTAATTCAACATTTTTTTAACAGCATGATTCGAAGTAACCTCTGCTCTTGTTCAATAAAGAGATGCGTAGAAATGATCATTAACAACTTCTAATTGTCCTCTCAGTGTGGAGTGCCTTAAGAACCAAAGTAGGTGTCGGACTCCATGGAATCTGTAGATACTACTCAATCTGAAAATTCAAAATCAACATTAATTTTTAATGCAACCTCTATCAGCACAAACAGTTCAAAACTTACATGGAAATGTGACAAGTGAAACAAACATGGATGTTGCAGAGAACTAAAAGAGGAAGAAGATTTAAGAAAAGCCTCACACCAACCTCACCCACTTCCCACAACAACAACAAAAAAACTCTTGACTCTCTTATCTCTCTATTCTCAAGCTTAGTGTTCTAATTCTCTCGATGAAACATTGCGCATCAGAATCGCAAGACCCAAATCGCGAGAGTCAAATTCCTTCCATCGCAAACACATAATCATGAAGTTTTGCATAGGTTCATGAACCAGATTTAAATGGGTGGGAGCGAGAAATCAAAGGCTATGGTTATGGGTCGTTTGGTTCAATCTCTCGCGGTTGTGAAGATGGAAGAGACGGGGACAGGGATGATGGTGGAAGAGAGAGAAAAAGAAAAGCATGTGAAATGGATTTTGGAAGAGGGATTCGTGGGTGAAGTCGAAGATGAGGAAGTTAGGGTGTGGTTTAAGGAGTAGAGTGGTTTTGATGGTGTTGACATATGAAAATGATAAGTTTAAAATGAATTTGTGTTTGGTCCAACATGTTTCTACAATGAGTTAAGATGATTTTTGAATTTAGGAATAAGTGTTTTTTTATTCATAAAAAGTCAAGTAAAGTAAATGCAAGATAAATGGACATAAGAAACACACATTCAAGTGCCTAGAAATAGAAAAAGTTAAGAATCAAATTAATCATTAAAATCTCTGAATCATTCTAGTTAATCATTAGAAAAAAAATACGCAGAAGTGTACCTAGATTTATGATGGCTAAATAGTGATGCAATGTCTACAAAGATGCCTATTGATGTATGTGACTCGGAGATTGAGACGCTCCAACGTCTCATTGATGAAACTTAAATGACTAACCTAACTCGTATATATATAAACACTCTTCCTAGAAATAAAATATGGAAGAATTTAAACTTAAATACATACGACATTATTTCAAAAACATTTACATATACATATATCACAAAAACAAGGTGTCTACGGATCCATCAAATATTGCACGATACACATTAGATAAATTATTCAAATATAGTTTACAAATAAATCAAATTAAAAGACTCCAAAAGACATCTGTCTATCCAAACAAAACAACACTCGTCATTAAGTGACTTTGGTGTCTCCATTGCCAGCTACATCAAAAGTAGAAAGAGGAAAACCATCTTCACTGACAAACTCCTCTTCGACAGGATCTAAAATTATTGACAAAAGAAATAAAGACAAAATACAAAGGGACTATGAATCACATATCACCATAAAATGAGAATGATATAGCTAAGTACTTAATATATTAGGTCACACAAAACATACAAAAAACATGTCAACCATCCTTAAATTTATGTCTCCGATCATAACCTATCCAACCAATGCATCCCGAACTATTTGCTAATTCAGATACAAGCCAATCCTAATACTTTAATATTTATACAAGATGTATCTAGAACCATCGGACTTCTCGTGGAGTCTTCGGATGATATTAATTGATTTTATAGATCTCTCATAAATGAGTATGAATCTATAACTTCTATGTAAAGATGTAGTAAGTGACTCAGTGTAGCGAAACTTACGACTTCATGCGTCCTGTTATAATGACACACGATAGTGAACTTACATATCATATTAATGCAACTACATGAGTTTCTCACTCAATATGCTTATTGAAGTCATGGTAACTCATACTACAAGTATGACCTTGTCATTTACTTCAAATGCAAAACAGAACATCAAGTGCATGCATAAAGAGCTTTGGTTATTCTTGTTTAAAGGGTGTAAAAACCACAAGAATTATTCCTAATGGCTAACCCTCAATCTAAGGGTGCGTATAATAGAGCCCTCTTATTCAAAGGAGAAAATTATGCATATTGTTGTGACTTGGATAGCCTATATCTTGCCAATGCATCCAAACTATATACTAATTCAGACCCAAGCCAATCCTAATGCCTTATCTTGTCAATGAGATTTCTACCCAAAGGAAGGAAGAAGGAGGATGACATACTCTTCTTGTCATATTATCCTCCCTAACTTGGGTGTTGAAGTGTCAAACTAATGACAATAAAGAAGTGCTTCTTGGGAGGCAACCTAAACATTTTCCTTTATTTCTTGCTTTCTTTATGATTACTTGTTTTGTTCTAACTTTTAAGTATGAGAATTGAGTTGGGAATGGTAAGTTGATGTGTTTGACAGGTTGTAAAGTTGGGTCTCACTCTCAACTCATGGTTTGATAGTAAAGGAAAAGCAGCAGTGCGAAACTGTTGTAGCATGCAAATGTTATGGAAAACAAGCTATTATAGCTTGTAGATGTTATGCAAAACCATAATGTTGTAGCATTGCTACAACATATGTCAGGGAAACATCATCTTCTTTCTATATTCTCTCTATTACTTTAACTTAATTGCTAGATATTTTCTAGTATAATTTAGCGTTATATGTCTTTTAATAAATTCCATCTCCCTTTTCAAATTTTAGCATAAGTAGTGGCAACACTACTTCTACTACAAGTATGGGGAAGGGACGGTATTGTTTTTTAAGTCTTAGGAATGGTTGTTGTGCTTTAATCTAAATAAACTCTGATTTTGTTGGGACCTTAGATTTGAACTCTTGAAGTTTTTCCACTTTTATTTATACAATTTGTGAAAAGGTTTAAGGTACTTTGGGATAGATCAAGACATGAGCCATTAAGATAAATTTGAATTGAATTAAGCATTTAATGTAAGATATAACATTTGTTAATAATCAGTGGTATGGAAAAAGTGTGGCAACTTAGTCATATGAAAAGAAAAACAAGAGTCACTTCACTAAATAGTAATTGAGTGGTCTTCACACCATTACTCATGTCAAAAGGTAGAGTGATAAAAAGTGTTTTATTGAGTAGTAATTGAGTGATCTTCGCACCATTGCTCATGTCAAAAGGTGGAGCAATAAAAAAAAAAGAATATTGAAAAAAGTGACTAAAATGTCTGGTAAAGAAATGAAAAATAAAACATGTGTACTTTGTGTTGGAGGTAAAACTCTTGAAAGAGATATATTAATTTTGAGAGTTGAGTGAATTCCTAAAGTACTAGATGTTTTGAATCATAAAGTAAAATTGCACACACACATAGAACTATGGGGATGACCTTGAATAACATGTAAGGGATATAGGTTTTATTTTTTTAATTTTTGATAAATTGAGGGGTCTCTATTTTGTCATCACTCGAAGATGAGCAATTATTCAATTTTGGGAGTGTGATAACTCTGAAATACATGCGTTATTTCCCAATTTTTAGACTTGAATATGCAAATCCTTTAGGAGATATTTTTATTAAATTACTAATTTTTGGTATTCTTAATATAATATTAATTAAATGTTCTTTTTATTAGATTATACTAGTTTATGTTGCAATTATGTTGTTTGGTGTTGATTTGATGCAGAGTATAATTAATTGACCAAGTCTTGATAAATTACTACAGCATCCCTACGACGCAGCAAGACAACAAGTTGTGGGTCCAAAACATGATAATCTTACCATAAGAGCACAAAGGGCACAATAATGGAATATTTTAGTTGTCTATTACCTTTATTCCATTGGGCCAAAACTTATTTGTGCATAAAAGGACCAATGAAGGCCCAAAAAGGAGAGAAAAAAGTGGTAAAAAACTATCATATAAAAATGGTGGAGGAAAACCAAATTATCAGAGTCTCACAACAAAACTAGCATCCACCATCACTCCATCATCACCATCCTTCATTTCTACCCCATTTGGAAGCCATTGGAGTTAGTTTTGGAGCTTGAACTTGAAGAAGGAGAGCTAAAACTAATTATTGCAATGAACCCTATGACTACTATTGTTGTAATTTGTATTTCTACTCTATCAATTGATTCTTAGTGTAACATTATTTCTTATAAGTAAGATTTATGGATTAAGATATTTATGGCATATTTAGCACTTATTTAATCAAGATGATTTATTATTGTATTTAAATCTGAATCTGATCACCTTAGATTTAATGCTAGTTTTTGAACTTGGAAAAGGGAAAAAAAAATAGATTTGCTTGTTTAATGTTGATTAAGTAAAGATGCTTGGAAAAGTGGTTAACATTTAATAACTAGGAATAATATTTAAGTCTACAGAACGAAAGAGAAACTATAAATTGTAGAATGGTTGGACATGAACATAAACCCAGGAATGACGTTAGTGCATTTGAAAACCATGATGATTGAGATGGAAAACTCATAAGGTCTATTCATAATGTTATAGCATGTCCGTAGCATATTTCATTTCAAAAAACTTAACTTGCAACAAAATTGATTCCTTAACTATTTATTAAACTATGAACTTAGATTATCTTCCATTATAATATTTACTTGTTTTAAACTTAAATTTACTTTTATTTGCACGAACCAAAATATTTGTGTTACTTGAGATTTTAACTAATTAAACTAATTCATTTGAAAAAATTTAGAACTTATCCACATCAATCCTCGTGACATCGATACTCTACTTTTACTTTATTACTTGTCACGATTGTGCATACTTGTATTTTATCGCAACAATGAGATGCCTTTGACAGGTCATCTAAAGAAGAAGACAAGCATTGTAATATGGTTCAAATGGCAAGTACTCAATCAAACAAAAAGTGATCAATATGTTGAAGACTATGCCTTATTTATAAAAAACTCTCAAGTGAATTTACTTTTTATTTTTAATGAATTATTAACCCAATTTCAAATAACCTCTGAAAAGTACAACAATTTGAAAAATAGACACTTACTTTTAACTAACAGTTTTAACAATTTTCAATTTGAAAATGATATTTTGAAAAAGGAAAATTATGAATTGAAAAATAAAATTCCTAGTTCTTGAAAAATAGTTGAATGCAACTCATAAATATATGAATAAGCATTTCAAAAGTGTCTAGCTAACAACATAGATAGAAACTAACAAGCTTCCACGATCTATGGATTTAGCATAAGTGATAAACGGGGAATTAGTTTTCAAGAAAAAAAAGAAAAAATGTATCTAATGTTTTAGAAAATAATAGCATGATATGTTCATATTGTTACAAATTAATAACGTCATGATAGAAAAAAATGTCCTACTTTGAAAACTATAAGGGACACAAGACCTTTTTAGATTAATAAAAAAGGATCAAAACATATATGGGTACCTAAGGATAAAATCATTTATGTTGCAAATATCTTTAGTAACAAAATTAAGATAGCAATCTTGGTACTTGGACATTGGATGTTTACGTCACATGACAAGAGAAAAACATATGTCTGAAGACCTAATCGTCAAGTACGACTGCCAATGAAATGAACCAAATCGAAAATAGTTCGAGAGTTGATTTGGGAATTAGCTCATTGGCCAAATGGGTCGAACATAAGATGAAAATTGAGTTCGCTAAATAAATGAGTTGAACTTGAGCTATGTATAATTCGTCTCGTTTGATTTATGAACCAACTCGATATATATATATATATATATATATATATATATATATATATATATATATATATATATATATATATATATATATATATATATATATTGAATGTGAGAAAAATACAAGAAAGGTCACAAATGAGAACACAAGCAGTTTATCCTAGTTCAAACCTAACATGATAATTACGTCTTGTTTCTTCAACCTCAAGGATATCTTCACTAAATCAAACTAATTTTCTTTTCAATCACTATAACATACTATATTACTATTGTCTTCTTGACAATGTTCTAGCCTTCTCATACTTCAAACTTAGTACAATCAAACATTTGAGAAAACAACCTCTATTAGGTCAGGTTACAAAGATGTAAGGATTTGTGAATTGTTGGATATATATATTGAATAAGCTCAAAATACTAGTGAATATCTTTCAACATAAAGTGTTTTGAAAATAAAATTTACTCATAATTGATTTCTTGACGTTCAATCAATTTCATTGCTTTTGTCGATTCTCTAATTTTGAATTTGATATGGTAGTACTTTTATAGTGCAAGGAATCAATGCTAATATTTTTCCGACCATTGTAGATAATGTCGCGCACAACTTGTACAGTATCGTACTAGCTAGGACTGTGACACCCTAAACCCAAATTAAAATAAAAAGTCAAACGCATTAGTTTTGAAAGAGATTCCTAACGGTTCCAAAATAGAGTATACAAATTTTATTTTAAACTATAAGGTTCAAGACGTCACACTCATACTTACACAAAATACTAGCATACAAATTTTCAATTAAAAATCCTTTAATATCGAATATAGTTGAAGTTTATTAAATAAAAATTTCTTACATAAAAACACGTTCTAAACTTAGAGACAATTAATTTCTACATCCGAATAAAAAATAAAAATAACACAATTGATCGATCGAATTTACAAAAATCTAAATTAGTTCATAACTCAACAAATTACTCCCACCCAGTATCACCTATTAGAGCGTTGATCACCAACCGATAACCTGAAATGACTGCGCTCTCGCAAGCGCCAAACACAAGCAACGAGGGGTAAGCTTGGAAAACATGTAATAGTATAAAATAATGAGAACAACACGTTTGGAGTGCTACCTCCAAGTCTTCGAGGTAAACGTGTGTTGCATGGTAGCTCCCGACATTTGAAGTGCTACCTCCAAGTCACCGAGGAGTTCCTTACCTGAATACCTCCAAGGTCTAACAATGTTGCCCTAAGGCTCAACAGCAGACCGCCACGATCAAGCTCATTCAGTTGTACTTCCCCGGAATCACTAGGCTTGTTAGGCCCTACCTATATGATGACCAAATAATCTCCACTTCAAAAATTATCAACATCTATTTTCTCCCTTCGTTGGCCTAGGTTACTCACTCCATTAAGAGAACCATCATTGGCACATGTCGAATTCATCACTATTCAATAAAAACACAATATGCATTTCTTGATATTCATCAAGGTGGTAATATCATAAATCAACAAGTAATCATCAATGCATATTTTCATAGTCATATATTACATTCAAAATTTATCATCATAATAGACAAACTCCAACAATATATGATTTTCACTCACAGATAATAATACTAAATCTTTCACACACACCACTTCAATTGAAATGCAAATAATAACAATTCATCACATTTTATATCATATAACAATATCAAGGTAGATATAAACAAAACACAGAATACATCAAATACACAATTCTACAATAATTCAACTACCACACAATCTTCAAAATTTAAATTAAACAACACCCTATAAAAGTTTTTAACTCGTATTTTAACCTCACCAAATTCAAGTTTTCTCATTAGTCAATTATTACTCAAAGGGCTTCATCCGTACGTAGCGAGTCCCGAATGAATTATGGGAAATACAGTTTTCCCGTTTATCTCACTTAATTTACACTTATGAATTCGAACTCTCTCTCACCCTATACCTGCTTTGACGATTTCGTACGTTTATAAGTTTCAGCAACATAATAGCAATAACAATCCAGAGATACAATTATTTGATGAAGAGTCCATAGAATTATTGGAATGCATACGAACGACTCGAAACATTGGTTACGGATAATCAACAACGATGCTGGAATTCAAAAATTAAAGCAAATCAAAGTCGAACTTTAATTAACATGCACAGTTGAAATAGAATGAATGTTGAACGCGAGGTTCGTCGAAAAACACTTACCATAACACTGATGACAACGAGTTTTTCACAAACTTTGACGAAATTGAAAAACGAATATTTAGGACAAAACTCTCGACATATAGATCACCAAATTGGTATATGTTATTTAAGACCATCACCACAGTGGTCGGAGTCAAGGCTTGAAGGCGGCGGTTTCTATCAACACTTACTTTTAAAATGCATTGCTTTACTATATTGAGTATTGGGAATAAAAGGGGACGTCGAGAGGAGTTCGAATATGGTATGTACTTTCACTGTTAGGGCATGTGGTGGCTGAGAAATTTGCCTAAGATAGTGACCATGGAAATTTCAAAGTAAAAATGGGGACTAGGTGCTCTATCCATGATGGGTATGGCACAGACAGTGTAGCAATTACTGGATTTGGCGCCTGAAAGGCAGCCATGCTACTTGTTCGTGGGGGAAAGAATATGGAAGAAATGGGAATGTTGATTTGGTGCGGCGCATTCATCCTGGTGGAAGGGAACCTTAGATTTACATTATTAGGCAAAGAAAACCAAAGAAAGAAGACTAGTGGTATGCAATAAAACTTAAGTGGATATATGATTAGAATTTACTAGAAAGAGAAAAGTCTTACCCATCTCAAATGTGTGAGTGGAATGGGCAAAAAAAAAACACTTAAAATAATTAGTTACAAGACAATATTTCTACTTTAATAATAATAATAATAATACTAATTAAAAATGATATGGTCCCTGAAGTTTAACAATACAATCATATATTACTAAATAAAGAATAAAAGAAATAAACATTTGATTAAAAAAATACATATAGAATAATTATATAAATCAATAAATTAAACTTAATATAATATTTATCGTATAGAAATTTTGAGGTGTTACAAGGACAACTATTGTGTATTTTGAAATTGATACTTGTCCAATTATGTGCTTTTAAATCTTCTCCAAAGAATTCTCATTCAAGATGAATGATATTAGATGAAGAGATTAGTAACAACTAAAGGAATGTGGCATTAGAGGATTAATGTTTAATGATGGGAATGCTTTTGTTAGAGGATAAGAAATCATAAGATCGATATTTAATCAAATTATCTTTTGAAAACTGATCTTGTTTAGAGAGAATATATGTAGATGATTAACCCATATCACATGATTGACGGGAAGATTAGAGTATCTCAATAATATGCTTAAATATGAAGCAAGTTGATCAAATGATGTGCTTGATAGTATGATATATGAAGAATCATTGACTAGAGGATGACTGAATTACTCTTCATATGAATCAGAGAATACATTTCTTTGGTTAGACGAAGCGCGAAACATTCATCAGATGAATTGCACAATTAAGAAATAAATTAAAATATATGTTGTTCTTACATATACATTGTTCTTCAAACCAAATTGGTTTTAACAATGTCCCTCTTTTTTGGTGATCACAAATATCTATATTGATGAACCATTTTGCTTATAAACATCATAAATATTTTCAAAGACTCCCCCTTAATTGATGCATGGATATTTTTAAGAACTTCTTAAAGTTAAACAATTAAATGCCAACTAAGTGTCATGACATAATAGATGTAACCTATTAACGCATGTTGACCTTGGTATTTTGAAAACAAATTTCTCCTAGTATTTTACTTACATAGTTAGTTCCTTTGTGACCAATCTATTTTTCCTTTTAAAGAAACATAAAGCATGATTCAACAGGAAGTCCATCTAAGTATTATACATAGAGACTCTTGTTTCTTGAGCAAGTAAAAAGGATTTTTCCAGACGATGATTGTTTGACTTCACATATGTTAGGTTTGAAAAAAACGTCGAAACCACTATCACATAATTGAATTATACTAAGTAAATTATATTTTAAACCATCCACATACTGAATATCTTGCATTTTGTAGAATTATAATTACCTATAATGCATTTCTCTTTTATTTTTTTTCTAGATAATCGTTTCCAAAGGTTACTAAACCTCCATCCTTTTTAACGTAGGAAATAAAGAACATCTTATCTCCTGCCACGCTCTAGAACAACCACTGTCTAAGAACCATGACTCTTTCTTGACACTTTGAGAAGATTCCTACATTAGAAGTTAGTTTCTCTTCAGGTACCCATGCATGAGCTATTTTGATAAATTGAAACTGAGTGTATGTGTTGAAAATTACCATGTATAACTCTTATCATTCTTCCTCTCACAAGTAATTCTCATGCCAAGAGTTTTCTTTGCATGACCCAAGTCTTTCATTGCAAAACGCTTGTTCAAATATTTTTTTTAGAGATTTAATCTTTTTAGTGTCATGACCAACAATCTACTTGTCATCAACATATACAAGAGAATAATATAATCACCATCAGAGAACTTCTTGACAAACACACAATGGTCAGAAGTAGTTTTATCGTACCCATGTTTCTCCATGAAAGAATCAAATTTCTTACACCATTGTCGAGGTGCTTGCTTGAGCGCATACAGACTTTTCTTTAATTTACACACAAGCTATTATTTACCTTTGACTTGAAAACCCTCTGGTTGCTCCATGTAGATCTCTTCCTCTAAATCACCATAAAGGAATGCAATTTTCACATCAAATTGTTCAACTTCTAGGTTAAAACTAACTGTTAACCCAAGCACAACTCGAATAGAGGACATCTTCACCACACGTGAAGAAATTTCTTCAAAGTCAGTACATTTTCTTTGATTAAAACATTTCACAACCAATCTTGCTTAGTATCTCGGTTGAGAACTATTCTCTTCTGCCTTTATCTTGTATACCCTTTTGTTCTTGAGTTTTTTTCCTGCCTTTAGGCAACTTTACCAACTCAAATGTGTGATTCTCATGCAAGAAATCCATCTCTTCTTGCATGGCCTTCAACCACTTTTCTTTATCAACATTTGTAATAGCTTCTTGGTAGTACTTTGACTCTTCACTATTAGTGATCATCACATACTCATGCGGAAGATATCTCTGATAAGGTTGATGCTAGTAGATCTTATCAATTCAAATTCAACTAGTGGCTCCGTTGGAACCTGCTCATCATGGTGGGGTACATGATCATCCGTTACATTTTCATCATCTACCTGTATATCTCCCCCATAAACAAAAATTTATGCAGGGGGCTTATACGCAACATCAACGTAACTTCTGGAATTTGATTTTTATTTCTTAGCTTTATCAAAATCTTCAATAGTTTGGTCTTCAAGAAAATATCACATCTCGACTTCTGATAATTTTCTTGTCAATTTGATCCCACAATCTATAACCAAATTCTTCACCACTATAACCGATGAACACACATTGTTTGTATTTACTATGAAGCATGGATTCTCATTTCTTGGAACATGAACAAAACATCTACAACCAAACACTACCAAATAACAATAAGAGACATTTTTCTCTGTCCACACTCTATTTGAAACATCACCATCAAGTGGAATAGAAGGAGAAAGATTTATAAAAGCCATTGTCGTTTTCATTATTTCACCAAAACAAGATTTTGATAATTTTGCATGAGAAAACATACATCTGATTCTGTCATTAATTGTATGATTCATTCTCTCTACAGCACCATTATGCTGAGGTGTCTTAGGAATTGTTTTCTCAAAGTTTTTATCTGATCGATCATGAATATTTCGCCTCCTATGAGAACCAGTATTATGGAAAAAAAACTCTATGTTGTTTTTCAGTAAAACAATGAGTGCAAGTTTTTAGAGACGTACCTTTCACAAGAAGAAAACTTTTCTTTTCAAGTATGTTGAGTCATTTCTCACTCAAGTGACCAAGGCACATATGCCATAATTCAAAAGAGGCATCTTCAATTGCATTCACTTCTTCCTTGCATAGATTCGTAGGCATCTCATAGAGGGATGTGAAACTTTGCTCCTTTGCAACTACTAGAGACCGTTTGGTGATTTTACATATACCACCACCACCAAAGTAAGTGTGATAAAACTCAATATCCAAGGCTTTCATCGAAATCAAATTGAGATTAATATCAGGAACATGTCTAACATTCTTAAATTGAAGTTTGCAACCAATCTATGTTTCAACCCAAACATCTCCCATACTAATAATTTTACATACTCCTTAATCTCACATTTTTAACGTGCCAAAATCACCAACACTATAAGATGAGAAGAAATCACGCCTTAGAGTAACATGATATTAAGCACCTGAATTAATAATCCAAGTTGAATCTTGACATGCAACGTTTATGAAATTATCATCACAAACAATGTAGATATCACTAATAGATGCTGAAGGTGCCAAACACGAGAACGAGGTTGAATTGTGTTTGTCTAAGTTAATTCTTTTCTCTTTTTGATTCTAATTCTGGTTCTGATTTGATGACTGATTTGAACTTAAATAAAATAGAAGCAACAACAAAATGATAATGCAGAAGTAAAATCAACACACAAGTTTTTATCCTAGTTCACCACCAACTTTGTAGCCACATCCAGTCCCCTCACATAGAAGGATTTAACCACTAATTCAAAGCCTTGAATTACACAGCATCTGACCTTACAAGTTAATCTTCTCAAAACAACCTGAACCTACAGACTTTTTGAGGCAAACTACACCTTGACCCTACAAGTCAAGTCTTCTCAACACAACTTGAAGTTGAATTTCTTTGAACATACAATACATAAAATATTAGACAAAGTGGACTTCGGTTCAGTTACTGATTCTTCAAATCCTATTCCTTTTTTTTGCCATTTCTAATAACACCATAAATCATAGAGGCAAGCTTACTTCTTTCTAAACTATTAGCAAGAAATTCTTGAAAAGCTACTTCATATTTATCAGAATTACATATGGCATTTTCTATAGGTTTTGAAGCAAGATTATTTTTCAGAGTTAGATTTTCTGTCTTAAGTTTAGTAATATCAGTTTTTAGAGTATCAATTTTTTCAATCAGATTTGCATTTACTTTCCTAATGGCTTTCAATTTTAGAGAGATATTATGATTTTTATTTAAAAAAAATCATTTATAATTTTAATCAACTTAGATCGGGATAGGTCAGAAAGTACCTCAATTTCTTCATCTACTGATTCACTTCCAGAGTTAGAATTAGAGTCAAAATTAGCATCAACTATCAGAGCTAAATCTACTTGCTCTTCATCATTAGAGGATTCATCAGAATCATCCCATGTAGTTATCATAACCTTCTTCTTGGGTTTGGAGTCTTTCCTCTAATGTTTCCCTTTTTTCTAGATTTGGACCTTCAAACTTGACATGCCCATGTTCATTGCATCTATAAAAGATGATGCTTTTCTTGCCAGACTTGTCATCCTTTCCTCTGTTGTACTGCCTGGAATTTGTTTGAGCGAATGATTTCTTTTTGTTGTGCCACATCCTCTGAATTTTTATGGATATAAAAACCAGTTCCTTATCCTCTAAGTCTACATTCTAGTCATCTGAATCATTATCTTATGATTCTTCTATTACCTTCAGAGCCTTCTTCTGCTTAGATTTCAGTGCCAAAGTCTTTTGCTTCTTCATGGGCTCATCCTCTACAAGCTCAATTTCATGTGATCTAAGGGAACTGATTAATTCTTCTAGTTTAAGAGTATTCAGGTCCTTAGCTTCTTGAACGACTGTGATCTTGGGACTCCACTTATTGGACATACTTCTAAGAATTTTCTTGACATAATCAACACTGGTATAACTCTTTTCAAGAACCATTAATCCTAAGACCATAGTCTGGAAAACATTGCTTCAATGTCTTCAATGGTATTTCCTTGTTGGTGCATTTGTCAAATTCCTTGAAGGTGGTTGCATTGATCATGAAGGCACTAGACTTATGATGCATTTTGTACATCTTTTTCTGATCAACATCCATTTATTTTCTTGGAATTTTAATACCTTCTGTATTTGTTGGAGTAGTATAACCATCTTCCACCAAGTCCCAAAGTTTAGGATCTTGTGAGATAAAGAAACTCCTTAGCCTATCCTTCAAGAACTCAAAATTTTCTCCATCAAACAAAGGTGATCTATTGATGTTTCCTGCAAAAGCTTCTTCACCAAATCCAGACATGTTGAATCTTGGAATTACTTGGACGTTTTCTCTAACACGTGTAAGTGCTCATCTTGAGACTGAGCTATGATACCAATTGAAGGTTCCAAACACAAGAGGGGGGAGGGGGGGTAGGGTTGAATGATGTTTGTCTAAGTTAATTCTTTTCCCTTTTTGATTCTAATTCTAGTTTTGATTTGGTGACTTAACTGAACTTAAATAAAATAGAAGCAACAACAAATTGATAATGCAAAAGTAAAATCAACATATTAGATTTTATACTGGTTCACCACCAACTTTGTAGCTACGTTTTGTCCCCTCACACAAAAGGATTTATCCACTAATTCAAAACCATGAATTACATAGCACCTAACCCTACAAGTTATTATTCTCAAAACAACTTGAATCTACAGACTTTTTAAGGCAAACAACACATTGACCCTACAAGTCAAATCTTCTCAACACAGCTTGAAAATGACAGATTGCTTGAAGCACACTAAAGCCATTATTGGGTTGGTTACACAAGTTTAGAATTGTTTGTGTTTTGCTTATACTAAGCAAATTGTTACACTGGTTTTTCACACACGGGTTACAACATTTAAGCACTAAAAGATGTAAATTTGAACAAGTTCCTTTGCCTAAACTTGAACCTTTGAATTCTGAGTACTTAGAAAATATGAGGTTTGAGGTGTTTAACATTGTTGGTTTTGTACTTCATTCTTCAGCCTTGAACTACTTTTTATAGTTGAATTTATGGTTCATGAATTTGTTGCTAAACTTTTGAATCGTATCTCAAATTCCCCTTGGTCGACAAATATTTCCTTCAATTAAAATTATGAAAGATATGTTTTTATAATGTGACCATTAGGCAATTTCTTGTTTCCAAAATATGAACTTTTCGAACATTGCTATCGTATCAAATCTGTATTTTGTTCGTAAACTCTTCATGTGAATCATCCTCAAACGCTTGATTGATTGGAGCGGGAATGGATTCAGGCCTAAGCTTGGATTTCCAGAAATTTAGGTTAAACTAATTGAGATTTATCTTTTATCATAATTGTTGACTTTCTATAGAGGCATTGACTTTTCTTTATCAGAGTATGACTTGATTGTTGGAGTCAAATGTTTTACACTTTGCTCTCTTGATAGTCATAGGCAGAGGCAACTGCAAGACTGGAATTAGTGGCTTGGGCAAATAACCTTGTTGCATTATCAAAGTCGTTGTAACTTAAGAGGCTGCAAATCAAAGGCAACATATTGGAGTGCGTTGCAATTGTTTAGACAAGCGGAACATGGGCTTTAATTATTAATCTTGGACATTAGCTTAAATGTTTAGAATCATGCTCAAACAAACTCTTCAGAGGCATGCAGAAATGTGTGAATTAGAGGCATGCTAAAACATCAGAAGCATGCTAAATTATCAGAAGTATACTAGGTTACTAGAGGCACGCCAAGTTACCAGAAGCACGCTGATTTATTAGAAGCACATTGGACTACCAGAAACACGCTGCACTACCAAAAACACACTATCAGAGACAGATGCACGTACTTTTCCAAAATGTGCATTTATCAGATTATGAGATTTTGTTGACTGATTTGACTTCATTTCGTTCGACCTTTTTACTTCCTTTGGTGACTTCCTTAGGTCACTTCCTCCGGTCACTTCCTTCGGTCACTTCCTCTGGTCACTTGTTCTAATTTATGTACACTTAATTGAAGCCATTAGTCTAATAAATTGTTCTCATTAAATACGTTTTGTTAACATCAAAATACAAGAGAAATAGTTCGTGGGACCAACTTGGTTCCAACAAATGCAACTGTTGCTGTATCTTTCTCTTTTTTTTTTTCTTCTCTTTGTCTTCATCTCTTTCCCTTGATTAATCTCTCGTAAGGAACCTGCAATTTCTTTTTATGGACCTATTTTGCCACAATTGTAGCATATGAATTTTTTTTCTAGTCCTCGACATGCTACGACTTTCAGAATTGTCGCGTCGATGGAAATGTCTAGATTGACTTCTCCCCTGTGACTTTGTAACTAGTGCTTCTGACTTTGAGGACGAACCAATCAAACCACGTTCCTTTATTCGAGCTTCTTCATTCAACATGTTCTCTTTAATTGTTGGCATTATCAGCTTTTCATTTGGAGCTGAATTGGTCGATGTCACAACAAGGACTGCTCAATTTTTAGACAAGGAATTGAATAATAACAACGCTTGCAACTCATAATCTAATTTTATATTTGTTGTTGTCAACAGATTCAGTGTATTTTGAAAAATACTCAAATGCTCTGCCATTGAATCCTCATATTTGTTTTTCATATTCACCAGCTTCCAAATCAAGAATGCTTTATTTTTTATATTCTTTTGCTCATACAACTCTTTTAATTCCTCCTACATCTTCTTAGCATCTATTTCAGTTTCAACATGTGGATATACACTCAGATCCAACGACTGTCTAATAAAGGTCACTTTCTTTCTATTCATCTTATTCTACTAAGCGTCAAATATATTTATGGGCTTAGCAGTGTCACCCTCAATAGGATCATAAAAATATTAACTATATAACATGTCTTCCATGAGAGTCTTTCAAAGTGTGTAATTAGAAGATTGAGCTTAATCATAATTGAACCTTTATTTTCCTCCTCCATTTAAATGCACAAACCAAACCAACCGAGCTCAAATACCACTTTGTTTGGAAAAATAGAGATAACTATCTCATTAATGCAGAATATTTTCCCCCTACCTATAAAGGTAAATGGCCAAACAGAAAATTCAATTTCATAGAGCAACATTAATTGGCAAAAAATTAAATATCAGACACAACATAATTTATAACGTGGAAAACTTTCTTCAAGATAAGAAAATAAAAACCATGAGACCTAGTCCAGTAAAACCTTCCACTATAATAATTAATGGATACACCAAAGTCTTCTTAGTAACACTAGGGAACATCAATCAACAATAGCCATCACCAAAAGGTGGAAACCAAACAAATAACAAACAACCTTCCACTAAAGTGGGTATTCCAAACTAACTTGTTTACTTTGTTACTTGTTTAGTACAAAACCAAGTGAGAACTCTACAGCTAAAGTCTTAACTAGAAAAAGATTTAAAGCATGGAGAAAGATCAATGCGAGAAAGAGTTGTGTTATTCTTAAACATATTGGAGAAACTCCTTGTTCATTTCACAATAATGCAATAAAAGCATCTTAAGACTTGTTCAATCAATTTGTGCACATCATAAATGTCTTTAATGTGTAGAGTGGCGATCTAATCTGTAAAAATAGACTTCATCTCAAGAGCTCTATTGATTCATTTTGTTGACTGACATTTCAAGCTTGTGCTTTTAGAGGTCATGATGAATAACTAAGATAAAAAAAATAGAGGTAACTTTCCTGAAATGGTCAAACTCTTAGCATGATACAATGATGAACTTGCAAAATTAGTGCTAGAGAATGCTCCTTATAATTCAAAGTATACCTCTCTTAAAATTCAAAAGGAAATTTTGCATATCATGTCTAGTAAAGTGAAAAGTTATATCCGAGAAAAGATTGGGGATTCTAAATTTTGCATAATTGTTGATGAATCACG
This sequence comes from Cicer chorassanicum, assembly GCA_037974735.1. Classification (NCBI taxonomy): domain Eukaryota; kingdom Viridiplantae; phylum Streptophyta; class Magnoliopsida; order Fabales; family Fabaceae; genus Cicer; species Cicer chorassanicum. Next base: position 44,228,038 of record JBBPBP010000001.1, read on the forward strand.
TTATGAATCTCTAAGGGAGAAAATTGCTATTATTTTGAGGATTGTGGATAAAAATGGATTTATACAAGTACTTTTTTTTTGTATTGTGCATGTTATAGACACTATGGCTATCACTATTTAAAAAGCCATTTGTGATGTTATTTCTCGGCAAGGTCTTGATGTTTTCAATATCCATGGGCAAGGGTATGATGGTGCTAGTAATATGAGAGGAGAGTGGAATGGATTACAAGCATTATTTCTCAAAGATTGTCCTTATTCTTATAATATACATTGTTTTGCACATAGATTACAACTTGTTTTGGCTACTTCTAGAGAAGTTTTTCCCATTCATGATTTCTTTTCACACATAACTTTTATTATTAATGCTTTATGTTCCTCTAGTAAGTGTCATGATGAATTGCAAAGTTCCATATTTGAGGAGATTGAAAGTGGTAGTGAATGAAATCATATTTGCAATTTGAAACGAGTCAAAGATACTCGTTGGAGCTCACATTTTTCTTCTATTTGTAGTATGATAAATTTGTATAATCCAAATTGTGTGGTTCTTAAAGATATTAGAAGAAATGAAACAAATTATTCTACACGTGGGAATGCTAATGTTGCTCATAAGCTTATAAAATCATTTGAGTTCATATTGATTTTGCACATGATGAAAAAGATTATGGGAATTACAGATCATCTTTGTCAAGCTTTACAACAGAAATCTTAAGATATACTTAATGCAATGAAATTAGTCAACAATACAAAAATATTAGTTCAAAAGTTGAGAGATGGTGGTTGAGATGATTTATTGAAAAATATGATATTATTTTGTGAACAACATGATATTGATTTCCTCGATTGTAATGCTATTTATATAGAACACAAAGGGCATGCTCGTCATCAACATGATAACATCACAATGAGTCAACAATATAGAGGCAATCTCTTTTGTGTTACAATTGATCGACAATTGCAAGAATTGAATCACAGGTTTTGTGCGCAAACAATTGAGCTTTTGAGTCTAAGCAATAGTTTGGTTCCTAAAGATATTTACAAAGCATTTGATATGGATAATATATGTGCTATTGTAAACAAATTTTATATTCTGAATTTTAATTATCAAGATAAAATTAATTCTAGATTTCAAATGAAACACTTTATTCTTGATGTTTTTAGTCATCCATATTTGAATAACTTGTCGACTATGTTTGAAATGTGTGAAGCTCTACAACTACCATGGAAGACTTCTTAACTCTTCTGGTTTCTACAACTACCATGGAAATATCATTTTTAGCAATGATTATCAAGACAAGACTGCATAACAAGATGGAGGATGAATTTATTGCTAACAATATGATGTTTTATATTGAAAAAGAAATAGCTGTAAGCGTTAGTTCTGATTCAATTATCAATGATTTCAAGGCTTTAGAAGAACAAATGGCACAACTTTAATTCGATGTGCGTGTTTTTTTTCATAGATTATATTTTCATTTTGTATTGATGTTATTTTGAATCTTTGATAAAACTATATGACTTTTCTAAATTTTGATTATAATATTTTAGTTAATACTTGTCGCTCCCCACAATATTTTGTGCAAGCTCCGCCACTATATCGAGTGACTCTTTTGATATTAGATTGGGAATAGAGATGTGAATGCATCCTTCAAAGCATTATTTCCAAGCCATTTTTCTTTCCAAAAAGTTATTTTCGCACCATCACCAAGTACATTATTATTATTTTCCAAAAACCAATGTGGTCCATACTTGCAAACTGAACTTTCTACTAAAACATTCCTCCACCATAATGAATCTTTTTTGCTGAATTCAACTCCTTTAGGATTCAAGATCTATAAAGATAGATCTATGAAGTTTCTTGATCACAGTCAACATAAATATGATAACATCATGACGATTTGTCTATGAGATAAATTTCTATCTCACCACTTGAGAAAGATTGCATGAGAATAATTTTCTTTGAAATTGGAATTTTGATGTACATCATTATATGTACTAGACCATATATCTAATATGCTATGAGCATAAGATACCAATTCAATTTAGTGAAGATCATTAAATTGTAATCCAAATGTATTTTAATATCTAATTGACTAAATACATATTCTTGATAAATGGTAAGAAAGATGCCAGTGTAAGGTATTACAATGACACTACTTCCAAACCAATAGAAGTAATTTAAAATCACAATTTAGACTATGTTTTGGATATATTGTGGTACTTTGAGATGGAAGGGTTCCAAATCAATGATCGAAATCACAATTTCTACTTTTACAAACATCATTGATCTCGTTGTGATGATGAGGTAATTGTGTAAGGTAAACAATCTTGATCTCACCAATAACCATTTACTTCGAAGTGAACATGTGCAGAATGACTACACTAAGTAATATCCCAAAGAATTCTCTTACTAAGTAATAGCATGATACTCACATTAGATCGATGAGTATTTTGTTGATACCAGATTAGCTCTAGTGCTAGTGGGAGATTGTTGGTATAAGCCATAGTGCGAATCTATTTTACATATATTATTATTCGTATCATGAAATTAATTCATATATCTAATTTTGAATTTATATTCAAGACATCATTTATTAGGTTATTAATTGTATAATATAATAAAGTCCTTAGAATATGTAGCTCATTCTATTTAACATTAAGTCTGACTTAATCGTGAGACCTTATTGAACATTAAAAACACTATTCTTAAAGTATCCATAGTAAAATTAGTATTATTGTTAAATAGGATGACAATAATACATCAAGACTATTACGTGAGTAAACTAATGACTATATTTCACAGGTTATGAATATGAGATATTAATTCATCACATTGGTATAAATATTAAGGGTAATATTTATAGTGAAATGACCCATCATGAAAAAGTGACATAATTTTTGTGTAAATGTCATTAGCAATTCTCATTTGACCATGGCGAGTAGTCCTTTGACTTGAAGTCGCTACACTCCAACATGGGAAATTGTAGGTTTTAAGGTCATCAAACATTGCTGTAATATGACAATCATAAAGGTGATTATTAGGCCTGCAATAAAGCATGTGAAGGAGTGTGAATGATGTAGATAAGATTTTTTTCCTCCTACATAACAAGAGTTATGTCTTGGGCTTATTGATAGAGTGAGACCGTGGAAATGCATGACCATGCTAAAATAGACCATTATGTGATATTCAGTCTATTGGTTTTACTTCTTTGGAATCGTGAAATAAAGAATTGAGCATTGCAAGGATGACACATATTGTGACTTGCGTTTAATAGACATTTGGACGAATGGACAATTACTACACAATAAATAGTGGTCGTGGTAAGGTTTAAATCGTATCGCCGATTTTCTCATGATTTGGGTAGCAATGATGCATTGTAGATGTCAATTGTTCATAATATTTTATATTATATAAAGTCTATATAATATTAATATTATTACCTATAAGGGCTACACACATAGAATACTAACAACAGAACGAATAATTAAATAAAATAAGATTTGATTTAATTAGATGTTAATCATATTAAATATGATTTAACATATTTATAATTGAATTTTATTTGATTAAATAAATGAGGATTGAAAATTAATTGAATTAAATTTAATTTAATTTAATAAATAGTTTGTATTTAATTAAATATAATCATTTAATACTTATTTTGGGTTGGGCCCAAAATAGGAGTTTAGGGTTTTAGTAGTTCATTCTCTATAAATAGAAGAAGATCACATTCCCATGTAATCTTGATTGCTTTCACGTTTCGTTTTATACTCGTGTGAACTATGTAGAGACATCGATAATTTCCACGCTGATGATCAAAGTTAAAGCACACTTTAAGAAAGATAGTCCTTGTTGGTGATTAGAGTTAAAAATTAGTACAAGAGGTAATCATAAAATACTCAAAGGTGTTGAACTTATGTTTGATTTGTGATTAATTGTATAGTCAAAATTTACTCACTGAAGTTGTTCTGATGAGAGGATTAAATTTTGAAAATTTCTCATAAATACCCAACAACGACAAGACAACTACCATAAATTCATTGGAGTTGTTCTGGTTAGAGGATTAAATTTTGAAAATTCCTCATAAATCCCCAACAACGACAACTACCATAAATTATGTATCTTACAATTTTCATATATAATTAAAATCATCGCTATTACAACCCCTTAAATTATAAATAAGGTTTTAACATAAATATATATTAAATTCTCAAGTTTCACCGAAAGCTTTTAAAAGAAAAAAAGTTGTAAGGTATAGAAAAATTAATGGCTTAATTTCAATGAGAATACCTCCCTTTTTATTAAAAGGCAAGAGGGAGATTTTTAAACTAACCAAAAAAATTAATACAATTAACTAAAATCATGAAAACGACAAATTCATGAAAATGAAATAAATCTTAAATCTAAGACTCAAACTTTTATTTGGTGTCATAACTTTATTCTACATTAAAAAGTTAAGGAAATACTGAGATATACTTCAATTCTTCAATGCTAAATATTTAGAAATACTACCTCAACAACGTAATGAATTATAAAACTCAGTAACATAGAATAAGAATAACAATTTTAAGATGTTCCGTGCTATTCTTGGTGTGTTTAGAATGGATCACATCAATAACTCTTAGAACTCATAAGTAACTTAATAGAATTAAAAATTGTATTTAGTTATTAAGATGAATTTTATACTTAACCATTTACATATATAAATTAATATAATAACAGTGAAAAGTCTTTTAAAAATATGTATACTAGATTGTTCAAGCGTAAGACACATGAGAGATACTAGTTCATTAGTAAGGTAGGCCATACGTCATTGACTGCAAGAGACACTCCACTTGATATCCCCTTACTAATTTCCCTCTTTACTAAAGGAATTTAGTCATCACATTTTAAAAATTATATTTTCTCCTTCATTGAAGAAATCTATCAAAATATATGTATATGGTTCATCAAGATACTTATCAAAATATATGTATATGATTCATCACGATACTGTTATTTATCAACCCATTCTTATATTATAGAATATATACACACACATAAATGTAGATATTATATCAGAATCATTCATTCCATTCATATACATAACACATTAAAATAAAAATACTCATTCATATCAAAACAAGAGTTCTTCCTACAAAATATCAAGCTTCAATATACAAGTATGATTCCAATCATGATATAGGTTGATTAGAATCGACATACAAATGTGATTAGAATTGAGGTTGATGTTGATTCTAATCGGCATATATATTGATTCAAATCATAAATAAATAAATAAAATCAAACTTAGAGTTGTGTGATTTGAATCAACCAGGGTTTATTTGAATCAACATAAATTTTTTTGTTGAATTCAAATATGATTTTTCACATTTTTGATAGCATAATTCGAATCAATTCTGGAAAAAGTATGACTTCATAATTTCCAACACATACACACATCCATAATCACACATGCAAATTCATAGAAATCAACACAGCAACATTCACAATACAAAGATCATCATTTCAATCATCATCAACATTCAAAATAGGAAGGATGCACCATTTTAACATGCACACACAACAATTTCATGAGCACAATTTTACTCAGTATATTCAACAAACACATCACATGCAAAGCTTACAAAAAACTGAAAATTCAAGAATGGCAATAGGAAATTATTTACTTAAATAATTTTAATAACTAAATTAAAACTCTAACAACTCTAGATAGATTTTTAATTGGGGTTTTATGTTACCTTTAAGTTCCCTAGAGGAGATTGTGACTTGTGAACCCTAACTTTCTTCATCAAAATCCCTTCTTGTTATCTCTCCCCCATTCTTCAATTTCTTCTTCCATGGAAGCCTAATATCTTTGTAAAAATACGTTTTTGATTATACACAAAGACCAATGGTGACACAGCAACAAAAAGAAGAATTCCTCAAACATCCCTTGATGAAATAAATAGATTATATAAAGGTAAAATAATTCAAGTCATAATTCAAATACAAGAGGACCTTAATTACTTTGCATATGCATAAATAATATTTTCAAAAGTCCAAAATAATATTTTCAAAATATTAAAATCTTTATTTTTAACAAAATTTAATGTCGTATTCGAATACCAATATCTTGTAGTCGAATACAGGATAAAAACATGGCTAAGTCAGAGAGTTGGCCATCTCATCTGTATTCGACTACACAGTGAAAATTTTGAATGATTTTTTAACGTTACAGCAAGTCGTATTCGAATACAAAAATCTTGTAGTCGAATACAAGACAAAAACATGGCTAAGTCAGAGAGTTGGCCATCTCATCTGTATTCGACTACACAGTGAAATGTTTGAAAATTTTTAACGTTGCAGCAAGCTGTATTCGAATACAGAAATGTGGTAGTCGAATACAACTGCAACCAATGCAATTTTTCAGCTTTGAATTCAATTTAAAACATTACAATTCGTTCTCAAACCTCTTGGATCAAAGGCCACGAATCTAAAGAGTTGTTTGAGGACTATAAATAGGTTATAACTTCATTTTCAAATTACCAATTCAAATTACACAATTTCAAAGACTTTGAACTAAATTTTCTAAATTTTTCTAAGTCTTTTTCAGAAGTTCAAGTACTTGCATATCATTTTCATATCCTTAAGGTTCTCAAAAGTACTTGAATAGATCTTGAATTATACTACCTTCATTCTATTCCTATATCCTTATCAAAAACAACAAAGTGATTGTAAAAGAAAGTTGTGCTTTCTTTAAAGTGCAGTATCTAAGATAGTAGTGTTCTATCTTTGAAAGTTTGTTAGAAGATTGTAGCCAAGGTCCCAGGGTGAGGACTTGTACATATTCTGACAGATAGTGAAGAAAATCTCTTGTGGTGAGCAAGATGACTGGACGTACCCTTGGTGATTAGGGGAACCAGGATAAATCTTTTGTGTTCTTTACATTACTGCCATTTACATTATCCTTTACTATCCATAAGCGCAAAAATCAATCACTATAATTTTAAAAAGGATCAAAATAACCAAACACCTAATTCACCCCCCCCTCTTAGGTGCACATCTGATCTAACAATCTTTGTGCAAGGAACACTTGTCCTTACCTTCATAGCCTTCACCCTTAGCTCTATTTCCTTCTTACCTTCCTCCTTCTATTTCTGCCTTCTCCCTCTCTATCTCATTCTCTCACTATTGTCTTTCTAATTTTTTTAAATTGTGGGAGGAAAGAAAACGGAAGAAAGTAGAAGCTAGGTTGCATGTGTTTTGAGAAAAAGAAAGTGAAGGTTGTTGTGTTTGTGTGAGTGACAGAAAAAAATGAAGAAAGAATTGAGTTTTGAGGGTGTAAGAACGTGAGGGAGGGAGTGAAAATGGGAGAGTGGAATTTTGTTGAGTTGAGGTGTGATAAAAGAGAGAATAAAGGCAAGGTTTCATGTTGGTTTATTCGTGATGGCATTTTAAGTTGAGAAATTACTAATTTTTCCTTCTTTGGTTTTCTTAATTTTCCAAATTTTATTCCTCACTATAAAATCAATCCATTAGTTACTAACATTTCAATTTATGATTATACCAAGTCTTTCCTTTTTTTCAATTAGTTAGAATTAAAACAAATCTTATGTTATCGCTATAGAAAATCTAACAATACACATAATGTGAAATTTTCTCTAAAGATGAATGAAAACTCAGTTTCAAATTTAGAACATACACTTATTTGTTTAAAAGAAATATATAATAAATTTTGTTTTGAAATTTGGAATGTTACATGTAAAATTGTTTTTAATTAAATAATATGTATAGCTTTTAGTGGCAATATATAATTATTGTCATGAAAAACTTCTCAATTAACTGCTAGAATGATTGACCATAATGTGGCTGTCGATAAAAAATTTAGCGACTATTTGAATTGCCGATAAATGTCATAACAATTTCTGCTAAAAGTGTTTTTTGATGTAGTGTATGTAGTTTTTTCTACTACTGATATACTATTTTCACATGTCAAAAATCTTTACTTAGTTAAGCAATTTATATAAGCTTTGTAAACAGATGACAAAATAGAACTTAAAATTGTGTCGTTATATTAATATATCAATTTTAATGCAATACTAATTGTTCGGATTACATCAAAATCCAATATACTTTATATTTATTTTAAAAGTAACGCTTTAGTGTTTAATTTATGGTTAGGTTTATTATTGAAAAATATTTAAAAGTATCCTTGTTAACTTATCTATGAAAAAATTATAGTAATATTATATCATTTGTATCTTAAAAATAAAATATAGTA
>JBBPBP010000001.1:44239325-44250133 GCA_037974735.1 Cicer chorassanicum
GACAACCTGTATACATTGTTTGTGATGTTGTATAATGTTTTTTCATACTAAGAAATATTGAATTCCTTTCTTGGATATTAAATTCATTGTATTTATCTCACCAAATTATACAAGTTATATCCAATATTTATTCAAGTTATTTTGAAACATTTTATAATTATTACCATTATTTTATTTAGTTAGAATACTTTTACTGTTTAACAAATTTTTGTCTTATAATAAAATATGCAAGAATATCCTCAAAATCAAGAAATCAAATTAAAATAATCTATAATGAAAAACATAATTGTTAACATTTTAAAAGAAATAACAAAAAAATAAAAAAGTGAAAGATAAAACAGGTTTAGTACATATATTATAATGCATATACCACCACAAAAAGAAAATTTCATATATTTTAGAAAAACTCCATCCATGGAAAATTGTTACCTCATTATTATAAAAAATGACCATTCCCAACAAATTACCTTACAAAGATTACAAATAAAAATATGTCTTTGTATAATACTACTACTATAAAAACACCACAATCTTATAAATTTTATGTAATTATCTTGATGTTTATCAAAATCACCATCCTCTAACAATGGCTATGAATTTCCCTCTACCACCACCAAATATAGGTCCAAGTTTCAATGTGATAGTGACTCAAGAACAGTTCAACTTGTTTCACTACATAGATCGACAACTCTTCACTCGTTTGGTGGTTGGACTTGATCGTGACATATCTGAATCCATAAATGTAATGGCTTTCATTATGTGGATTGAGAGAAAAAGTAAAGAATATTATTTAGTAGCAAAGATTCTTCGGCGCTGGCCAGACACTATGCTAAGCAACCTTGCTGATGAGGCTATCACCGTCTTGAATTGCATAGAGAGCAATCAATACCCTAATCCTTCTATAAGTGAAAGGAACTTGCCATTGATTCAAAGCATGTTCTATTGCAATGTCACCCTTGACTTTTTCCATGAGAAACGCCTAGAAGTTATAACAGAAGTCACTAAGTTCATCAATCATGTTTGTGTAAGAGCTTTTGCAGATATTATTGAAAAAGTGCATTATGAAAAGGTTGCTAAGGAGCAAACTGAATATCTTGCAAATTTTTATCGAGGAATGTCTGCTAATCATCACATGCAACCATCACCAGTGGTTTATTGTGGCCCTAATGGGCTTCCTATGGCGCCACAACGAATTGTTGTACCACAATGGAATGAATCAGAAAAATCCTCTATTGATGCATTTGATACTTATGACATTTCTGGACAAATGGATAATTATAATCCTGATATAAATGATGTTTTGGCAAACTTAACTTTGGATGATATTTATGCTGATACTAGTATATTTTCTACTGGTAATGATATCAAGAAGGAAAAGCCTATTGATGATAGGACACTTTTCATGACCTTCTCTAAAGGCTATCCTATTTCGGAGACTGAAGTTACAGATTTCTTCACAAGGTTTTTATTCTCTACCCTATTACCAAGTTTTAATTTTTTATTTTCTTGTATTTAATTGTTTATATCAATTTTTATGCCTCAATTTTAAATTATACAAAAAGGAGATAGTTTGTAACTTATGCTCCCATATTAATATTTTTTATTATTAAAAAATATTTATGGTTGAACGAATAATAATTAAATATAAATTTTATATAATACATTAAATGTATAAATTTAATCATTTATATTTTGTTATATAAAATTAAACATTGTCATTTATGATAAAACATGTTTTTATTTTTATATTCATGAATTTGTTATTTAAATATTAATTACTATTTTTTTAAACACAAAAAATAAATATTATATTAAATAAAAATTAATGAATACAAAAGATACTTTAGTTCATTACACAAATACAAACAAGGTATATTGTATATCTAATAAATTACGAACCCCAATCTTACACCCTATATTCAATCAATAATGATATATGTATTTCCACAATCTTCGTACACTCATTCAATACCTCATTTTCTCTCTACATCTTTTCTACCACATCACCACTATATCATATCTATCATATCACTCTCTGTTTCTTTTTCATTTAAGATGTCTAAAGAGTATTTGGTGTCCACCAATCTTTTTTGATATTGAATACAACTTTCACATAACAGACAATGTAGCTACCCTAGCTAGAAATCATCTCTAGGGCTACACCTTAATAAACTCTACTAGCATATGTTCATCTACATGCACATTAGAGAATATAACCCAATTCCAAATATCCTAAATAGCCTACATGATTGAGTCCTGAATCAAAGTGATAATCTTCCTACCTTTCTTTCCCTATCTAAAGAAACTGCAAAATGTTTAATATAAATTATTCTACATAGGGATCATAACCCTATTTTGATCATTTTTTATCCATAAAAAATGATTCTTGAAACCTTTATATTTGACGCTGCCATTCCCCTCAGAGAATCCGTAAAAAAAGAAGTTAGTGTGTTTCTTTTAGTTTAAGCCTCCTAAATGTTGCATACTAGGTAAACTTACGAAGTAAACTCACAAATTGCAAACAAGTGTTTTTCCTTCTCTAGGGTTCTTGACAACAAGACACAATTATTAGTATTAAAATCCCCAATAACCGTTTGCTAATACAAATTCGTGCAACTAGAAAGCCTAAATACAAAAAAATTTCAAGAGAATGTTAAAACCTTTAAAGGTGGATAAGACATGATTTTAGTAGATCAGGTACGACCAAAAGACTTAACAAAATCTTGGGAATACCACACACAAAAGAAACTAATTAATGACTCAATCTATTAATAATTCTTAAAGAAGACTCGACTTTTCAAACAATGTTTGATACCCTTGAAACTAACTAATTTTAATCGAAACCCTACCACCTCTCCACCACACATATATCCTTCTACCATACCGAGGAATAACAAAAGCCGACAAGGCTATTAAGATTTGGGGAGCTAATCAAAATCACTAAGAGGTTATCCTTACCCATTTTTCTACACTCATACAGTCTAGCACATATTGCACCACTTTATCCATGCTATTTTGTTTCCCCCTCAATTAAGGGTGGCTTAAAAAACCAAAAAGTTGAACTGTTTGGAGAACTAAACCGAACTAAATTAAATTTGAACTGAACAGGTTTATTAAATTAAAAATCAAACTGTATTTTAAAATTAATTTTTTAAGTGAACCAATTTTTAAATATTAAATGAAATGTAACCAAACTGAATCATAACTTATTTAATGTAAAACTAAAATAACAAAATCCTAAAATGTTTATAACTTAGAATGACAAAAGAACAAGTAAAATTAAGTTAAAATCAGTTCGATTCAGTACAGAATAGTAAACCGATTCACTAATTTAAAGAACCAGTTTGATTCGACTATGAGTAAACCAAAACCAATTCAGTTCGATTTTTTCAAACTAAAAACCAGTTCGGTTCAATTTTCAAGTAATTCTAGTTTAGATCTGAACTTTAAACACCCCTACTTAATGCGTAACGAAATTGAAGTTTGAAATCACTAATTGTCACACTTTCAACAAGCTAACATATATATTATGTTAAGAGTCGAGGCTAGTTTGGAAGACATCCTACAAAGGCAACAAGGACGCCATCTTCCTTGGCTAACTTAAATGAGGGGTTGATATTTATCTTCACGAGTATCCTCTTCCAAAAGTTGACCTTTAATATCAATGCAAATATAAAAAACTTTCACACAACCTTCATCACTCATAAGAAACCATCATATGCTTCACTTGCTAATATTGTGTCATCTCCATAGTTCAAATGGGAGACTAATGCCGCACTACCAACTAAGTCTATGAAATAATCCAAGTGACATTAGAACGTAACTCCCCTAATACAACATGGTTTGGAGACAAACAAGAAAGAACCTATGGCATGTCACACACTAAGCACAAGAGGGTGGGGAGTAATTGTTGGTGCTGGAGAACAAACAATGAGTGGATCTTGATAAGCTTGTTGTAACATCAAGGAATATGTTTTAATGAAATTCACATTGGAATAAGAGATATTTTGAAGTTCTAAAGCTATAAGACTTTGTAGTTGAAAGAAGACCTTAAAGAATTAAATAATGCCTTTTATACCAACAAGATGCATCTTCTTCTACTATCTTAGAATATAAGAACTTTATAGTTAAACATACATGATGTTGGTGAAATTCTTGGAAGTTTCCTTTAAAAGATATAACGATCTATCTAGACGATCAACAATCTTACAATCCTCAAAGTAGCCATAATTTTTGAACATTTAAAAATAAGGTGAGGCATGATGCTTTTGCACTCGGTTAGGAGCTAAACCCTTGGAACATAGCATTTGAAATTCCCCAAAGAAATGAATGCCAACTTTCTAGGTTTTTAATTAAATTGGATGGTTTGGATTAGATTCTTCTACGCTTCAGTTTAGTATTCTTTTATAATGGATTAGAAGAACTCCTTGTACTACTATTTTTACTATTTAAACTTTTTTTGATGTATAAATTGTTTTGGATATTTCTCTTTCTAAATCTAAACAGTATAGCAGTATGCGTTTAATTTCTCTATAGTTTTCATAGATCAGGTTTGCATTTTGTTCTAAAAGATGTGCTACTTTATTTGTATTAATTGAGTTTACTATTTATTCTCATAATTAATCTTATTGGACAGTTTGTGAGAGGTATCTTATATCTTTCTCTTTTAGTCTTTCAAATATCTAATTAAGTACATTATTTAGTACCATATTTTATCATTATTATTTCATCCTCTTCAATATTTGGAACCTCAACTTCTCATCAACTATTTTTCTTAAATTTGATTATATTAGATATTTAAAAGTGGTTAAAGTGATCCTTTAAATTATTTTTATATTTTACTTTAATTCCTTAAATATATTTGGATTCAGTCTCTTTAATTTATAAACATAAAAAATTCCGGTCTCTCGTACTTTTTTTGATTCAATTTTAGTCCTTCAAATTTTAAAAATTAAACTTTTTGATTGATTTAGTTAAAAAAGAGAGAGATAGAGTATGAGGTCAATGTAGAGTATGTATGTAAAGTAAATGTAAATAAATACAAATACATGTGTCTTATTTGTGTTAAATTTTTTTGTTCATATAACATTTTTGAAAAGGTTTTATATTGGTAGTAAATCACACCCATTCACGAGTATTACTTTAGAGATAATTATACTACAAGTTAAATATATTTAATGATTCAACAACTGTGATTCATTGATAATGTAAAAATTATTTATAGTCAAATAAATTAAATTAAAAAGGTATTGGTTTTTGCTCGTTTAATTGTTAATCAATATCACATCTTACAAACTAGCTGACTCTACTTCTTCTTCAATTTTTTATCTCTTTTCAAGTTCATTTACTTTACTTTGTTGTTGTCGTTGTGGAAACAGAAAATATGGAGATATCGTTGATAGGATGATCATGCAAGAAGCCAGTCCACCTGAGCACCCACTGTATGCTCGCCTCGTGGTTCGCCCTGAGGCTATAGATGTAATTGATCATTTCCTTGAATACCAACCAAAGATCAAATTCGCCATCAATGGGAAGCATGTTTGGGCTAGAAAATATGTTCGCAAGGTATCATCACCCTTTGAAGCTGGCTCATCTAAGTTTTTTCCATGATAGTATGGTTTTTGCTATCAATAATAAAGTTATGTCAGTCGTATTTATATATGCTGCTGAACAATTTGTTTAATAATTATACTTCGATGAACTTTTCATGTCATCAAACTTCATTAATGCTTGCATGTTTTTTATTTGGATAATTCTTATACTTTTGGATAATTTACCTGATTATTCGTGTTCAAAAGATATCTCGTCGATGCTTGATTAGTTTATATTTGTCAAGTTGGTCTTTGATGGAAAATAATTGACTGAAGTTTTGACTTATCGGTAGAGCCGACACAACATATTGACTGAAGTTTTGACTTATCGGTAGAGCCAACACAACATATTTTGAGATTTAAAGTAAAATTTTATCGAAGATCTTTTTTTTTTAAAATTAATGATAATATTTGGTTTTTAAAATAATTTTTCAATGCATAATTATGTAGTTAGTGTGCTCTTGCATTAATTAGATATTAATGTAGGCTTAAAATGGATAAGGTGGGATTTTGTATTTAGACTTGGAAGTGGAGACGTCTTTATAGTGTATTGGTGGGAGATATAGTTAATTACTCTCTCAATTTTTCAATCTATTAATATTTCAAAATAATCTTTGTGTTTATCAAATCTTTTTCAATTAGGTCTCTCCTATAATTATAAGGTAGCTCCTTAGTTAGTATTAGTTTTAGACTTAGTGTTTTAATTGAAGTCAACTTGCTTTGTCTAAACGATGTTTGTGTAGGTTTTGTTGATTCTCATTCTCTAGCTCTTGCATAGATTACTTGATAAAAAAATTAATAAAAAAAAGAGTTTTTATCATGCATAAACTTAGTTACATGTTGATTTACATGCATTAACTTTGAAGCATGATCATATATTGAATTGACATCCTTTGAAACTCGTTTAAAACATTTTCTAAATTTTTTTAAACTTTGAAAGTCGAGTTATGAATTTCAAGAACTCATTTTATTTGAAGTCCAAGAGTTGTAAATCTACTCACCTGGTGTGTGAATCGACTAACCAATAAGGCAGGGGGTTCTCTAAGTCGACTTACACGTGTCTAAATTGACTTACACAACTTCAAACTTCAAATTTTGATTTTTAAACACATGTAAGTCGACTCACCTGATCTATGAATTGATTTACCAGGCCTAGAGATTTAAAATTTGACAGTTTTAAGGTTGTTGTGGCAGTTACAAAGTTTTATTTCTCATAGAAATTATTTTCCAATATTGGCCTAGCTTTTTCATGCATCATATAAGAGGTTTTCCATTCATTTCTAAACATGAATACTTTCACTCATTCCTCAAATTCAAGCATTCAAGATCATATATAAATTGAAACCTCTTTTTTGATCAAGTCGAGTGTGCAATCGAGTTTTGAAACGAGAAACAACAAAGGGATATCGATTATTGGGGTGTATATTCTAGATACGAATCATCGAAGGGATATTGGTGGATAATGTTGAAGTAGCAATGTCGATTTACAAGGAAGGGGGTTTGAATTGTAAATGTTCTTATTTAAAAATTCCTGAAAAAAAAACTTAAGAAAATAACTCAAGATTGATCTTGGTTGTGAAAACAGAAAACGGAGAACGTTCTTGGTTTTAACTAGAAAAACGGAGAACGTTCTTGGTTAGTTAAAATCAGTAATTCAGTTTATGTATTTAACTTGATAATCAATCAGACTGAAAGTAAATAGATGAGGGAAGAGATACCACACAAGGATATACCCTAGTTCACCCAACTCGGGCTACGTCCAGTCCTCACAACCGTGAGATTTTCCACTAAGTGTTCAAAACAAATAACCTTCTTGGTTTTACAGCACCTAGCTCAGATCAACCTTGATCTGTTACAATATTAAAACCTTTCCACCCAGAAAGGAGTTCAATCAGGTCACCTATCAACCTTGATAGGATTTCTTACAATCTACCCAAACTATAATAAACTCTTATAGTTTGAGTTTTACAATAATGATGAGATTGTTTTGTTAGAATCTGAGATGTCTCAACTCTTGTTTGAGATCTGATTCTTTGACAGAGAACTACACGAAAATGATTCTAAGAATCGAATGGGAAAAATCAGAATTGATTCAATGTATGTGAGTGAGAGTATTCAAGTATGTAAGTGTATGTGATTGATGAATTTTCTTAGTACTTGAAGCTCTGATTTTTCCTTGAGCTTGGCCTTCCTTTTATAGGTGATTTGAGCAATTAATTCTGGTTAGAAAGAGCTGTTGGTAGTGCTCTGTTTTCCTCTGACACAAGCAACCTTTCTGTTGAAAAAATAATCCATTGATGTGACAGTTTTGGGCCTTGCTTGACTGGGTTGTTTTGCTCAATTTCAAACAGATTTTATGCGCTTTTAATGACCCATTAAGCTTCGAAAATACTTGATGATAATTGGGCTTTGATCTGGGCACTTGATTTGATCCAAAACAGTTTGGAAAGTAATGAACAACTTCTGCTGAAATAAAAGAATCAATTCTACAGAAACGGAGATTGATCTTTGAAGCTTTATATGTAATTATTGATGTTACAGCTTCGATCTGGAGTTTTGATTATGTCCAAAACAATTTAATGAATGATTATAAACATCTGCAGAAGTAAGGAGATCAATGCTGAAATTTTGCAGAAACGGAGATTGATTCTGCCAAAACAGCTTGGAGAATGATGACAGTCTGCTGGAGAATGATGTTGAAAATTCTGGAGACTGATCTGAACATTCTGGAGACTGATGATCATTCTGCAGATTGATGTTATCATTCTGGAGAATGATGTTAGCATGCTGGAGATAAATGTTAACATGCTGGAGAAAGATGTTAGCATGCTGGAGAATGATGTTGGCATGCTGGAGAATGATCAGAATGCTGTCAAGAATGTTGACAGTCAAGTTCAAATCTGTTTGGTCTTGCTAGTTTGTGATCTTCTTTCTTTGCGATCTGAATGCCTTCTTTGACTATAATGATTTCTACTTGTTTGTTGCCACGTACTGATTAACTAGTATAAAATTCAGAGGCAAAAGCTTCGTTGAAATAGTGGAGATTGATTGGTCAAGAGGCTGTGACGATCATTCTTGAAACTGGAGAACATTCTCCGTTTTCCAGATTTTGTTGTTTCTTTATATGTTCAGTTTTTAACTGTTTTCTTTGCTTTGCTTGATTCCTATCTTTGATTAATACACTCAAACACACATGTTAAAAACCAAAACACTTAGAATCATAATTATCATTCTTAATTAACTTTTAGTTTGTTTTCATCAAAACATTAAATTGAGATTTTGTCTCAACAATCTCCTCCTTTTTGATGATGACAAACATGTTAATTTAGATTTTAATTTTGATTCTAATTTTAATCATAGAGAGCTTAAAAGCTCCCCCTCAGAATATGATTCAGATTTTTGAACCAACATAAAATCTAAAATTAATTCTCCCCCTTTGTCAACACAAAAAGGTTGGGGAATACAAAGGAAATGTATACTACACATTGAAAACAATGAGTAGACTTCAGTTTTAAGAAAAATAACATTTTCTAAAAACTCCCCCTGAATATTTTGAAATTGATATCCTTCAAAATTCCAAAACATAAGTAAGATAAGATGAATGTGAACATGAGAGAGTGAGCGCATATAGGGAAGCAAAAATAAGATGAATGTGACAACATGTCAAATATAATTTCTCTCTTTACAAAACATTCTTATGCTAATAAAGTGTGTTTTTCAAAACTAATTTTTTGAAACGATCAAAGAGATTTGTTCACATAAAAAAAATGTTTTGTCACAACATTTTTTCAACCACACAAATTGACAATAAGGAACATGTTCAAACTTGATTTTATTTAGTAAGTATGTATGAGGCTTTTTGATTGTTGCTATCATGCTTAAAATAAATTTAAACATTTGAGATCAAATTTTCATAAAAGAAGTGAGCAACAAAAGATTCATTTGCAAAGACATATATTAATATATCTTAAAATGCTCAAATATCAATTTTTGACTTCATGCCATAGTGTTTTTGGATTAGTTTTGAGTTTTAAAGAAATAAGAGACACAAATCATTTTCATGAAGACCAAAATATATTCTCTTGTTGAACTCCTTCAAAAAATAAATCATAAACAAGGATATATATTTAAAATATGTTGAAGAATGATAGCAATTAGATATATTCATGTACAAGTAATGACAAAGAGTGATGTAATCAATTTAAACTTTAAAGTCATACTTCCATAAAGAAATAGTATGCATTCTTAATTTAAAGAGCACTCAATCAATCACATAATATCATTAAAAAATATTCATTCTTATCATGATGCAAATATCATAAGAATTGGGATTAAGTGTACCTCCTTTAGTGATCTTGTTCAAAGATGAGTTCTTTAAATGTTGTTAGTTCTTCCAGGTTCATCAAGATGTAGATGCACATTAATTAGACTCCAGCAGCAGTTTTGGTATCAGTAATAAATCCCTCCCAATAATTTGATCATGAGGTGATGTTTTGGAGGAAGGGTAAGAAGTGAGGTAGGTGTAGGAGTGCCAAAAGCAAATGGTTCAAACTTATTAAGAAGTTTTTGATGTTTTTTCAACCATATCATCATAATAGGAAGCATTAGATTTGATTGGATGTTGCATATAAACTGTCAAGAACGTTATGGAGAAAGTTCTGCACTTCTAGAGAATGTTCTGCTTTTCTGCAGAATGTTCTGTTTTCTGGAGAATATTCTGCTCTTCTGCAGAATGTTCTGGTACTGCTTCCAGAATGTTCTTCTTCTTCATCATCCATTGCTTTAATGTTTCCAAAGGTTATAGATACTCCAAATTTTTGTAATGAGAGGAGGCATCATACTTTTCAATTCTTGTGTATTGAACATGCCTTGTCCATGTATCAATGTTCTTTCTTGATTGTTGGATGGTGTTCCTGCATCACAAGTTAGTAATGATTTTGGTACCCATATTTGTTTAGGTCCTTGATGGTTAGTATATCTTCTTTTAGAAGATTTTTTAAAACTTGATCTCTTTTTAAAATAGCAAGTTGATTCTTGATGACCAATTTTGAGACAGTAGGAGCATTTAATTGTTGATCTTGGAATGGATTTCGAAATCTGAGTTTTAAAGGATTTTAATCTTGATTTTGAAGAAATCCCAGATCGTTCTCCTTTTTTCAGACTTTCTGGAGAAAGTTCTGCTTTTGTTCCAGAACGTTCTCCGTTTTGAGAACAACC
>JBBPBP010000001.1:44250317-44261519 GCA_037974735.1 Cicer chorassanicum
GGTCCTTGATGGTTAGTATATCTTCTTTTAGAAGATTTTTTAAAACTTGATCTCTTTTTAAAATAGCAAGTTGATTCTTGATGACCAATTTTGAGACAGTAGGAGCATTTAATTGTTGATCTTGGAATGGATTTCGAAATCTGAGTTTTAAAGGATTTTAATCTTGATTTTGAAGAAATCCCAGATCGTTCTCCTTTTTTCAGACTTTCTGGAGAAAGTTCTGCTTTTGTTCCAGAACGTTCTCCGTTTTGAGAACAACCCAGAGAACATTCTCCTTTCTGCAGATTTTTCAAAACTGGTTCAGATTTATTTGCAGAGCGATCTTCCCTTTTAAAAAACCTTTTGCTTTTAATCTTTTCATCTCTTTTCTTAAAGTAGCAAGCAGATTTCAGATGTCCAAGTTTCTTACAATATGAGCATTTGGTTTTGCATTTATCCTCTTTTATTTCCGGAACAAAAAAGTTTTCATATATTTTCGTTTTTTGAGTTTTATCAAAACCAAGACCAGCTTTATCAAATATTCCCACTTGAGATCCCATGATTTTTTGAAAGGTTTCAGTAGCTTTAATAAAATTTGACAAGTCATTTATAAGAATTCCATTTTCAGTTTTAAGGAGAACGTTCTCCGTTTTCGTTGCAAAACGTTCTTGATTTTCAAATTCATTATTTTCCTTAAAATGAGATTCCTGCATGTTCTGAATGATGATTTTTAGTTCATCAATCATAACCTGAGCTTTCTCTTTTTCCCTTTTCTCTTTTAAAACTTGATCTTTTAAAAGGCTAGATTTTTGAACAAGCAGATTTGAATCATCAAGTAAACTATCAAAATCTTTTTCAATTTGTTCACATAAAAGACATGGTTCAGAATTTATTACCTCCTTGTCTTCAGTATCTGCCATTAAACATAAGTCGGCTTCTTCAGGTTCCTCTGTTTCTGATTCATCAGAATCATTCCAGGTCACCATCATGGATTTTTTCTTGAAAGGGAACTTCTTTGGTGCTCTTTTGTTCAAGGGACATTCAGTTTTATAATGTCCTTGTTTGTTGCATCCAACACATGTGATTTGACTTTTGTCTACCTCTATTTTGAAGTTTTCTTTTTGATTTGAAAATCCCTTTTTGATATGATCCCTTCTTCTCAACATTCTCTGTATCTCTTTTGTAAGACGAACTATTTCTTCATCAACATCTTCTTGTTCGATTTCTTTTGAGTCCTCATCTGGACTTTCTTGAGATGTTTTCAAAGCTATTACTTTGCCCTTTTTGATTGGTCTGTCTTCTTGTAGCAGCACTTCATGTGCTCGTCATGTTCCAATCAGTTCCTCAAGTTCGAGTACGTCAAGATTCTTGGCCTGGCTTATGGCTGTCACCATTGGTCTCCATATTATTGGAAGACATCTCATGATCTTTCTGACTCTATCTTGTACCGAGTATGCTTTCCCTAAGGAGCGCATTTCATTTACAATGGTTGTGAATCTTGAGTACATCTCATCAATGGTTTCTCCTTCATTCATTTCAAAGAGTTCAAACTTTCTTATGCCAATGTCTATTCTTGTTTCTTTGACATGGCTTGTTCCTTCATGATGAGTTTGTAGTGTATCTCATACTTCCTTAGCAGTTGTGCATTCATCAACTCTTTCACTTTCTTGCCTGCTCAAAGCACACGATAAGAATAATTGAGCTTTAGAGTTTAGGAGTACCTTGGTTTTATCTTCAATTGTCCAGTCTGTTTCTTTCTTCGCAGCAGAGTTTGAATCATTTTGATCAACTCTTGGTGTGAAATCTCCATCTGTAATGATGCGCCACATTCCTGTATCTTGAGATTTCAAGAACAGCTGCATTTTGTTTTTCAATAAATAGTAATCTGTGCCATCAAAGTAAGGTGGTCTATATGATGACCCTCCTTCAGCAATGTACATAACTTTTGACATTTTTCTTCTAGATCTTTTTCTCTAACACTTGTTAGGTGTTCAACTTTAAATACCGGACTCTGATGTCAATTGAAGTAGCAATGTTGATTTACAAGGAAGGGGGGTTTGAATTGTAAATGTTCTTATTTAAAAATTCCTGAAAAAAAACTTAAGAAAATAACTCAAGATTGATCTTGGTTGTGAAAACAGAAAACGGAGAACGTTCTTGGTTTTAACTAGAAAAACGGAGAACGTTCTTGGTTAGTTAAAATCAGTAATTCAGTTTATGTATTTAACTTGATAATCAATCAGACTGAAAGTAAATAGATGAGGGAAGAGATACCACACAAGGATATATCCTGGTTCACCCAACTCGGGCTACGTCCAGTCCTCACAACCGTGAGATTTTTCACTAAGTGTTCAAAACAAAGAACCATCTTGGTTTTACAGCACCTAGCTCAGATCAACCTTGATCTGTTACAATATTAAAACCTTTCCACCCAGAAAGGAGTTCAATCAGGTCACCTATCAACCTTGATAGGATTTCTTACAATCTACCCAAACTATACTAAACTCTTATAGTTTGAGTTTTACAATAATGATGGGATTGTTTTGTTAGAATCTGAGATGTCTCAACTCTTGTTTGAGATCTGATTCTTTGACAGAGAACTACACGAAAATGATTCTAAGAATCGAATGGGAAAAATCAGAATTGATTCAATGTATGTGAGTGAGAGTATTCAAGTAAGTAAGTGTATGTGATTGATGAATTTTCTTAGTACTTGAAGCTCTGATTTTTCCTTGAGCTTGGCCTTCCTTTTATAGGTGATTTGAGCAATTAATTATGGTCAGAAAGAGCTGTTGGTAGTGCTCTGTTTTCCTCTGACACAAGCAACCTTTCTGTTGAAAAAATAATCCATTGATGTGACAGTTTTGGGCCTTGCTTGACTGGGCTGTTTTGCTCAATTTCAAACAGATTTTCTGCGCTTTTAATGACCCATTAAGTTTCGAAAATACTTGATGATAATTGGGCTTTGATCTGGGAACTTGATTTGATCCAAAACAGTTTGGAAAGTAATGAACAACTTCTGCTGAAATAAGAGAATCGATTCTGCAGAAACGGAGATTGATCTTTGAAGCTTCATATGTAATTATTGATGTTACAGCTTCGATCTGGAGTTTTGATTATGTCCAAAACAATTTAATGAATGATTATAAACATCTGCAGAAGTAAGGAGATCAATGCTGAAATTTTGCAGAAACGGAGATTGATTCTGCCAAAACAGCTTGGAGAATGATGACAGTCTGCTGGAGAATGATGTTGAAAATCTGGAGACTGATCTGAACATTCTGGAGACCGATGATCATTCTGCAGATTGATGTTATCATTCTGGAGAATGATGTTAGCATGCTGGAGATTAATGTTAACATGCTGGAGAAAGATGTTAGCATGCTGGAGAATGATGTTGGCATGCTGGAGAATGATCAGAATGCTGTCAAGAATGTTGACAGTCAAGTTCAAATCTGTTTGGTCTTGCTAGTTTGTGATCTTCTCTCTTTGCGATCCGAATGCCTTCTTTGACTATAATGATTTCTACTTGTTCCTTGCCACGTACTGATGAACTAGTATAAAATTCAGAGGCAAAAGCTTCGTTGAAATAGTGGAGATTGATTGGTCAAGAGGCTGTGACGATCATTCTTGAAACTGGAGAACATTCTCCGTTTTCCAGATTTTGTTGTTTCTTTATATGTTCAGTTTTTAACTGTTTTCTTTGCTTTGCTTGATTCCTATCTTTGATTAATACACTCAAACACACATGTTAAAAGCCAAAACACTTAGAATCATAATTATCATTCTTAATTAACTTTTTGTTTGTTTTCATCAAAACATTAAATTGAGATTTTGTCTCAACAAATGTATCGAATGACTAAAGAAGTTGTTCTTTAGGGAATTCCTAGAAAGGGGTTCTAGGTGTCTATCTTGCAAAACGTGAAGTGTGATCTTCATTTTGAAGATAGGTGTATGTTTAGGAAGAAGGGTTTGTGTGAAAGTTTTTGTAACATCTGCTGAAGGATCTTGTAAAGACTCACAATTAATAATCAAAGGAAGAAAACTCTCATTCAATTGAATAAGAATAAGATGTAATCTACGAGCGAGGACGAAGTAAAGGAACTTATATAAACCAACGTGTGAATCTTCTTTCCCTAACTCATTAGTTTCTGTATTTTTACATTTTTCTTTGTTGTTTCATTTGATTGGAGTTTTTGGTTTTTTCTACTTTGGTGCAAAATTTATAGAAAGATTGGTCTTAGAATTTTCTGATTTAGAATCTTGTCTTCATTTTGTGTGTTGAATAAATTTTAGACTTTTAACATCAAATTCAACACCTTAGGCTTGATTCAAATTGAAAAATATGTATCTTAACATTTCTATTAATTTTGATTAATAGAGTCTTTAATTAAGAGGTTTATGAATTTGGTTGAAGTATCAAAATCATTTTCAAAACAACTTGTATAAAATTCTATCTTTTCTTGTATAAGTCTCTATTTGATTTGTGTTGCTTGTTTCAAATACCATCAATGAATTAAGATGAATATCTAATACGCTTAATATTTAAGTTCATCACAATAAAAGGTTTTCATTTTCTGCCTCTTTAAAGCCAATACCTTTTTTGTTGTTTCGGCTAACACCATAGATCAGGGAAGCTTGTTTGCTTTTTTATATGCCATTTGCTAAAAATTATTGAAAGGCTTTTTCATACTTAACAGAGTTGCCAGTACTTACTTCTGAGATTTTTGAGGTATTTTTCTTCAGAGTTAGATTGTCATTTTGTAAGTTTTCTAAATTCTTTTCAAGGGAGTTGTACTTGTCTGTTACGATAGAATGAGCTTTTTTGAGGTTTTTTAGATTTAAGGAGACATTGTGATTCTTGTTCAGAAACTAATTTAACATAATTATAAGTTCAATGCGAGATAGACCAGATAGTACCTCAATTTGCTCATCAACAAATTCAATGTCACGGTAGACATATGCCATTAGAGCCATGTTCGCATGTTTTTCATCTTCATCAGATAATGCACCAGAGTCATTCCTGGTAGACATAAGACTCTTTTTCTATATATTGAAGTATTTCCTTTGAGAGTTTCCCTTCTCAAGATTAGGGCACTCTGATTTGCAATGTCTTGGCTCTTTGCATTCATAGTAGGTGATGTTCATCTTTTCAGATTTTTCTTTACTTTCTATTTGTGGATCGTCTGTAATTTTTTTTGGGAATTGATCTCTTCTTGTTGTTTCACATGCGTTGGATTTTTTTGAAATGAATGATAGCTCTTCATCATTTGAGTCTTCACTGTGATCTTCTAATTCACTTTCCTTTAAGTTCACCTTAGCTTGCAAAGCCTTGGAGTTTGATTTATTTCCATTGGATTCTAGAGCCAAGGACTTTGATTTCCTTTTTGGTTCATCTTCCACTAGTTCAATCTCATGGGATCTGAGTGAACTCATCAGCTCTTCCAGAGGCAATTTGCTAAGATCTTTTGCCTCTTGAATTGTAGTTACCTTTGGTCACCACTTGCTAGGTAGACTTTTAAGGATCTTCATGACATGATTAAATGTAGTGTAGCTCATTTGGAGAACCTTCAGTCCGGAGACTAAAGTTTGGCTTCTAGAAAATATTGTTTCAATGTCTTCATCTTCTTCCATTTGAAATATTTTTTGCTTCCTGACAAGAAGTTTTGCTTTAGATTATTGCACTTGTTTATTTCCTTCATAGTTGAGAACTAGGGCACTGAAGATGTTTTTTGTTGTTTTTAGTTGCTACATTTTTCAAACTCTTTGAAGGTGATTGCATATATCAAAAGGTTTTGGCTTTGTGATGCATTTTTATTGTTTCCTTTGAGCAATGTTAAGGTCCTTTCCGGATATTTCAACATCAACATCATCTTTATGAGGTTCATAGCCGTATTTCCCCATCAAACAATGGAGTCCTGTTAACATTTCCACGTGTAACTTAATCACAAGAGTTAGTCATAAAATTAAAATCTTTAATCAAACACGGTTAAGTGCTCAACCTTGAGTGCATGCTCTGATACCAGTTGTAGAGAGAGAAACACAAGAAAATGGGGATTTGAATTGTGTTTTGTTTTAACACTTAATTTAAAAACTATTTAAAAAGTTATGTTGATGAAAACATGAATGAGTAAAACAATAAGCAAAGAGATAAGAGAAGAAAGACGAGCCAATTTATTCTGGCTCACCACCAATGCAGTAGCTACCTCTAGTCTCTTCACATAGAAAGATTTAATGCACTATTCACCAATGGAATCACAAGTTCGTTGAACATCTTTTAATCAATTGATTATCTTCAAGTTATCTCAACCTTCTAACTTAGTGTGTTCAAGCTGTTGACTATGGTAGCCGTTATTGGGCCAAGTTAAATGGTGTTTAAATTGGGTTTGGAATGAATTCTCACACTAGAGTGTTTACACATTTTTTTTCTTAGTTTTCTCACCAATTAAAGCTAATACAAGAGATTTTTAAGAGGTAATAATGAAGATTGTGCTTCTCTTGTATTTTTTTTGTTAGTGTATTTGTTTCTTAATGACGATCACGAATCTTTATATAGAGAATCATTTAGTCCATTAGGGTTTTTGACTGTTGTTGTGATTGCATGAAATCAACATGTGAATTAATAACTCTAGTAAAATCTTCAGAGATTTTGAATCAACATTAAATGCCTTTCCAAATCCATCTTCATGACTATTTCAGAGTATCTTGATTGAAAAGGAAGATTGACCAGAAGATAACACTATTGGAGGATAAGTCTGCTATGATGAACAAAGTTTATTTAGCTTCAGAACGTTGAATTTATTAGAGCGTTGACATTATCAGAGAGTTGACTTTATCAGAGTGTTTTGAATTCATGAGAGTGTTGACTTCATCAAAGGTTAAATTGGATGCCAAGATTATTAATCGCAGAATCACCAAAATGAACTTGTATTAGAAGATTTAGTAGAGATACGTGGAGAACGAGCTTTTCAGAATCAAATATACTTCAACAGATGTAACAGAGTATTTTAGTAACTTTTTTGTTTAGCTTGTTTATTCATTAGAGGATTTAGCGTTAAAACATTTAATTATCATCAACGTCAACCCTTGATTCATACCCATTTCAATTATCATGCCTTCACCAAGCATTTGGTAATAGCAATAATGGTTTTTTGAGTGATTTTGATTGGAGGCCCTAAAACAACATCGGAAACTTCTCCATCTTTGTTTGCATCAGCAAACCTCTAGAATTATTTAACTAGACTTCTAGAGTAGAAAGTTGATCGAGGTTAAAGTACTCCGACCATCTAATACCAACAATATCTTCAATGAAGTTGAACCCATTCTCAGCAAGATTAGCGAGATAAATTTGAAGTTCATTTAGAATATCCAATTGATCCATATATCATGCCATAATGGAGGCAGGAGAAGTATTACCAAGGGTAGAACAAGAAGCGGAACTTGAAGCCATTATAGAATTCAGGAGAGTTTCATTGAGATTTGTAAAAATATATGCCCACTAATGATCAGTGTCAACGAATTCAAAGTCTAAAATATCCTTCTCGACATAATCTCGACTGTTGCAACAGGTTGTTGAAATATATTTTGCTCCATCTATAGATAGAGCAATGGCTTATTGTGTTTTTCTTGACCAAGAGATCAGATTTTCACTAAGGAATTTATAGCTTCAAATGGTGCTTTTCCTTTCTAGTTTATCTCTAACATAGTCAACATCACAGAAACCTACTAACTAGTACTTAGAGGATGGCTTATAAAACAAACCAAGACTAGTAATGCATTTCAGATATCTAAAGATCATTTTAACAATAGTTAAATGGGATTCTTTAGGGTTAGGCTGAAATGTTACACACACACTAACCAGAACGTCGGGTTTAGAGGAAGTTAAGTAGAGATAATACCATATCATCCCTCAGTATACGTTTTGATCTACCTTTTTACCTGATTCATCCTTATCAAGAGAACATGTGGGATTTGTAAGCATATGTTTGCATTCATCCATCTTAAATTTCTTAAGTTCTCTTGTATATTTGATTTAATGAATGAATACTCATCTGAGCTTTGATGAATTTTCATTGAACCATCTTATTTCTCCCATCATACAAATCTCAAATTCATTATGCATTAACTTAGAAAACTCTTGACATAAAGTAGTCCCATCATCAACATATACTTGGAAAATGAGAAAGTCATTCTTAGATGATTTACTAAATAAAGTAGTCTAAACTTGGCTTCATTCAAAATAATATTTTAATAAATATTTGTTTAGTATGTCATACCAAGCTCTTAGAGCCTGGTTCAAACCATATAGAGATTTATTTAATTTCAAAACATGGTATGGGAATTCATTATCCTCAAAGCTAAAAGGTTGTTTGGCACACACTTCTTCATTTATATAACCATATAGGAATGCACTATACTTGGAAAATTCCTTAGTGAAAATTTGATCTCTTGGTCAAGCAAAACACAATGAGCCATTGCTCTATCTATAGATGAAGCAGAAGATATTTCAGCCACCTGTTGCAACAGTCGAGATTAGTCTAGAAGGATATTTTAGACTTTAAATTCGTTGACACTGATCATTAGTGGGCAAATATTTTTACAAAACCTCAATGAAACTCTCTTGAATTCTATAATGGCTTCATGTTCCGCTTCTTCTTCTACCCTTGGTAATACTTCTCCTACCTCCATTATGGCATGATATATGGATCAATTGGATATTCTAAATGAACTTCAAATTTATCTCGCTAATCTTGCTGAGAATGGGTTCAACTTCATTGAAGATGTTGTTGGTATCGGATGTTTAGATTGCGTTTGTAAATTCTTCAAATTGATTTTGTTCCTTTTTGTTTAGATTGAGATTGTAAATTCTTCAGATTGATTTTGTTCTTATTTTGTTTAGATTGCGTTTGTAAATTCTTCAGATTGACTCTGTTCATATTTGATTGTAGATAAATCTTGATCAAATCTTCTTCAAATCTTCTATAAATTTTGACCATATCTTCTTTCATATCTTTGAAGTCAAATATATTGTTCTCATAAAATACTTTTGTTATCATAAAAACTCTAAATATAAAATAAGCTTGGTTCCAACAGTTTTTAGGATTCTAACTCTCATTGAGAGCATATTACATATTAAATCTTATATCAGTACAAGTATGTTAAAACACTTTGATTGATTTACATCAATTCTAATAACTCTATTGGTTTGGTGTGTTCTTGTATTTTTTAGATTTTCTTCTTATTAACACATAGCATTTTTCATTTTCTCTCATAAATTCTCTTTCTCTCTCACTAGTAAAGGACTGAGTGAGTTCTTCTGAAATATAGAGAAGTGTCCGTTGAGAATGTTACCGTTGAAGATCTTCAAACGCCATTTAAGGCAGATCAGTCTTTAATAAGTATCCATATATGTCTTTGTGAATGATTATGCGTATCTTAGTATTAAGGATAGGGAATCAGAGGATATTATGATCAAATCCACCATTAAAGACTTTCAAACACATAGCAGATTCATAATATTTACAAAGGATGTGAAGATGTTTTATCTTCTTTAGGCGTTTACTTTTTTAAAACATTGACTTTTTTAGAGATACATACTAATTTAGAGTATGACGCTTGATGTGATTATCATAGGAAGATGCAGTTACTTGCTTGTCACGCTTATCAGAGGCAAAGATAGATTATTTCTTGTCACCTTTATCAAACACATAATATTTCTTGTCATGCTTAATAGAGACAAATGCGGAATATTTCTTGTCAGTTTGTGTATCAGATGCAGAGGAACATAATCCATGTTAAGTACATCAGAGCCAATTTAACTATGTCATTGCTTTGCGTTTCCAAAGGCAATCGAGGTACACTGTCGCTCGCATCCCAGAGTCAACTGAAGCTTGCGACAACAAAGGCGCATGTCACCACACATATGTTGTAGAGCTAAAGTGAAGTCTTGGTTTCTTTTTCCTTCGTCTAGTCATCAGATGATATAACTTATATTGTGACGTTTGCTTTGTTGCACTTGATTTCGCATTATTTCTTTTGCTCTATTATATCTTGCTCCATTAGTAAATATCTAAAACACTTGTAATATAAGTTACTTTAGAAGGAATGGTTATTAACATAACTATCTATTATATATATTTAAAATAGACTCCGCTCCCACCTCACACTATTTCCTCCACATATGCGGACATTTGCCACCTCAGCTAAAAAGCTGATGTGTACGTCTTCATAGAGAGTTTCCTTATTCACTTTCTAAATACCTTTTTCTCATATTTTGTGGGATTATTCATGTGCCATAATTTGCAAATTACAATACAATAAATATCAATTATTTGACACTCATTGGTCCTCCATTATTATTGATAACATTTATTCCTCCATAAATATTTTCAAATTGAATATTATATAGTATCATTACTGAAGAAAAAAAATATTTTAATTAAATTTATGATATCTACGAAATCTATATTTAAATCAAATAGAGATATATAATTTAGAATTAGGCCAACAATTTTTTTTTTCTATTTTTTCTTATTATACCATTACTGGTATGGACTTAGAGAAAAATTTATATATTTTCTGAAATATTGATATTGTTATGTATGGTTATATACTAAAATATATTTTTAACTTTTTTCAAGTAGGAAATTGTTTTTTTTACAACCCAACACATTTTTTCTAAGGACAAAATCGTAAAATCTTACTATTTTGATAAAGTAATACGTTGAAGTGTATAAAAAGTAGAAATCGTGAAATCCGGTATAAAACAAATTAAATAAGTAAATATTGATGTTTCCTTATTCACTTTCTAAATACCTTTTCCTCATACGTTGAAGTGTATAAAAAGTAGAAATCGTGAAATCCGGTATAAACCAAATTTAATAAGTAAATATTGATGTTTCCTTATTCACTATTCATGTGCCATAAGTTACAAATTACAATACAATAAATATCAATTATTTGACACTCATTGGTCCTCCATTATTATTGATAACGGTTATTCCTCCATAAATATCTTCAAATTGAATATTATATAGTATCATTACTGAAGAAGAAAAAAACATTTAATGAAATTTATAATATCTACGAAATCTATATTTAAATCAAATGGAGAGATGTAAATTAGAATTAGGCCAACAATTTGTTTTTCTATTTTTTCTTATTATACCGTTACTGATATGGACTTAGAGAAAAATTTATATATTTTCTGAAATATTGATATTG
>JBBPBP010000001.1:44264387-44283393 GCA_037974735.1 Cicer chorassanicum
TAAATCAAATATTATTTTAGATTTTCTTAAATTATAAATCTGAATTAAATCTTGTTTTAGATTTTCTTCAATTATAAATATGAATAAAATCTTATTTTAGATTTTTTTTTCAATTATAAATCTAAATCAAATCTTATTTTAGATTTTCTTCAATTATAAATCTGAATCAAATCTTATGTTAGATTTTCTTCAAAAACACAAATCTTCTTTCGTACTATGACACCCTAAACCCCAAATTAATCTTTAGGTTTTTTATCTAAATTGAAATTTTTCAAGAAAACATATAAACATTCAAAATTAATCCAAAAATTTCCATCAAACTTAACAACTCAAAGTCATAATATTAGACAACAAAATCCCTTATAAGTACAAGTAAATAAGTTTAGTAATAATTGCAAATATAGTCCCAACCCGATGTCACTATCAGAGCGGGAATGTCCAAAAAAAAAGACATTCAAAATTTACGTTAATACAATGCATATAATAAGATTCTCCAAGACAAGATGGCTTCCGACACTCTAAGGGTACTAGTCGTCACTTGCAGCTTGCAGCTCGTCTGCATCCACTAATCCACGGTAGCTCCCGACCTTAGAGAACAACCCACTAATCCACTTAGGAATTCCCCATCAGAGATACCCCCAAGGTCTATTAGTCTTACCTTACAGTTCGACTGTAGTTCTCCACGATCAGACTCATTCAGTTGTACTTCCCCGAATCACTAGGTTTATCAAACCCTCTCTATATATATGATGACAAAATAGTCATCACTCCAAAACCTACAACACCTACTTTATTCATCAGAATTTACTTTATTTTATATGTATATCAGTCAATCACAATAAAATCTCAATATTTGGTTTACACCACTCACAATGTACAGTCTAGTCCTATCAATCACAGAATAAGAAATCAAACAAGTGGTGCATTCAAGTAATATCACAATTTCAATCAAGTAGACAAGAGCACTCAAATACATATCATTCATACAATACCAATTAGTAAATGGTTTCATAAAATCAAATAACATGCAATCTTGATATAAATTAATTCACGACAATTCTATATATTTCTAAATTACATTTTAGTCCTCACTATTACCATTTATATGTTATTAATTAATTAATTATTATTACTCAATAGGGCTCGGCCGTACGTAGTAATCACCAGATGAATCTCTGGGAATTACAGCATTTGCGTTCATCCCGCGTTATATTATACTCATAAAATTGAACCTCCTCCCACCCCTTACTTTGGTTGAAGATTTTTTCCAATGACGCCGATTTACTTATTTAATGTGTCTCGTCTTCACCAACCACCGTCTTATTAATTCGGGGAAATAATAAAATAATACAACAAAAGAAAGAAACAAATACAAATTAATTACTTGATAAAAATAAATAAATAAATTGCTTGCTATCTGTACTATCATCCACAATTATATTTAGTATTATACATATTTATGATTTGATTTATATAGGAAAATGTCTTATTATTATTATTATTATTATTATTATTATTATTATTATTATTATTATTATTATTATTATTATTATTATTGTTTTAAAAGAAAAATAGAGTTATACATTGTTAAACAAATACCATGTAGGTATGATTGTTGATATTAAAATATATGATAGTATATCAATGCAATTAGCAATGTTTACTTACTCTCTGGTGCACGCTATAAAACTTTGAACTATAATTAAAATAAACAAAAGCCTTTAGATATAACACAAATTTTAAACTCTCTGATCTAATATAAGATTATAATTATAAAGCATATAAATAGAATATACATGATCGTGTAATAATTAAAAACATAAAAAAAAAAATATGCACGAGATTAATATAAATTAGTCAGGTTCTAAATTGCATATTGGCTCTGAACATGAAAAGAAATTATATGCAATTAGTACTCATTTAGATACTAGCTTCTCAGAGTTGAATATTGATAAATATAGTAAAAAAAATAATTTAAATAACCAAGTGTTTTATACCAAAAGAAAAGAAATTGTTGGTTTACAGGGAATGAATAAAAGAAAATAGGGGATTATAGTTATAGGATGAAAACTAGTATGAGAAACGATATTCCTACCATAATCTTTAGAGTTTCTGTCAATTTCATAACATGAAGATTTAATATAAAAATAATTCGACAAAAAATTTGTATAGGTACTAAAATATACCCACCTTATAAAATAACTAAACGGTGTCAATCGATTTATTCTAAGTTGCTTCTAGTGCTACCAAAATTGTGAATATTTTGTTTCCTACGTGCGTCGCTGTTATTCTTTTTGAGGCTGAATGTTTGAGCGGCGGCTATCAGGCAATGGTTTGTATTAGAGGAAAATAGTATATACTAGCAAACTTTTCTAATAATACCTATATATGATTATGCATTAGTGAACATTCGGCTGGTCTACCACTGAAGGAAACTAGCGTGTTGCAGCCTTATTTTATTTTATTTATTTATTTATTTTTCTTTTGATTATAAAGGAAAACAAAGTAAAATATCTAAATTAATAATTCAGATAATTTACTAAGTACACAAAGGCAACCATATAATAAATTATCGCACCTCATCAAACACACATAGAATATAATCTATCACTATATCACTAAAATATAATTAATAAGAATACTTTTATTATCATCAAAACTCTAAGTATAAAACCAACTTGGTTCCAAGAATCTCCCTCTTTTTCATGATGACAAAACTTGTATTTTTATAACAACTTTTCTATACATTTCTTTGATTCCCCCTAACCTAGGGCTCCCCCTAAGTCTAAGTATAATTTTATCTTTTCTCCTCCCTTTATCAAATATCTTTCTCCCCCTTTTGTCATCACACAAAACGACTTGAAAGTGAAACTTGATCTTTTTTTTTTTTTAAATTTTTTAATTTTGTTTTTTTTGTAATTTGCTCTTTTTTTAATAACATGAATATAACATATTACAAGAAAATATAAAAACTAATAAAAGCTAATGTAAAGCTACACTACTTTGAAGTTATCACAACATCAGTTAGGTATGATGGTAAGGTTTAGGTTTTTCAGCTAGTAGTTTGGCGAATATGTCAGTCCATTGTTGTTTAGTGTCTACAAACTGAATGTTTAGTACCAATTTTTGAACAAAGTCCCTAATGAAGTAGTGTTTGATCTCTATGTGTTTAGCTCTATAATGTAGGATAGGGTTTGTGGTGAGGCAAATGGCAGAAGTGTTATTACAATAGATGGGAAGTTGTTGGATTCTAGGATTTTTTAGTCTTTAAGTTGATGTTTCATCCAAAGTAGTTGAGAACTACAAACAACTCTTGAAATTTACTCAACCTCTGCTGTTGACATGACAATGGTGTTTTATCTCTTACTTGACCAAGATATCTACATCACAATCA
The DNA here is from genome assembly GCA_037974735.1 of Cicer chorassanicum. Lineage (NCBI taxonomy): Eukaryota > Viridiplantae > Streptophyta > Magnoliopsida > Fabales > Fabaceae > Cicer > Cicer chorassanicum. The sequence continues at coordinate 44,267,782 of JBBPBP010000001.1, forward strand.
GAATCACAGTATCCACTCAATTTGTACTTAGGAGATTTCTTGCAAAACAAGGTAAGGTTGATAGTTCCTTTTAGGTATCTATGGATTCTCTTAACAGCAGTTAAATGTGATTCCCTAGAGTCAGCTTGAAATCTTGCACACACACATATACTAAACATGATGAGGTAAAGTAAGGATTCTATCGTTCCTCTATAGATTTTCTGGTCAACTTTTTGGCTTGAATCATCTTTTTCAAGTGAACAGGTAGGGTGCATTGGTGTAGCCATAGGTTTGTAATCACTCATCTTAAACTTCTTGAGAAGCTCTTTTGTATATTTAGTTTGATGAATGTATATACCTTTTTGACGTTATTATCTACTTGACCTTTTTGTATATTTAGTTTGTTGAATGTAATCACTCATCCTATTGATTTTATAAAAAGTTTATTATCTACTTGTCCTCTTTCAAAGTTATTTGTAAGTACTAAGTCTATCATACCATGCCTTATGTGATTGTTTTAGACCATACATAGATTTCCTAAGTTTAAAAACATGATTTGGAAATTTATAACTTTCAAAATCTGGGGGTTGTTTAACATAGACTTCTTCACTTATATAACCATTTAGAAAAACATTTTTAACATCCATTTGAAATAATATAATGTTAGTATTTGGAGCAAAAGAAAGTAGGATACCAATAGCTTCTAACCTGGCCACTAGAGCAAATGTCTTAGTGTAATCAACGCCATTTTGCTGACTGTAGCCTTGTGAGAAACAATCTTTCCTTTATTTCTAACTACTTCACCTTTTTTATTTAGCTTGTTTTTGAAAACCCATTTGGTTCCCATAATTTTTTGGGTCTAGGTACTAGATCCCAAACATCATTCCTCTTAAATTCATTTAACTCTTATTGCATTGCAAGAATCTATCCTTCATTTTCCAATGCTTCATCAATAGAGGTAGGCTCAATTGATGAGAGTAAGCCAAACAAAGTGGTATTTTTTAGTGATGATTTGGTCCTCAAATGATCACTTGCACTTCTAATGATTAGAGTTTCAGGATGAGATTACTTGTACATCCATCTAGATCTTCCTTCTGACTTATCTTGATTGTTTCTTACTTGATCAAATTCATCATCTGAAGATTTGTCATCTTCTGATTTTCTTGTATCCTCTGATTTTTCAGGTTCTTCTGGTTTGTTTGCATCTACTTCCTCTGGTTTCGGTAAAATTTCACTATCATCATCTTGCTTTGACCTTTCAAGGTCGTGTTGTTTGTCATATAACATAATATAATGGTTTAATTGCAATTTTAGTCCCTCTATTTTTACTGATTCACGAAATTGGTTCCATTATTTTAAAAGTCAACAGTTTTGGTCCCTTCCTCTGATTTTTTAACTAAAAAATGATGATGTAAGATATTTTAAATAACGTGACATACGATAGGATGATGTAGAATCTTAAATACCTATGAAATTGAAATAAAACGTCATAAAAACTTAGATTTCAACTTCTAATTTTTTTTTCTTCATATTTTTAATTTAATTAATGATATATGAATAATTAATGCATCTAGATGGTTCTATATTATAGAATTGTAGGTCACATCATTAAAAATATTTAAAATCGTCATTTTTTAGTTCAAAAATATGAGAGAGGGACCAAAACTCTCGACTTTTAAAATAGGAGGACCAATTCCGTGAATTGGTAATAATAGATGGACCAAAATTGCAATTAAGCCTAATATAAATTACATAATTTAAGAATGAAGCAATACAGCCTAAAACACCAGTTTTGTTTTTGGTGGTTTATGCTTGTTTCTGAAGAAACAAACTTGTATTATGCTTCTGTTGAAATATTCAGATTGTGTAATTCTCCTAGTTCCTCTAAATTTTTGAGAAATTGAAAAATACTTATCTAGCTTTGATTTTTAAGATCAAGCTTCTTGTTATCAAAGTAAACATAATATCAGACAATCATTAAATTTAAACAAAGATATAATTTATATGTCAATAGTTTCAGTTTCACTCTAAAACCCCTCTTAGTTTTTCTTTTCTGGTTTTCAGATTCTAAATTTTCATATTCTATGAGAAAAGGGTCTGGGTGAAGGGATTTGAATTCCCATCCAGGTTTGTAGTCTTGATGAATTTAATTGGAGTGTTTAGAGAAGTTTCGTGATTCTAATTGTTCATACGACACTTCTTTTTCTGTTGATATATCAGGTTTTTCTGGTAATATTGGAACTGATGGTAATTTTGATTCTTCTAGTGGTTCTTGTTTTGTTGATATGTGTGATTTCACTGCCTTTTTTGACTCTGTTGATATATGTGATTTCTTTGCCAGTTTTGACTTTGTTGATACTCTAATTTTTTCTGATATTTCTGGTTCATCATATGGTTCTGATTTTGATAGGTATTGTATTGATTAGTCCTTCTTCCACCAAAGTCAGTTGGCTTCTGTTTTGTAGGTCTTGGAACATAGACCTTTTTCCATTCATATATTGCAAGCATCCATTGACCAGACACCATGACTGGTGTTTCATTTTGGTTGCTTAGAACATCTACAAAATAGAAAATTTTGTCTTTTGGTACCCAAATCTCATGGGGTCCTGGTTTGTTATTCTTGAAAGGTTTCTTGTCTTTTCTTGTATTTAACATGGGACAAGATAATTTATAGTGACCTTTATTAGAACAAAGAGTACACAAAACATCATAGTGAATAGGTTTTGGTTCAGTTACTGTTTCTTAGACTTGTTTTACCATTTCTACTAACACCATAAATCATAAATGCATACCATTTTTTTCTTCTTGCTTACCAGAATTGCATGTGGTATTTTCAACATGGATATCTTTCAAGGTTTTATTTTTAAGTTCAGCAATATCAGTTTTCATATCTGCATTTTCTGTTTTAAGTTCAGTAATATCAATTTTCAGAGTTGCATTTTCTGTTTTAAATTCAACACTTTGATTCTTTAAAACATTAACTTTTTTAGTTAGGTTTGCATTGTCTTTTCAGTTTTAAAGACAATTTGTGATTCTTATTTTAAAAATCATTTATAGTAGTAATTAAATCAGATCGATTAATGTCAAAAAATACCTCAATTTCTTCATTTGTTGATTCACTGAATCCAGACATGTTGAACCCTTAGATCTTTCCTCAAACACTGTAGAGTGTTCAGCCTTGAGACCGAGATCTGATACTAATTGAATGTGCAAACACGAGAAGGGGAATTGAATTGTGTTGGACAAAGTTGATAACTTTTTGCTAATTTGATGAAGATTGGTTGGTTTTTATGATTTACTTAGATAAGAAGCAATCGGGTTTAGAGGCAGCAAACAATGAAAACATAAATAATTGGACATATATATGCATGCAACAGAATGAATGGGTGGTATACTAAAGCCTTTCAAAGCTAAAAATTTAATAAAATCAAAGTTATCTATATCTTAAAAGAGAAATTATAACCAGTCCAATATAACATATGCCATAGAGAGTATCCATTGAAGTAGAAACAATTTACCTTCAGCTTGAACATGACTTCCCTCTTTATACATAGAGTGATTATTTTGGTTTAGTTCATTAGAGCTATCAATTGAGTGCCCTTTTTCTTGTGACTGCCCACGATTTTGAGTAGTATTCGACTTTCTTTTGTGTTTCCCAATGGTACTTTCTACATATGCCAACGCCAAATTAGTTTTTAATTTTTGTAAAAAAATATAAATGATAACAATAATAATCTACCTTAAATGAAACACACATAAAATGGTAGGCAACAAAAATAACTACACACCTTTGTCACTTCAATAAATTAGAAGTCAAAAAGATAGATTGATAAATAATTTGCTTTATATAGTAGAAGAAGTCTCCCTCACTCTCATCCTATGTGTCATCACCACCCTCATCATTTTGGGGAATGTTCTCCATGGATATTGTAACTTCAATGATATCATGATTATCATCAACTTCTGGTCAAATCAAGTCATTATCATTTATATCTTACAACACTTGTTCATGATTATCTTGCAACACTTGAAATTGACTAAGGTCATGCCTAAACATCAATTTTATAATCTTTATTTATGTCAACCCAATCATACTTGAACAAATATGTCTTATATTTTCCCAAATAATCTAATTGAATTATATCTGTTAGTGCACCATAATAGTTGATCTCTCCTTCTTTCAGGTGCTTATCTCTTGATCTAGCATAACTTTTTGTCTTAACAGTAACGACGATGCCACTGTTTTGAGTCTTTAAGCCTGTTTCATGCTTCTTTGTGTGGACCACGTGCAAGCCACTATATTTTCTCACCATTATCTTGTGTTCTCTATGTAAAAAGATAGAGAAAGATTAAACATTATAAACATAAATAATTGACTTACTTTTGATAGGAGTCGACATTATGGCTATGAAAAAGTACATATCTATGTGCTAGCAGCAATATTTTCTTGTCAAGGGAAATTTGAGAAGCCCTTTTTCTTTTCTTCACATTGAATCCAACTTTGCACTTTCTCTTCAATGGTCTCCCTTTAAGATTTAAAAGACTTGTATTTTCCACAAAATCCAAATCACCATTTTGACTAGATCAATAAAAATAGGTTTTCACTGTATAGAGATATCGGGAACAAAATATCAAGCATTCACGAGCTAAATAACCCTCTACAATATATACCCTTGGATGTGCTCCATTATGAACAAATGACTGTAGAGTAAAAAGGAGATTTTAGGTCACCAAATAAGATAACATAATTTTACTTAATAATTCAATAATGATATTGAATGACTGAAAAAATGTTTAATACCTTTAAATGAGATACATCCATCGATAATGAACAGGACCTGCAACCTTTGTCTCATATGCCAAATGAATTAACAAATGTACCATTATAGTGAAAAAAGATGGAGGGAAAATCATTTCTAACTGGCAAAATGTTTTGGCAATTCGATTCTCCAAGTGCTTCAAATTATGCTCATTATACACTTTGCCACACAATTCTTTGAAGAAATGACAAATATCACATATAGATATACTCACTTTGTCGGGAAAACAACCTTTTATAGGTATAGGAAGAAACTCTTGCATTAAAAAGGTGACAATCATAGCTTTTGAGACCAAATATCTTGTGTTGCTTCACTTGCATACATCTAGATATATTAGACAAATATTCATCTGGGGTTTTTATTTTTTTGAGAACTTCCAAAAATATTTATTTCTCATTCAATGTCATTTGGTAACAAGCTCTAGGCAAAAATATTTTTTACCTTTACTTTGATGCATTGTTGGATGTAGTTGACTTCTTATGTTCATGTCTACAAAGTCATAAAGTGCCTTATCATTATCCTTTGATTTTCCTTCTAAATGCAACAACGTTCCAATAATATTATCACACACATTTTTTTCAATGTGAATTATACCAAGATTATGATGAGGAAAATTATGTTGCCAATGAGGCAATGTGAACAAAATGCTTTACTTTTTCCGTGGTGACTCATTCCCTATTCCATGATCTTCCAATTGTCTCAAGACACTTGTACCATTAGGTAGCTCTGGCGGTGCTCTAAACTCTTGGGTTCCATTAAATTATCCTCTATTGTATCTCCACTTACTGTTAGGCTCTAACCAATGACTATGTCACATGTAGAAACACATCGGACTATAATGCAACCACTTAGACATAATTTCTAAACCATAACATGCACAAGTGTATCGACCTTTAGTGCTCCTGCTAGAAAAATTTGCTTATGTCGAGAAATCATTGATAGTCCACATGGTAGCAACACACATTTAGAATTAATCTTTTTTGCATGCATCAAATGTTTTCACCCCAATTTCCCATAATTCTTTTAGTTCGTCCACAAGAGGTTGCATATAGACATCAAGTTTATTTCATGGACCTTTTGGACAATGAATCAACAATGAAAGTATAAAATTAGGTTCCTTCATACACATCCATAAATGAAGGTTATAAGGAATCAAAATAATAGGACAAGTGCTATGAGAAATTGGCATGGTTTTGAAAGGATTAAAACCAACAGAAGCTAAACCTATTCAAACATTACAAGGGTTGCACAAAATCATGATGTTCACGATCAAAATCTTTCAAAGTTAAAGAATGAGTTGGATGTCTCATGAGTCCCTCTTTTGTTCTACCACCATCGTGCCATGTCATAAGAAGCTATTTTTGATGGTAGAAAGAGTCTTTTGTAGTATAGGTTTTAGAGTAAACCAACAAAAAATCTTTGCCAGGATTTTTTGTCTACATTCATCATTAGAGTTTAGTTTCCATTGTGACATACCACATTTTGAGCAAATTTGAGCATTAGCAAAATTTCTTCAATATAATATGCAATCATTGGAAAAAGTATGGATTTCACCAAAGTATTTTCTTCTGAGAATGCATCCTTTAATAGCTCTAATAACATTGAAAAGCTTATGTCAGTCCACCTATTTAGACACTTTAAGTGATACAAATGGACAATAAATGATAGTTTTGTGAACTTCTTACAAATGGGATAAAGATTTTGGTCTGCCTCATTTAACTTCTAATAAAACTTATCAAAATTACTATCATCTTCAGATTTTGAGTATTTGGCTTATCTATAAATACTTTTGAATCCTTGTCGTCTACATTTAAATTTGCACCATCACTCTCATTAGTTGGATGCATTCCAAAGGCATCATGAATCAATGTATCTATGTCATGGTCAGACTCTCCTTCTACTTGAGATACACTTTGCATTGAGAACTAGACGAGCTAACTTGTTTGCCTTGGAAGATCCAACTAACACTACCTATAACTAAAAGTAAATTTAGTGACAAATAATAAGGCATCACATAATGTGAGTGTCACAATAGATTATTTTGTATTGTTGCCATTTTATCTAGTTATTTTGAACAATTTAATGTAAGAATTTATGTGGTGGAGTATGTGTGACACCCTAAACTCCAAATTAATTTTTAGGTTTTTTTTTTAAATTGGAATTCTTCGAGAAAACTTATAAACATTCAAAACATTTTTATAAGGTAAAGAGTATCACGTAATCACTTAACATGTCACATTAATCCAAAAATTTCCATCAAACTTAACAACTCAAAGTCATAATGTTAAATAACAAAATTCCCTTGGAAGTACACATAAATAAATTTAGTAATAATTGCAAATATAGTCCCAATCCGATGTCACTATTAGAGCTGGAATTTCCAAAATAAAAGACATTCAAAATTTACGTTTGCGTCCATCGCAAACGCCAAACACAAACAACGAGGGGTGAGTTTCAAAATCATGAAACAGTATAAGATAAACGAGGAGAACACACAAGTAGTCAAATTAGCACAAACATGAGAAACATTCAAGAACATAATATCCAAGGCTAATCTAAATCGATCACAATAAAACAGCCACACGGATGAAATGTTATGCATGTCCTATACTTTATACTTCTTCGTCATTCTATACCATTCTACTCTGAAGTACTTGGTTATGAAGCCTGATACTATGCCACTACAGGAGTGGATGGATAATTCATGAATGGACAAGTCCTAATAGATTCTCAACACAATTCGAGACACATATACGCGACAGTCAGGGTACTCTTGTGTTGCACGGTTTCCGGCCTTAGGGAATAACTCACTAATCCACTTAGTAATTCCCCACCAGAGATACCCCCAAGGTCTATCAGTCTTACCTTACAGTTCGACTATAGCCCTCCACGATCAGGCTCATTCAATTGTACTTCTCCGAATCACTAGGTTTGCCAGACCCTTCCTATATGATGACAAAATAGTCCCCACTCCAAAACCTACAACATCTATCTCATACTTATTCGATGATCACAACTCAACAAGTCTCAGTTTGAATTCACAATATTCATCATTTTATATGTATACCAGTCAATCACGATAATGTCGTAGTCAATCCCTTTTGCAAACAAGAACCCATTCAAATAATGTCGTAGTCAATCCACATAGATTCTTTTGTGTTTGCTTCTTTATTTAAGTTTATCTTTTCATTAAAAACCTGTCAGGATATGGTGGAAATACAACTCTAGAAAGGATTATGCTTTGCATTTATACAAAACAATGTTGTTATCTTTTTTCCATGAACCATCACCCCTGATCACATAAGGAATAATCGACATTCAAGTTATTAAATGTCAACAGGTCAGAATTCACCACATCCCCGAAATTAAGAATCAAATCAATAATGGCAGCTCAATCACCAGCTTTGCCAAATACTCAGAAACACAGGTAGGAAAACATGGAAATGCCATCAAATGAGCTTTGTTGCCACAAGTGTGATTGAATAAATAGATAGTATAAATACAGCTTCAAAATATACTAGAATCTAGCTTGCCAACTAAGAATTAGCATAAATAAATTAACACAAATCTTGAATTACTAACTACTAGATTCATTTCACAATAAACTTCATAATGCAAGCAAAGCACAAGGGAGTAAACAAGAGCACTCAAATACATATCATTCATACAATAACAATCAGCATAAGGTTTCATCAAATCAAATAACATGCAATCTTGATATTAATTAATTCACGGCAATTCTACAAGTTTCTAAATTATATTTTAGTCCTCACTATTACCATTCATATGTTATTAATTAATTATTATTACTCAATAGGGTTTGACCGTACGTAGTAAGCCCGGGATGAATATCTTAAAATTACTGTATTCCCGTTCATCCCAGTTATATTATACTCATGAAATCGAACATTCTCTCACCCCTTACCTCGATTGAAGATTCCGCCCAATGAATCCGATCTGCTAACGTGTCGCGTCTTCCTCGACCCTCATCTCTAATAGTCCACGGAAGAAATAAATCAATGCAACAACCAAATACATATTAATTACTTGCTTCAATAGATAAATTGATAGTATTTATTTAAATTAGTGCGTACTATAAACTATTTTTAATTATAGCTAAAATAAAAATGAAGTCTTTAAATGTAAAATAATTTTAGAATATATGCCCGTATTAATATAGTCGATCAAATGGCTTGGTCTATCGTTACTATAAATTGGAATAAAAAGAACACATATCCAATATTACTAAAATCTGATCATATGCCCAAGTCTATCAAAATTGACATAAAAAGAACACAGGCCTCGTATTACTATAAGACATATAATTGTAAATGAACCTTGTTAATGTGTAGGGAGGAGTTAGAAATAAAATATAGAAAGAAAAAAAAGGAGGAATTTGGCGGTGTTTCTTTTTTTTTCTTCTTCTGGGGACAGAAAGCACGGACTATATATGTTTTAGTAGTAATAGGTTTATTTGTCAGGCCTTATTCTCAAAAATGGGCATGTCCACTTAGCCTATATTTCATTCTTATTATAATTAATTTTATTATTATTATTATTATTATTATTATTAGTTAACAGACTGGTGCAACAATACACAAGTTTATTTCTTATTTTATTTTATATATATATATATATATATATATATATATATATATATTATAAAACAAATTCAATATTATTAATATTAATAATTTAAATAAATCATTAAGGTAAACACATAAGACATACACGAAGAAAATTATCACACATGTCAAACACACATATAATAATAGCAGTGCATCATTATATTATTAAAAAATAATAATAAAAAATTGGTGTTAGGATTTGTACCACACCAAGTTTTTTTTTAAGACGACACCAAGTTTGTTTTGAACAATTATGAAAGGTTATACAGTGTTGGTTTTATTTAGTTAATAGTGTTTTACTTCTTGAATGGTTCTAGAAAGTCTTCCCCCAGTGTTCAACTTTATGGCCATGATTCATACAGAAAAAGGGTGAATTTTGAGTCATTTTATAGTTGGAGTCATTTTATAGAACGATTTTGCTACCAACACCCCTACTTTTGCTACCCACACCCCTTAATTTTTTTTATAGAAACGAAATACCTAAAAAGTCCTTTTCTATTTATAACATTCTTAGCTCTTACGTCGGACGCTTACGTGAACTCATTTCACGTACATTTAAATGAACTCAATTCAATTCACGTATTGTATGTGAATGCTTAAACTCCATTGAATCAGAGTCGGCCCAAGGGTAAGGCCATAAAGCAAACGATTTAGATCTCTCTACAAAACAAATTTTTTTACCTAATAAAATGGTCTCACATTCTAATATTCTTAAAACTAAAACCGATAAAATCTTATATAAATTTAACATTATCTAAAACAATATTAAAATCAATGGACATTATTATCAATTGTAAAAGAAATATTATACATTATTAATTATATTAATTTAATAAATAATCTAATATATAAATGTCAACTCGAAAATATGAATTAGATTGTTCAAAATTACAAAAATAAAAATAAAAATTGAAATTTTTATTGAATCGCAAAAGGGATATAGATAAATTTATCAAAACAACTAATAATTTCTCTTGATGATTGCTAGTTGATATAATTTTGAGAGATTTATTGGTAGAAAAAGGTATTTGTGAAACTTACTGATATAGATTTTCTTAAAGATGAATCTTCAAGACACTTGCTTTGGTGGCTTTACCCTTGGGTCGGCTCTGATATTCAATGCAGTTTAAGAATTCACACGCAATACGTGAAGTCAATTCACGTTCACCTATGTGAAGTCAATTCACGTACACCTACTTGAACTCAATTCACGTACACCTACGTGAACTCAATTCACGTCTAACGTACGTGAATTCAGTTCACGTATACGTGATTTCAGTTACGTAAATGAGGCGTACGTGAATTGAGTTCACGTAGACGTTCGTGAATTCAATTTACGTAAGGGTTAATAATGATATCAATAAGCAAGGACATTTTAGGTATTTTGTTTTTATAAAAAAAATTGAGTGGTGTGAGTAGTAAAAAGGGGGGTGTGGGTAGCAATATTGTTTATAGAATGTTACAAATGTGTTTAATAGAAATTTTGATCACACAAGTTACATTTTTGGTACATCATGATTATGTACTTTTGAAATTAACTATGCAATCATTATGTACTTTTAGAAAGAATCAATTAGTTCAATGGGCAAGAAGGATTGTAATGAAATATTTTACAATGGAACTACAAATCATACTATTTTACAAGTTTTCTACCATTCTCAAATCCTAACATCAAACTCTACATTGTGGGTGGAAGTTTCTTTGCCTTTGTTTTGTGTTGTTGTCGAGGGCCTAAAATTTCGAATATTTCTCAAATTTAATGGAGTCGCCACCAAAATTTATTTAAAATAAGGAAAATGTTGGGAAACCGTTAAAAAAGAAAAAAAATGGTCTTCGAAACCAAATTTTGAGTTCGGGAGTCAATTATGTGTAGGGAAGGTATTAGCAGCTTAGGACATCTGTTAAAATACGGTTACCTATAATTAATTGTGCAAAACTAATATTAGCTTAAATATATTTATGTCTCCTTATTATCAAACATGAACATCAATTTTTTTATGAACATGACTTTGTAATAAAAGTGTGTTTAAAAAAGAGAGGGAAAAAGAAATTTTTTTTATTACTATGTTTGACAAGAGTGCGATTGTGCTCCTACGTATCTCTTGGTGCGATGAAGAAATTAAAGTTACATAGTTCTTGGTAAAAATATTTGTGTGTTGGTTGCTTTTAAAAAAACTGCATTTTGTTGTGAGATTTTGATGTGGTAAAAAAAAATTGTTGATTTGATGAAGAAAAAAAGACTTCGAGTCAAAGAAATTGATTTTGATGAGTATGTTTGATTATTTATTTGGATTTAATTGAGAAAGTTTAAGATCGCAAAGTTGTCAAAACTCAAGAGACTTAAACTAAAACTAACAAGATGTCGCATCTCAGTTAATTATATTTTATTTGTAAAAAAAAATATTATTTTAACGTTGAGATCATCAAATTGTCATAATTTAGGTGTCGTAAATATTTAAGATTAATAAAATACCACATCCCAATCAATCCCGTGTAAATATTTTTTTTAGAGAAATTACCTATTAGTTTTTTTTTTCAAGAATGAGTAAAATAGGAATAAATCTATAAATACAATATTTTTTTTGTTGGACAAAGAATAATAAAAAAAATTAAAAGTAAGTGAATGAGTTGGGGTTGAGCATCAAACTTAAAAAAAAAAATAACAAACTCAAAATGAAAAAAGAAAAACCCTAAAGGCATCAATATGAATGACATGATGCGGCTGTGCTATACAGAGAGAGAAATACAGTTTCCAAATGAAGTGAAGCAAAGGCAAAGAAAGTGAGGAAGAAATAAATCAGCTAGATGTAGTTGTGGATGGTTTGTCAGAGTTGCACGTGAGTAGCGGATCATGATGGCGATGGTGGTTTGTGGTGGGGGAGGAGTCAGCCATCGTCGGTGTGGCGATAGTGGCGGCCTTGCGGTGGTCGGCAATGACTGTGTTTGGCAGATGTCGAGATTTCTTTCCTTTCTATTTCTTTTTTCTGAAAAATCCTCCTCTCAAAAGTACTTTGTTTTTGTTTTTATGTTTTTGTTTTGATGATGTTGTAGAAAGTTATTTGGGGTTGTTGTGGTGTAAGGATAAGTGTAGAGAGGAAGAGGGTAAGTTTGTTGTTTCCTCCTTTTTCTATTTTATGCAAAACCTCTTTTCTATATTTTGCTTTTCCTATTTGTTTTATGCAAAAAAAAAAAAAAAAAAACCTCCTTTCTATGTTTTGTTTTCCTGAAAAAAAAAGTCATCCCTGTGTTTGATTTTTTGCTCTTAATTTATAGACTAAAATGGTGAATCTTTTTATCCATCAAATAAAATTGAGTTCTAATTTTTTTAATTGTTTTTGTAGAAATTATGGAGTTGTAAGTGAAGGGTTGAACTTCAACTTTTTGATGGAGTACAAATTTGGTGAAGATGCAAAAGGAAGGAAACATGAAAACTAAAAATGTGGAGGAGGGAGGCGTCTATAACCCTTCTTTTTCTAGCCAAAACATTGTTCTTTATTTGTTTATTTGTTATTGTTACTTTTTATATTTTATGTAAATTAGACACTTTGTTAAAGTATCAATGAGAATGTGAGCTCAATTATTGGACTATATTTATGAGTCTGATTTTGATTTTTTTTGGAAATTTTTTAGTATAATAAAATGTGATGGCAAATATATTTAAATTTATCACATTATTATGACTTATTATTCTTTTTTTGAATTTTTTAATTGTCGGACAAAATTGGGGTACGACAACTGTCAAATTTATGTCTAACAAATATTCCATTGTGGAGTTGATGCCTCTTCAATCGACTTGAGTTTTCATTCCCTAAATAACCAACTGTTTGATACATGAGACATAACTCTTTTAAATCCAACTATAAATTATCCAATAAAAATAAACCAACCTGAAAAATCACATTATCAACTATGAAAGCAAATTGTCATGAATTACACAGTAGAATATATAAGAGACATAAGGAACCAAAGACAATTACAAACTAGTATAATGCAAAAACTATAATGATATTGATTTTAATACCCATATTATGAACAACTACAAAAAAGAAATACAAAACATGGCTATTGCCTCAAATCAATTACAAACCCAATCCAAACAAAAATAGGATTATTGCCTCAAAAATCAGCAAGTTATCATAAGCACACAAAACAAGATTATTGGTTCAAAAATCAGCAACACTCAAGTTAGCTAATATAATTGTAAGAAGTCATCAATCAACACCAATACACCCCTAACAAGTCATCCATTGCTACAAAAACTATCAATATGGGTGCATTCTTAATCAATTATCAAGGTCAAAATCAATCAAACACACACAAGTCTTCATTCTTAAAGTCCAATATAAATTCATGTGTAGTGAATAGTCCCAAAGTTATATTGTGAACATGGTTAATTCATTAACTACCTTATGTACTTCATTAACCAGCGATTTATACATTATTAACCATTTTGATAAAGGTTTGTAAGACTTTAATGTTAACACCTGTTTTTATGAAGAATTGTCTAAATTACACCATATCAGTATAAAATTTTTGTTTAGCCAACAGTGTGCAAAAAACACACTTTAAACCCTTAAAACAAAGAAAGCTCACAATCAATATCTAAAGCTCACTATCAATTTCCACAACATTGCAAATATAAAATTATAGATTTGAAAAATGAGAGTATAAACTATAAACTTTAAACAAAGCTAAATGTGTGAAAATAAGGAGGAAGGGATTGAAACCATAAGTAACAAAAATAGAGAAATAATCGTTACCAAAAAAAATGACAAATAAACCCTAAACACAAATATATATATATATATATATATATATATGATACTTTTTCATTATTATCATTGTTACTTCCTTAAATATGTGATTTTCATCCTTTTATTATTCATCTTCCTTTTAAATCATTCTCTTTCTTAATTCACTCTCTTTCTCTCTATTTCAAGGTTTAACCAAAATCCAAATGGAATAATTGAAGAAGAAGAAATGCTCAGGTTCAATTTACTTTTGCATGGTGAATGAGAAAGAAGGCAGAAAAGAAGAAGAAAAAGCGAAAGTGAAAGAAAAGAGAAAGAAATAGAGCGTACTATACTACAAACCTGGTTTCTAGTGTAGAACCACGTTTTTTCATGTACAAAGCTAAAATAAAATAATATATGTGAACAGTAGACTAAAATGTCATTATATTTATGTCTAAAAAAAATGTGTTTCAATATTATTTTTGAAAAACATATTATTTTTCAAGAGGTTCAACATGGACATAGAATAAAACACAAACGTGAAAAGCTTAAATTTCATTCTCTGATCCTCTTGAGTAAAAAAAAAAAAAATTCCTCTGATCCTCTTACTGATTCCATTGATGAATTGCTCTTGAACCTTGTTTTTACTCAACCACTCATGAACTTGAGCATAAAATTATCTTACCACACATAAAGGCCTTCCACCAAAGAAAGTATAGGCTTCCTTAATTGAAAGTTACATATTAGCACCGTTCAACGTTCAAAACACATGACTATTTAGTAAAAGAAAAATAAAACTCCAAAGGAGTTAGAGTCGCCAACCCATATATTCAATATGAACCGATTGAGAGAATGCAAATATCCTTTTATTGACATCAACACCATTTTCAACTCACATTGTTACAAATCAATTATCACCATTCAGAAAACAATACAATATACAAATCATAATCCAATCTAATAAGTGCAGTAAAATATACAAAAGAATCCGTGAACAAACAACAATTTTGGCAAATCACATTATCACTTACAAAATAGAATTTTCTCTACACTCCAGTAAGGCAATAACACCGCCAAGAAGCGCAATGCCAGCATGTTTGTTTAAGATTTTTATAAAATTAATTTTTATAGTATTTTGTTTTTTTATTATTATACTATCTTTAAAAAAGAATTTTTAAAATAAAACTTTAAGGGAAAAATTAGTTTAAATAATTTATCTTTAAATTATTATTTTATGTATTTTATTTATTTACCACAACTTTTTTTAGATAATGAAATTTAAAAAAAAATTAAAATGAAAAGCTAGTTTGACAATCTTTTCATAAAAATCATTTTTAAAATATACTTTTTAAAAATAAATGTGATGTTTATCATGTTAAAATTTCTAGTAATAAATATCTAAGTCATTCAATGTCAAAATTATATATATTTTAATCGATAATAACTAAGTCT
>JBBPBP010000001.1:44283451-44326583 GCA_037974735.1 Cicer chorassanicum
ATTATTGGTAGTATTATTACATTTTTTATTTGATTAGAGAATCAACATCTTCGTTAATTAGAGATCATTACTTCCATCATAATTATATTCTTTCTCAACATGTAAAAACTAATTAAAACAACAATTACGGTAAAAAATTATAGTTCATAAAAGTCTAAAATCTGATCTAATAAAATTGAATTCATCATAACAATAAATACTGCTAACAATGAAATTGATTTGAAAGAAAATAATATAAAAAGGATAATTCTTAAATCAAATTCAAAAATAATAATTATATATATTTTGTGTTTCTATAAAACTTATAATAAAGTAATAAAAATTCTAGCTGGGTCATATATATCAAATTCAAAAAAAAATTTATATATAATTTGTGTTTATATAAAACTTATTATATTCAAATTATCAAAGTCTATTTCCCTTAAAAGAGACGAAAGTTAATTAAGACAAAAAAGAAACATAATATAATACTAAACTATATCTATATATATATATATATATATATTCTATATTTCAATATCAATAATAATATATAATTTTCTGAATATCTTTCAAATGATTTCCTTCCGACGAGTCACTCCCTCGTGTTTCTTACTCCATTTGTCGCTTGAAACTATACATGTTTCTAATGTCTAAAAACTAGTATTTATATTACGGGTGGTGCGTCGTTTATATATTTTTATTTAATTACGTATTTTTTATAATAAATAGAACAAAATAAATTAAGTTAATTACCATAGTCGATAATTATCAAACTAATATATTAGTTGTACTTAAAGTTATTAACATGACAATAAAATAATTTATGATGTGGTTGTAGTTGTGAGAGTTAAAATTTCATGAAGATTTATTAGTGATAGTATTATGGTTGCTATGGAGTATCCCAAATAATATTGATTTGTAGAAAATAATTTTTCAAAACAATGGACATGCAAGTTACAATGAAATCATCGTAATAATAGAATTTGAATGCTATTGATTAAGACATACAATAAATTAGTTTGCTAAAATATGTTTTACATGTAAAGAAATCTACAGTATAAATGTCATCTGTATATTATCAATCGTTGTAGGTTGGATATCGATGTTAAATTAGTAATGTATCATCAATAAATTTTGTAATAACAAAAGACAACTTCATTTCTTGTATTTTTTTCACATCAAGGGTCATAATCTGCACCAAAGCCCTGTAACATAATCTGCATATTAATTAATATGATCTTATGATGTAATTTCAATTGTAATTTGATTGTTTGATAAGATAACAGAATGTGAGAAATAGAGTTAACAACATATTTTAACTTTTAATGGTTGGTCTACATTCTCTATAGTATATTATTTGTATAACATGTTCAATGTTAGTTGACGATTCACCTTAGCAAAATAATAATGATTGAAAATTGTCTTTCTATTGCAAAAATCCACAAAAAAAAAAAAATCCAAATTTCTAATCGTATTCTTTACTATAAAACTAAGCACATTTGTTAAATTAGATTTATGTATATTATGGTAAAGCATTAATGTGGCATATCCATGATGGAATACTCAATAGATTAGTCTAAAGTACAATATTGAATTACAAAATAATGGAGCAAGACCTTTTAATTAATTGAAAAGTTGATTAAGTGAGTGATGATCTAAATTTATAGGTTATGTTGATCATTTAGATGCTTTCAATGTCTATCATTGTATATATTTTTTTTAAGTCTGCATATGAAATAATTAAAAAAAATAATATACTTACAAATCAAAGAGATTGGAAAACCTCTTTGTATACAACATTGTTGGTTGTATATGATGCTTGCTTATATTTGTCATGTATTAAGATCTTCAACCCATTCTTGCTTTTAACTCTTGAAATAGCTACATATAACTGACCATGACTAAATACTGGCTTTGGCATGTATATCCCAACGTAGTCCAATGATTGTCCTTGTGATTTGTTAATTGTCATACCATAGGAAACAACTATGGGAAATTATCTCCTAATTAGTTTGAAAGGCGAAGGTGATTGAGAAGGTGACATAGACATTTGTCGTATATATATCAAGTTCCCAATATTTTTTCCTGAAATTATCTTTGCTATCTTTACTTCAAGCACATGATTTGCAAGCCTTGTAACAATAAGTTTTGTTCCATTACACAAACCTTCAGATTGATCAAGATTTCTCAAAAGCATGATTGGAGTTCCAACTTTTAGTTTTATTTTGTGGTTTGGAAAGCCTGAGATAATTAATGTGCTAAAAAATTCAGGTGTAAGGATATCAAAGGATTCATTTCCATGACTTTCTGAACGATCAATAGAATTTGAACTTAAATACTCATTTTCTTCTCCTATAATTAGTGCAATAAAGTAATGATATTAAATTGGATATACACATAATTCAATAACTATAATTATATAAATAAAGGTTTAATAATAATAATAATAATAATAATAATAATAATAATAATAATAATAATAATAATAATACTAATAATAATAATAATAATAATACATGGAATTAAGCTCATCACATATTTATTTTATTTTGTGGTTTGGAAGGCCTTAGGTAGTTAATGTGCTCAAAAATTCAAGTAAGGATATCAAAAGATTCATTTCCATGACTTTCTGAATAATCAACAGAATCTAAACTTAAATACTCATTTTCTTCTCCTATAATTAGTGAAATAAAGCAATGATACAAATTGGATATACACATAATTCAATAACTATAATTATATAAATAAAGGTTTAATAATAATAATAATAATAATAATAATAATAATAATAATAATAATAATAATAATAATAATAATAATAATAATACCTAGTATTAAGCTCATCACATATTCATTTATTGAATCAACAATCTCTATTGTTGATTTACATTGCAAAAAATCTTCATTCTTGTAATTTTGGATTAAATTTGGATATGTGTTTTGAACAATTTCTTGAAGTGGATCATTGAAGTTAGTGATTGTCAACTCTGGTGGTATTTGGATCTCTACATGAGTGTCATTAGGCTCTGAAAGTTTCCCATCTCCTAATTTTAAGATCCATTCTAAAAATTATTTAAATTCATCCATATTTTCTCTTTGCATTGCTGACAATAAACACATATTTTTCGTGAGTCTTAACACTTGACAATAAAATAACACCACTATAGTTTTCCTTTTATGTCTTGCTTTTGTAGCTCTCATTTTTCTAACAATAGTGTAATCATCCATATTATCTTTTATGATTTCCTGCATGATGTAGATATAAAATTAAAAAAAGGTTAGACTAATACACAACATGATTATAAACATTGTTGTAGTAATAATTTAAATAAATAAATTTATCCCTTTAATCTACATTTCATTAGATTGGGTAAAAAAATTATTATTTCATGTTAAATTTTATTTTTCATGATGGAGGTTAATTTTTGTTTCATGATGGAGGTAGTTATTGTTTCATGATGGAGGTTAATTTTTTTTCATGTTAAATCAAAAATTTTATTTATATCATGATAAACAATATTATTGTTTCATGATGGAGGTTAATTTCTCTTTGCATTGCTGACAATAAACGCATGTTTTCATTGATAAGAAGTTTAGTTCCACTCCATCCATTAGTGATTGTGTGCCCGTTGTTTCCTGCCATATAGAACTAATTAATTAACAACTATATTTAAGTAAATTGTAACAAACGAAATCTTTCATTAAAGAATTAGTACTTGTGTTGAATTAATAATACCTTATGGAGGCTTGACTCGTGCATGGTGGAAGATTATAATGATGGGATCAAAGTTGAGGTGAACATTAACATATTTGAGGAATTGTGTACCATAAGCCTCCATAGTGAGCAAGTAAGGATGTTTCCGCTTATCAAATAAATAATATAATTTGAAACATGTTTTGTATAATATATTAATTAAATGTAAATATTGTTGTTACCTGAGATCTTTGATTTTGACGGTGACACAAGTTTTTTTGGTAGATGATGTTGAAGTTGAAAAAATGACCTCATTCACTATCCCAATAATATCTATGAATAAAAAAGATAAGTTATCCATTGAAACACAAAAAATATAACACATATATTATTCAATTAAAAAAAAATGATAGTATTACCAATTAAGTTGTTAGGACGGTTCTGCCCATTTAAAATGGTGCTAAAAGACACAAAACGGTATTGAGTCGGTGGGATTTCAGGGAGATCAATCTCTTCTTCAAAAGTAGCACAATTAAACCGTTTTAATTCTATTCTTTTTTATTTATTTATAATGGAATTGATTATATTCTAATAAAAGGAAAGTCCATGAAACTCTATAAATCAAAATCAACCCTACATGTCATGCTATTAATTTAACACTGAAATAACACCAAGTCCAAATATATGCACATAGAAACCAATAAGTAATCGTTGAATTATAATTTAAGGAAATATAAGTAAGAGTGAATAACAAACCATAGAAATCAATAGCTTTCTTCAATCCATTGTTAGCGTCGTGAGAAAACTCTTCCTCGTTCCGTATAGAAGCATTAGGTCTACCGGTCTTCGTTTTAGCATCGTAAGTGCCCGCATCATGCCACCTGCATCGAATTAAGAAAATTATCAAACATGGAAATTAAATAATATAATAGTAATAAAATTGCACCGCGCGATCGAAGTGTTGACCGTGTAATTAACGAACAGAGTAAGAAATAGAAATCGTGAAAACAATAAAATCTGAGAATGAAGAGTAATTGGTTGATTGAAGAAAAGAAAAAATGAGAAGAAGAAGAAGTTACGGTAAGCGAAGCATGATAGGAGCGCAGTTTCTGTTGGCGATAAGTGCACGGAGATCGCGGCGAGCCTTGTCAATCTCTTTGAGGTATTTTGCGTCTACAACCACCGATAACGCCATTCTCAACGGAATAACTATTTTGATTTGTTAGGCGGAGAAAACTAAAGATACCAGTTGTTGCACTGCTATTGTGTATGGAATGGAAATGGATAAGTGAAAGTGGGTTGGTTTGGTGGTTCCAGTTTCAGAAATATTTTAAAATAACAAAAATTTGAAGAAGTTGGGTTATGTGCAGAAAGCTAGAGTAATTTACAATTATGACCTTAAAATTTTTGCAAAGGTTAAATTTATGAAGGACAAAATTGTATTTTTGGTATAGTTGAGAATTGTTATAGTGTATTGTAGATATGTTTTTTTTCCTGATTATATCATTTGTATATTAATTAACCAAAAATTAATTTTATTCAATCATATAATATACAATAGAATAAAATAAAATTGAAAAACTAAAAAATTATTAATATAAATAAATAATATAATAAATAATAATAGAACATAATAAATATTGATTACAATATATTTTGTAATTAATATAATAAAAAAAATAAAGATAGGTTGTAAACTAATTGAACACATGGCAGAATATAGATGAATGCGAGAAAAGAGAAGAAGAGAGAATAAATAGTATTATTATGTTCTTATCTAATTTCTATTACAATGTTAGCTCTATTTATAGCCACAAAGAAAGTGGCATTCACTAATGGGTCTAATGGGCTCAATATTCATAACTCTCCCCCTTGAATGTATATGCCTCGTTAAAACTTTACTAAGAAGTCTAATGGCAAAAATTCTAGTGAAGGAAAAATAGTATAATATCCTTTTATAAATTACATGGTGCATTTATTTCTCCCCCTCAAATATCCTCACTACGCGAAAAATAGCATTTTACACCGCTTTTTTTAAGCCATTTACAGCACTTTTTCAAAAAAATAAGCGCTGTAGTATCTAGCGCTGTAAAAATATACAACAGCACTCTTTAAAATAAAAAAGCGCAGTAAAATAGGTGGATATATTGCGCGCTTGTTATACTCGTTTTACAGCACTTTTTTGAAAAGCGCTGTAATAGGTGCAGTCTTATACATGTTTTACAGCACTTTTTCAAAAAAGCGCTGTAATAGGTTCATTTTTATACTAGTTTTAATAAAAAACGTTGTAAACCGGATTGACATTTTTTAATGGAATTTTTAGTCATGAAATGTGTTTTTTGTTAATCAATTTATAAAATAACTAACATAAGCGACATAAATTAAATATTATAATAAAATAATTTTTATACCTATATTAGATAAAGAAATTGTCTAATATGATTTTTTCACAAGAAAATTAACTAATATTTTAAAATGCTATATGGGTGTTGTTAATAGATAACTAATCACACACATAACAAGCTATTAAGCTAAGATTGAAACAATCCTTACAAGAATAGAACCAATAAAACCACAGGTACAAATAATACTAGAAAATAGATGATACAGTGTTGGTTTTCATAGAACTGTTTTATCAAATCAGTACTAATACAAAGACTTTTATTTGGTCTTGCCATTGTGTATCAAGTTCAGAGATACTAACAGGATGTTATACTATCTTTAACAGGATCAAATTGGTGGTCTTCATGTTCTTCATGAGAATAAATGGTTTAATGTTCCTCTTGTCCATGGAGCTCTTGTTGTTAACATAGGAGATTTTCTGCAAGTAAGTATTAGTGAATGATTATTATAGACTTTTTTTTTTGTTTATCTTTATTGTTATGATTATTCTAGTTTACATAAAGAATACCTATATAAGAATTGAGAAACTAAAAAATTGAAAGAATATAGGATAAAAAAAATTACCTGAGCAGCTTCATTGGAAGCATTCTTAGTCCAAATAGAAATTTTCTCCTGTCTATTCCTAACATTCACAACTGCTCCACAGATTTCATCTCCATGATCAAATTGTTCTCCAATCATTGCCAACAACTTAATACATCAAGAACACAAACACACAAAAATCAATTTTTTTTTATATTTATAACAAAGAGAATAATCCAAATTCAATAATCTCATAACATATTCAAAATCGTACAGTATACAACCAAATATTATCAGACTATCCCTTCGAAAAAGTCTCAGTCCATTTTCCACCATTAGAACAAATGGGGTCCTCCTATTTAGGGTTTTTTTAATGACAAGAAGTATTCAAAATTAACAAAAATGGTTTCAAAAAACAAAAAATTAACAAAAATGGTTTCAAAATTAACAAAAATGGTTTCCACCACCAGATTCAAAATTAACAAATAATAAAATTTCACAAACAAGAAATATTCAAGAAACAATAAAAAAAAAGCATTTTTTTTAATGGAACCCTAAAATAAAAAGATTGAAATTTTACCTCAAAAACTCTTCAACAATGGCAAAAGTGTAGATGGGTCGAATAAAACTACTCCAAGCAGCTTGTTTGGATTTGGCGGAAGGGTTATCGAACCAGAAGGTCGAAGAATTCTTGAGGGGGTGAGGTTGATGGACGATGGCGGTGGTGTGGGGTTTGGAAGTGGCGAAAGAATTGTCTTCATCGTGGCGGAAGAATCTTCTTCAAGGTCGTTGTTGTCGTCTTCAATAACTCTATTCGTCGTGATGGAATAATCTTTTTCAAAGTTGTTGTTGTTTTTGGAGATGGAGTGATGGAATTGTTGGTGGAGAAGAAGAGGTTTTCAGATTTAGAAAACCCAGAAGCCTTGTACTTCTCCACCAATATTCAACATCCCCTAGTAGCAGATACGTAGCATAGATGACCTTCACCTCTGCCTGACAATTAATCATTTCGAAGATATTTTCCACTTCTTGAATCCACTGATCAGCTTTTTCTGGGCTCTCATCACCCTTGAACTTTGAAGGATTGTAACGACGAAAATCTTCCAATCCCCTTGACTCAGCAACACAGATCACTCATTCCCTCTTCTCCAGATCCCGCAGAGTCTTTGCAGCTGTCTGTGCAGCAACAGAAGCACCGATGTTATTCATTGCTTTCGCCATTTGGTTATCCCTGTTGACGTTGACTCTTCCAGTGTCGTTCCTTCTTTGATGCATTGTTTCCTACAAAACCAACATCAAAAAGAAATCTTAACACCACTTAGAATAATTCCAAAAAAAACTTTCGACAACATCAACACATAACAACTACTCCAGACTTGACAACTCAGACAACTTACGCCGACGCATGATCAGATAACGACTCCCAACCTACAGGTCGACCTACAATCTAACCAAAGCTATGATACCACAATGTAACACCCCAATTTTTAACATCCATAGAAGGATCAGTCTCCTCAGAAGTCAGATCCACCAATGAGATAGGTGGCTTCGACGGCGCTAGAATCTTCAAATAGTCCACTACTTTAGTGATACTGGTAATGGATCATTCACCGGAAATAAAAGCTCTTACTCGGCCCGCCTAGATGGTCCTGCAATCTCTCGCTCCACTGGTATCGACCCCTTATCCTTTCCTCCAGTCCCCGGTCTAACCACTGTATCCCCAGCTCCTACGGTGGCCTCCGCTTCAATTCTAACAGAGGAATCCTCTACATCTTCCCATGCTCAACTCATCTAGGCACCAATCCTGAAGGTACCGGATAGTCGATCTTCTCCCGAGTGAACTCCACAATATATATTGACCCATCTTTCCTACTCGTCCTCACTACCCTCCCCGTATAAGTAGCCCTGCTTGAGATAGGGTCATATACCCAAGAATTCGGCGAGTCTCAGTCAGGGAAGTCTAACGACGTTTTCGTCGTCAAGGACACAGTCGGTGGAACGAACTCGGATATCATCTGAGGGCAAAGCCCAATTTCCACAATAATGTAAAGGGTCACCAATCGAAATTAACAAATAACATTTAACACTTACGTCATAAAGACAAGCAATAACACTTAGCAATTACGGCATGGTAACAAACGGTAACAGAATCTGTATATACAATTATTATATTATAACAAACATGACTCGCGTTCCAAGCACCCTAATGCAATGCTTATATGCCAATGAACATGATTCCAGAATTTCCAAAACAAAACCCTCCTCGAGGGACGTAAATCATAAATGTACCGCTTATCTCAGGCCAGTACTAATTATCGAGGTGCAGTTTCTCACAAACTAGCACGATTTACTAGAGTGTAGCCTATCACAAGTCTTACACATCAGTTAAATCATCATAAGGATTAGATGGACCAACAATGACATTGAACCATCCCATGGCCCATCATGGTCACCACTTAACTTCGTGGCCCATCGCGGTCACCACCGACATTGTAGCCCATCACGGTCACCACAAGCTATGGAATGCATGAGCATACTCTGACTCTTCCACATCAATCATTATGTAAATGTAGGTATTAAAAGATTCCCCTTTTTTAATACTCATTTAACTCTAATAATTTTTCAAACTTATCACAGAGCATACCCAAAAACATATTATCCTCCATACAATTCATCACACGCATGCATATCATCATGTATGAATACATAATCACATCAATTCAATTTCCACAAAATCCACACATAAATCATATCAATTCAATTTCCACAAAATCCACACATAATTCACATCAATTAAATTTCCACAAAATCCACACATAATTCACATCAATTCAATTTCCACAAAATCCACACATAAATAACATCAATTCAATTTTCACAAAATCCACACATATAGGGTCCTATATGCAAACTAAAAATTTGAAAGAAGCCCTTACCTTAATTATAGTTTTTCCAACGGTTATCACTACCACAATCAAACACAGCGAAAAATCCCGTTCGTGCCGACACCTTAAATATATTAGCTCACAAGCACTGTAGTGTAGAGAGGAGCAATTTTCCCTCCTGACACTTCTTGAATGGGAGCTTAGATTTAGAAGAGAAAGGAAGGTTTGTGTTTGTTTTTTTTAAAAAAAACCACCAACACTTTTTGAAACCAAGGAAGAAGAAGAAGTGATCGCGAGGCAAGAGAAATGTTTCAGCCTTCTGTTTCCTTTTCTTTCTTTACCTCACGTGAGTGTGTATATATATATATATATATATATATATATATATATATATATATATATATATATATATATATATATATATATATATATATATATATATATATATTATAACCAAACCAAACCAAATAAATATCTAAATACTCTTACATACATCACTTCACTCACATGTCAATCTAATTTAATCAAAATATTTACTCTCGTCGCAACTCAATTGACAGATAAATTTTTCAGCAACAAGTGACAAAAAAAACTGCCCGGTATTAAATTCTTCGTAACATAATTAAATTTTTCTTCGACAAATAATTTTAATCGGGTATCAAAACATATATATATATATATATATATATTAAACATATTAATAATCTCTAACAAAATATGTTTTTAGTATTTAATTCACAAAATAAAATAAAATTTGCTAAATGCCTCAACAATTCAACACAAGACACACTAAAATTGCATAAATTAGAATTTAAAATTAAGGGTCTTACATCATGCATTCATAGTTAGTGGTGACTGTGATGGGCCAACGTGTTAGTGGTGACCGTGATGGGCCACAATGTTAGTGGTGACCGTGATGGGCCACAGGATGGTTCCATGAGTTGATTGGTCCATCTTATCCTTACGATGATTTTTAGTCGTGTAGGTCTGTGATAGACTGCACTTTTGTAAATCGTGTTGATCTGTGATAGGTAGCACCTCGGTTATTAGTATTGGTCTGTGATAGGCTTTACATTTATGATTTACACCCCTCGAGGAGGGTTTGGAAATTCCGGAATCATGAGCATGTGCATATAAGCATTGCATTAGGGTGTTTGGCACGCGAGTCATGTTTGTTGTGATATTATATATGTATATACATGTTCTGTTATTGTTTGGTATCATGCCATAACTGCCAAGTGTTTATTGTATGTCTTCATGACATAATTGATAAATGTTAATTGTTTCAGTTGGTGACCGTTTACATTATTGTGAAAATCGGGCTTTGCCCTCAGATTATACCCGAGTTTGTTCTACTGATTGTTACCCTGACAACTAAAACGTCGTTAGACTTCCCTGGCCGGCATTCGCCGACTGCTTGGGTATACAACCCCATCCCAAGCAGGGCTACATATACGAGGATAGTGGTGAAGACAAGTAGGATAGCTGAGGTAGTGAACTATTTTGAGATTCCAGCACTGCTGAAGCCACTTATCTCGTAGGTGCACCTGACTTCTAAGGAGACTGATCCTTCAATGGCTGAAGAGGAGGAGGAAGTTACTTTGAGGAGAGATACCGCGTTAGAAGGAACATGTACAATGTGTAGAGGTCACCCTTGTTACTGTAGTTGTTAGTGGATGATGATATTAGTTTTTGTTATATAGGGCCTTATTGTTTTTCTTTTTGTGGTTGTACATATTTTGTTTTGGGATGACGACATCTATGGCATACCTTGACAAGTGACTTTTTGGTGGGTCCATGTTCCGCTTTTTGATGTGACCATAGAGGGGATATCATTCTTGGACCAGTACTTATGTGTAGGTGTCTGTCGAGAATACCCCAGGGGATATGAGCGATGTCTGATAGGTCTCATAGCCGCGGTGTATTTTCTATTTGTATACTTTGGATTATTGTCCCAAAAACTATCTTAGTTTGTTTGTATATATGAGGTAATTATTTATGACTCTTGTCGTTTTGTGATACGACGTAATATTTTATTAAGTTGTTTAAAAAAAAATGCACTCGCACTGTTAAAAATCGGGGTGTTACAATGAGCCTGATCGTGGAGGGCTATAGTCAAACTATAAGGTAAGACTCATAGACCTTGGGGTTATCTCTGGTGGGGAATTCCTATGTGGATTAGTAGGTTATTCCCTAAGGCCGAGAGCTACCATGCAACACAGGAGTACCCCAACCGTCGCGTATATGTGTCTCGGGTTGAGTTAAAGGGATCTATGAGGACTTGGCCATTCATGAAGACTACAACATTCTAGAATCCAACATTCCCATCTATTGCGATAACACTTCTGCCATTTGTCTAGCCAAAAATCCTATCTTACATTCTAGAACTAAACACATAGAGATCAAACACCACTTCATTAGGGACTTTGTTCAAAAAGGGGTACTAAACATTCAATTTGTGGACACGGAACATCAATGGGCTGACATATTCACCAAACCACTACCTGAAGATAGGTTTGACTTCATCAAGAAAAACCTAAATCTTACCTTCATATCTGACTGATGTTGTGATGACTTCAAAGTAGTTTAGTTTTATACTAGCTATTATATTTTCTTATATTATGTTATATTTATTTTATTCAAAAACAAAAAAAGAAACGAAAAAAAAAAATTTGAGTTTCACTTTCAAGTCTTTTTGTCTGATGACAAAAGGGGGAGAAAGATATTTGATAAAGTGGAGAGAAAATGATATTATGACTTAGGGGGAGCCCTAAGTTAGGGGGAGTCAAAGAAATATAAAGAAAAGTTGTTATCAAAAATACAAGTTTTGTCATCATCAAAAAGGGGGAGATTGTTGGAACCAAGTTGGTTTTAAATTTAGAGTTTTGATGTTAACAAAAGTATTTTATGAGAACAATATATTTGACTTCAAAGAGTATGAAAGAAGATTCATGTTTTTGAAGAAAATCTAAAATAAGATTTGATTCAATTTTATAATTGAAGAAAATCTTAAATAAGATTTGATTCAAAATTATAATTGATGTAAATCTAAAATAAGATTTAATTCAAATTTATAATTGAAGAAAATCTTTGACCAAGTTGAAAAGAAAATATGGTCAAATTTTGAAGAAGATTTGAAGAATATTTGATCAACATTTAATTGAAGATTTGAAGAATATTTGATCAATATTTAATGAAGATTTGAAGAATATTTGATCTACATTTAATGAAGAGTTGAAGAAGATTTGAAGAAGATTCGAAGAATATTTGATCAACATTTAATGAAGATTTGAAGAATATTTGATTTGAAGAATTTGCAAAGTCAATCTACACAAAATAGGAATAGAATCATTCTGAAGAATTTACAAAGTCAATCTACACAAAATAGGAACAAAATCAATTTGAAAAATTTACAAATTCAATCTAAACAAGATACAATTCAAAATTAAATAAGGACTAAATTGAAGCTCAAATTTTCACTATAAATAGACACTCAAGGCTGAAGGAGAAATGCATCGAAAAGCAAAAAAGAGTAACTCTAGCTCAAAGTTCTCAATTCATCTTAGAGTTCAAAGAGAGAAACACTTGTTCAAGTTAGAAATATCTTTTGAGTGTTCTTTTCTTAAAGTTTGAGAGTTATTATTATTATCAGCTTTGTTAGAAGCAACTACTCAAGTTTCAATCTCTTGTATCCAACCCGATAGTGGTTTAGTTCCTTCTTCAATCTGGGGTCGTCAGGTTGTTAGGAGAAGACTTGGCTTGTAGGGTCAAGGTGGTTAGTTCCTCAAAAGTCTGGGATTGTCAGGCTATTTGGGAAGATTGGCTTGGAGGGTCAGGTGCTTTGTAATTCAAGGTTTTTGAATTAGTGGATTAAAGCCTTCTAAATGAGGGGACTAGATGTAGCCAAGTTAGTGGTGAACCAGGATAATTCTACGCGTCAAATTATTTATGCTTTCATTGATTGCTGCCTCTAAATTTGGATTGCTTCTACTCCAAGTAAGTAACCAAATCCAAACTAATTTTTAATTATTTATAAATTATCAAAAAGGTATCAACTTTGTGCAAACACAATTCAACCCCCCTTCTCGTGTTCGCACCTTCATCCAAGTCATACACAAATTCATTCATCGTTGACCATCATCAGTGGTATTGACTTTTTTAAAGGCATTGACATTTTGTTAATTATATATGATGCGTTGACTTTTTCAGGTGTGGTGACTTTTGTCATAGCTGTTTTGTCAAAGGCATTAACTTTTGTTAGAATCATTAAAGGTAGAAACATCAGGGACAATATTTCCTATATTGAATAGCTTCCAGAAGTAGAAGAAAATATTAGAGGCATGTTGAATTATCACAGTCAGAGTCATTTTAGAAGACATAGCACTTCAAAGTTAATTATTATAGTCAACGCATTAGAGGCAGCGCATTGGAGGCAACGCATTAGAGGAATGCTTCCTCTAGTCGTGTTTCCTTCCTCGGGTCATGTTTCTTCCTCTAGTTCTGATTTTTTTCTCTATTTATGATTTTTTTTTCTCTGGTTCTGATTTTTTCTCTCTGGTTCTTATTTTTTCGTTTGGTTCTGATTTTTTCCTTTGATTCAGATTTTAGCATCTGGTTCTGATTTTTTTTCATTGTTTCCTCTAATTTGTTCCTTGGTCTAGAATCTACCTATTTGTTCTATTTTTCTGCACACTTGATTTAGAACATTAGTATATTAAATTATTCTCATAAACTTGCTTTTGTAATCAACAAAACTAGAAAGGAATTTTTCTTCAAAACCATATTGGTTCTAACAGAGAAGATTTGAACACAGTCAGATTGGCTTTTAGGTGTTCAATGGAAGTGTGATTCAATCGGTGAATTAGTGGATTAAATCATTATGTTTGAAGGTGTTGTACGTAGCTACCGTGTTGGTGGTGAACCATAATAAATTGGTAGTGTTGTTCTGTGTTTTTGTTTTATTAGCTCTTTTTTCATCACTTTGTTTTAATCTTGTTAAAATGTTTTTAAAAATAAAACACAATTTAACCCCCCCCCCCCGCCCACCCTTCTCCTTTCTTGTGTATCTCGTTCTACCCACATCCTTTGGTATTCAAAGCTTGTCACCAAGTGGTAATCTTTGTCATTAATTTCTATTTTAGTGTTTTATGTTCTTGAGATGTTTGAAATTTTATTTTCATTTTGTTCCAAATCTTGTTCAATCTTGAGATATTGGTTGTTTATAAGTGTGATAATATTAGTGGAATGTTTTACTTAGGTGATTAATCATTATTATTTTGGTGAAATTTCAAGTTCATTGTTGCTGTTTTTGAAAGAAAAAAATCGAGATTCATCATCTTCTTCATTGGCAATTGTTTGATCCAAAAGTTCACTTGGAAACTTGTTTTAGATCTTATTTCTTTTATACATGACTGATTTTGGAAGTTCAAAAGCCAAAATTGATTAGATAAATGAGAGGAATTCAAATATGCAGGAAAAAAAATCTGAAGATACAAGTGGTGCAAAAAAGTGATTTTGCACAAAAGCACTTTTGGAAAAAAGGCATTTGCAAAAAAAATCCAAAATTGTTCATATTGAAACATCAAACATTTTAGCATTCTTGTATCCCTTTTTAGACATGACAAGCTTGATTTTAGTACCTTACCTCCCAAGTATTTGGATCACTTGGTCATTTAGTTATAATTTTTCTTAAGTTAATTCTTTGATAATCTATTTGAATGTGTCTTCATTTACTTAGATTTTCTTGTTTGTCATTTTAAATTCTCTTAGTTTTGTCTTAGAGTTTTCCTTCTTGAAACTCTTGTGTTGATAGCTTTTGTGGACTTGTTACATTGTGTTTGGATTCTTAGTTGTTTTTTTTTAAAGAACTTGAAAGAGGAGTTTGAGTGGAAAAATACAAGAGTGCACATCATTGAAAAAAGCCATCATTGAGTGATATACATGGATGATACATTTCTTGACCGTAATATGCGTGTTATTAGCTAATGTGATATTTTCTTGACTGTAATAAGATTTTAGAGAACTTTACATGTATATGTGTGTTGGTAGCTACTATGATATTTATGTGTACATTTGATTGATGTTAAGTGAGCACATAGTTATATTTAATTTCTTATAACAATTTCTTATTTTGATTATTTATTTTATAAATAGTTATCTTTAATATATTGTAAATATTTTAGAATCTCTATTTTCACTATAGAAGTGTTATGTAAATATTTTCATAGTTAAATCATTTATAAAAGGTTAATTACTTTAATTTATTTATTTTATGAAATATTGATCTTAAAATAAAAGTATGATTTTGAAAACATAAATTATATTTAAGAAAATGTTATAAATGAGTTTGAGTAACTATAAGTTGTTTTAATATAATAAAAAAAATACCAATAAGTTTAGCCCGTGTGTTTTGAATATATATATATATATATATATATATATATATATATATATATATATATAAGTGAGAGGAATTTTACAATGAGATGGTTAAATCTTGATCATGCAACCATACATGGATGATCATGATTAAAAGTTATTTAAGTGGCACATGATCACTTTAAAAAATCAAATGACTTTTTCTTCTAATCTTGACTATCTATGTATGGTTGTGTGGTCAAAATTTAATACTCTCACCTCTCATTGTAAAACTCCTCTTACTTGATATGCTCATACACACACACACATATATATATATATATATTGGATTCTTCAATAAAAGGGATTTTGGTCCCCCTAATTGTGAAAGTGGGAAATCGTAACCTAAGTGTGCACCGCGTGAGAAAGAAAAAAGAGTACATCGCATGAGAAAGAAAAAAGAGTAGAGTGAGAGAAAAAAATTGGCGTCGGTGTTGGATTAACTCTTTGAAAAAACTTTCTTATTTGTTTTTGTCTAAATTTTTGTATGTTATTTCGTTCATTTGAGTTAGTTAATTTAACACATTTTTTTTTCAGAATTTTAGTGTTCCCAATATCTCTATAAAATCCTAAAATTCTCCATTTATAAAACTCACTATTTTGCACCATTATTCTTCACTGCAAGTTCGATATGAGTCAAACAAACGCCAAAATGACCGTATAAACAGAGGCTACATTATCCACTAATTATTTTTGGATTTGGGGTAATTTTCATTGCTCCAATTTTGAAATAGACTTTTAGAGTGTACTCTGGTATTTTATTTTTTACCTTTCACCATAAACTATTGAGTTGGATCGATTGGAGGACGAAAAGTCAAATGGATTGTATATTTCATCCTTTCCTAGAAACATTTATGGTGGTCTTCATTGATGATATAGTGATCTATTCATATGAGTCGAAAGGAACATGAAGATCATCTTTGGCGAGTTTTGCAAGTCTTGAAAGAGAAATAGTTGTATGCTAATTTTGGGAGATGTGAATTCTAGTTGCAAGAGGTGAAATTCTGGGAACATGTGATATCTAAGGAAGGTATCGTTGTTGACCCAACCAAAGTAGATGTTGTGGTGGTATGGAAACAACAACAAACCATCACATAGTTTAGAATTTTTATGGGCTTGGTCGGATACTGTAAAAAATTTATTGAGGGGTTTTCCAAGATTGCAGCTCCATTGACACAACTCACCATAAAAAAACATATTTATGCGTGGATAGAGAAATATGAGAAAAGTTTCCAACTGATGAAAGACAAACTAACCACATCATCAGTGCTTGTGTTGCCACGACCGAAAGAGCCATATGAAGTTTATTATGATGGTTCTTATCAAGGATTAGGTTGTGCATTTATGCATAACAAACAAGTGGTAGCTTATGTGATGAGGACCTCAAATGAACTATTTAGGAGGAAAAACAAAGAATATTTCAAGTCAATACTTTATAATAGTTTTTAGTTTTGTTTGTGTTTAATTTGAATTGTAATAATTTTAGTTAAGTGTTGTAAGCCCAATATGGGTATAGAGAATTGTCTTTTGTCCCATTTTAGGAATAGGGTAAAGATTTCTTTAAATACCTTGTAAGAGTCTTATTTTGAATAACTTTGAAATGAATTAGAATTTCTCTAATGAGAATTGTGAGTGAGCTAGGTCTCCTCTTTTAGGTCTTGGATTAGAACTTGATTAAATCTTATCAGTGGCTTCCTTACCATTGTGGTGATTTCACATTGGCTTATCAATCATCCTTTATTGTGGTGCCTTCTTCATCTTCTCAACCAAATCTGTATTTGTTTCTTTCTTTTCACTTTTATTTTGTCACTTTATTTGAAGAAATCACTTGGTTAGATCTTCAATCTCATGTAGAAGCACTCAAATCCAAATCACTATGCTTCCAAACAACTAAAGGTGCATGATAATAATTGCCCCACACATGACTTGGAGTGTACTGCAATTGTTTTTGCAATGAAGATTTGGAGGCACTATTTGTTTGGGTGTAATTTTGATGTGACCATAAGAGTTTCAAATACATGTTCGACTAGAAGGAACCTAATATCAGGAAAAGACAATGGATGGAGTTTATAACAAACTATCAGATCACATTGCATTACCACCCAAGAAAATCAAATGTGGTGACTAATGCCTTGAGCAGGAAGTGAGTTTATCTATCGATCATAGTAGTAAAAGGGTTAGAGTTGTTGGAGAAGTTGTCCAACTTGGATCTTAATTTGGATTCTTCATCAGGGAAAATAAACTATGGAATTATCAAGAGAAGAGAAAATTGACTGATGAAGTAATTCAAGAGAGGAGAAAATTGATTAAAACCGACAAGGAAAGTGAATTTAAGGTAGGACCAGACCACATCTTGAGGTGTAATGAGTGAGTCTTTGTTCAGATGATAAAAATTTTAAAATGATTATTTTAGACGAGGCCCATACGAGAAAGTTTAGCGTTCACCCAAGTACTACAAAGATATTTCAAGACCTAAAATAGAGATTTTGGTGGACATTAATGAAAAAACAAGTGGCTGAATATGTGGCATCCTTCTTGAATTGAAAGAATGTTAAGGTTGAACATCAAAAGCGAGCTGAATTGTTACAATTTTTTAATTCACCAGTTTGAAAATGGGATAGCATATCTATGGACTTTATTGTAGCACTGCCTAAGACACAAAGGAAGGTTAAGGAAGATCATGGAAGTTGGGATAATCTATTGCCTCTTAAGGAAATCACCTACAACAACAGATATTATACGAGCAGTGAAATGACATCGTATGAGGCCTTGTATGGGTTTAAGTGTCAAACATCCTTGTGTTGGTATCAAGATGGTGATAATTTGATTGTAGGGCCAAAACCGGTGAAGTAAACGACAGAGAAGGTCCATTTGTTCAAAGAAAAAATGAAGACCGCACACAACATACAAAAGAGTTATGTTGACCACCAGAGAAGACATCTGGAGTTTAAAGATGGCGAACATCTATTTTTGAGAGTGACACCCACTACCGGAGTTCATATGGAATTGAAGTATATGAAGCTTACTCCTAAGTTTATTGAGCCATACCATATTCTTCGATGTTTGGGACTTGTAGTTTACTAGATTGTCTTGCCTCCAAATTTGGCCAACCTTCACAGTGTATTCCATGTATTGCAATTGAGGAAGTACATAGCTGATCCCTCGCATGTTATAACGGCCGACGACATCCAATTGATGAAAAACCATTCGTTTGAATTTCCTCTAATGAGTATTGTTGAGAGAAGAATTAAGTACTTAAGAAGCAATGAGATTCCATTAGTCAAGTGATTTGGAACCAGATGACGGAAGATGCTGGATGGAAGAGAGAAGCTAAGATGAGAGAGATATATCCTAACCTCTTTGAAACCTCATAGTTTTGAGGATGAACAAATTTTTAACGGGGCTAGGGGCTAATAATGTAATGGCCTAAATTTTTAAATTAATAAAGTATAATTTTAACTTTATTCCGTTATCCATTTCTATTATGTCTATTTAGTATGACACTAATAAAATTATTATTCTTGGGATAAATGATTATTCTATGAGCTATCCTTATCTTGACCTATTGATGATGCATTCTAGTTGAGAATGCATATTTTACAATTTACTTTATGCAATTTATTCGATGGTGCTTATTATATTATTTTACTAGTGTATTTGTGATTAAATAATTTTATCTCCAAAATAATGTATGATTTCTGGCCATGAATGCATATCAATTATCTATTCCCATTGACTAAGTCTTGATTCCTTTTTCCTTTTCATCTTTTGAGATCCTTGTCTAGAAACAAGGCATTTATGCCAATTTATACTCTTCAAATTTTTTGTCTACAAGCTTAATGACTTGAGACAAAGCATTAAACTCACATGATATTTTTATCACGAATTAATTATCATATTTTCTACAAACAAATAAAAAAAGATCTTATTTCATTACCTCTTTATTTCACGCCAACCGTCTCTCTCCCTTTAGACAAGACCATCTAAATCCAATCAAATTTTATTCAATTGCAAAATTATGTGATTTTCAATTTAATCACAATGATTGGTTGTCCATTTTTAATACCTTGCATACAATTGAAAGGAAACAATTTTTCCACTCCTTTATGCCTCACACTCCCACCCTCCAAAAATTATAAAACTCTATACAACAAAAACAAAGAACTTCGTCAAAGGAAACTCAAAATTATTTTCTAAGTCCAACAACCAATCTCTAGCATCTCCTTCTTCTAAATTTCGTGTAAGTTTAAACGTACATGTTCTTCCGTTTATTCCTCGTTCCAATTGGCAATTATTCTCTTGTCTTTTATAACCTACACCCGAAAAGCCTATAAATAATCGATAGTAAGAGGAGAAGGGGGAGCACTATGGAGAGCACAAAAAAAAAAAGAAGAGAGAATAATAGGCAAAAGAGAAGCAGAGAATCTGGTCTTGGGAAAATCAGTCCAGCAAAAAACAAATTCAGTAGTAAGGTATCACTTTCTTATTGTTTCTCTAATTTTCTTCTTATTAGTCTTTGTATTGCATCCTTTTGAAAAATCTTCTTTTTTCTTTCTCTTTTTTTGTTAATGCAAAAATAAACTCATATGTTAAGCTTTTATTTTTCTAAAGTTGTTTGTTCCTAAAATTGTTTTCTTTGCAACACAAAAATGCTAAAAAACATATAACTAATTGATGTTTATAAATCAATCACCAAGAAAACAAATTTCACTCTATTGTAATCTAACAGAAAACTCATATCACGTCTTTATCCAAAAAAAAAAATCGTAACAACGAATAAATAGTTTTTTCCTAAGGATTATAATTAATGGTCGCAGCCGCCGGATGAAATTCATCCTCGCTCGCCGCGCCACATCACTTACCCCTAATTGTTGGTGGCCTTTGTGTCGCGACAGATCCGACAACGCACGAGCAAATCCTTTCACAGGCTGCTTCACTATCGCGTCCATCTGTTTCGTTCACATACCGCCGCGTCACGTTGCTTTTTAACAAAAATCAATTTTTCTTTACTTTAAAACAAAAATAAAAAGATACAATTTGTGAACAGACATCTCACTTTTTTCGTTATTATTACATTTTCGTTACGTTGTTTTCTAAAAAAATACAATTTTTCTTTAAAACAAAATAAAAAGATACAATATGTGAACAGACATCTCACCTCTTTTTTTCGTTATTAATATTATTACATTTTTATATACTGATTATTATAATAAAAAACTTTTTTTCGTTATTTTTATTATTATTATTGTTATTATTATTATTATTATTATTATTATTATTATTATTACATTTTTATCTTTAGATACGTATATAATGTCTATTATAAAAAATAATTAAAATAGAGTAATAATAAAAATCGGACAATACATAAATATTTTCTACCCAAGAACTACGTGTGTTTTGATTTCCCTATTGCACCTAGGGATACGTAAGAGCAAGATCTTTCCCTTGCCAAACCAAATTAATAAAAAAAATATTTTTCCTTCTTTTATTAATGTAAATTATTTATTATCTTTTTTTTAATTATTTTTAGGGGGTAAAATAAATAATTTGTATACAATTAATGATAGGGTAACCGTTTTAACGGACGATATATGGTAATATTACTTTCCCTATACGTAATCGACTCCTGAATCCGCTTTTTTTGGTTCAAAAATTTTGTTTTAGGTTTTATCTAATTTTCCCTTTTAAAAAAAATAAAATTGGTGGCGACTCATTTTTCGCGGAAAAATTGGACGCGACAACTGGCGACTCTGCTGGGGAGGTTTGAGAGTCAAGCCCAATGTAATTAATTGTATATAATTATTTATTATTTTATTTATATTACCCCTATTGTTTTATTTGTTTTGTTAAATTGTGAATATAATTATATGTGTGTTGTTAATTTATTTTCATTGTGACAATTTTATTTTTTTTTATTTTTTTTCTATACACTACCCTAACACAACTCACACACTTATGAGTGGGCTCTATACCCGGACTGAGTGCAACCTAAGATAAGTTAGAGACTGTGTAATGATAATCTTCTGGATGTACATCCTGTTTGGTTGTCCTGAAAGTCTCACATAGAGTTGACATTTTTCTAAAATATTTCCATTTTAATAGTTTACCTATTAATTGGTTTAATATTTTGGAATTGAGTTGTGTGCTCAAGGAACCAATTTAGAACTATAGAGCTACCCATGGTAAAGGTTCACATGAAAAAAAAAACATAAAAAGAAAAGAATCGTGTAAATCACATGTACATATGAAAAACCTACCCTATCTATATCTCATATTCATCATAATGCATTGCATAATCATGCATGTTTCATATTTTTATTTTATTTTACAACATATTTTTCTTTTTCTCCTCATTTTTTTAAGAAAAAATTAATTGCATACTAGGAGTTAGTAAAATGTTCCAGTTAAATGCATAATCATTGCATTCACTTTTTTTTTACATCCTCATAACATTTTCCTTCAAGAAAAAATAAAAAAAATGGCAAAAAAAAAAAGAAAGCAAAAAAAAGAGTATCACGACACCCTTGCCGAACATGTTCTCGAGCTAAAATCATGAATGAATTGAAGCAAACAAAGATTATCTGAATCAACTGAAAGACCCTATGGCTAAAAATTTGGAAATCTTGCAAACCCTTGATACTTGAAATCCTGGGAATACTTAATGGAAAAAAGTATATCACGAAGAACTCATGCTTACCCATTGATTTCATAAGTCTAACAGTTTTAACCTTTTAGTCTACTTTTTGGTCTACCTCAAGTCACTTGTCCACAAGATTTAAACCTGATACTAATGAGATTCATCTTCATCCTCCACCCCTACTTATGGGTCATGGACATACTTTTGGCTTTTTGTCGCAGGTGAACTTCTAGATGTTGGGTCCTCTATGTTGAACTTTCATCACTATCGCTTATTACTTTGATGCCATAAAAAAATCCATCAATCTAAAGAAAAATGTCAAATCTTGCATGATCCTTTAAGGACAATTGAAAAAAAAACATCGACTAGACATTATGTTGAAGACATTGACGATGTTGCATATAGTTTCTGAGTTTATCCAAGGGGCAAAGTCAACGATGAAGATATTAAGTTCTCTCAATTTGATTCTAAAACACTATAATATTGCTAAGTATAAAGTCTTATGATACTTTATTATATTGACACATTCTTGTTTCCTTAATATAAATGAATATCAATAAATGCATTTTGTTTTCTCTTCCTTTCTTCCTTTCTTTTATTCTAACCATGTACCATACATATTTGGAAGTAGTTCATTCATAAATAAGTTTGCTAAGATTTCATTACATAATTTCAGTCATACTATTAATTCCACTGAAGGGGGTGAGAACGATAAAAATAAAATCCCTTATTTGGATATACCTCAATATGTTGGGACATGTAGTTAAAGTCATGTTAATCCCCTAGAAATGTCGTTTTATCTTTATCATAATCTAATTGTGCTTTGAATATACCAATCACGTGGAGGAATTTGAAGTTTGTACCATGGGTATTCTAGTCTCCCACAAATCGAAAGTGAAAATGATGAAAGTACATGAGAGTTGAATGTAATCCTCAATCAGCTAAATCAAGAATGGAAAAACTAGGATAAGAAGATGACCATTTATATATACATATTAGACAAATGTCTAAAAAAATTGAAGTCATTTTCCATCATGTCCCTCAATAATGTAATAACCTAGCTGACGTTCTAGCTACTTTATCTTCAATGTTCAAAGTAAGTCATGATGAAGAATAGTCACTCACAAGAATGAAAGTCACGACCATCTTGCTTATTATCAAACGTATAAGAAAGGCTAGATGGAAAGTTCTCGTACCAAATATTACCTCGTAACTATGGAATACCCTCCCTGAGTATCAGACTATAACTGGGGCACCCATTTGTTCCTTATTATATCGAATAAAGGCAATGTGACCCACTCAAACAAAAATGCCCCTATCAAGAGTAATGATCTGTGTTGACCAACTGAATTCAATTGAAGAAAAATGTTGACTGTCTCATGTCAAGGACAAACATTTCAAAAGATCTTAAAAGAAGAACATATGAACTTCAGGGCTTCCAAAGAAAGAATTAGCGCTCAAGAAGATTTTACATATCTAAAATGACTAGCATGACAAGTGGACTCCCAACTATATGAGCCCAAGTACCGTAAAAAAAAATACATTCAAGTGTGGCTCTGATCCACACCAATATGGATCGAGAAGACTTATCACTACTTGCACACATTGATGCTTCAAAAAGTATTACATCTAAATGAAGACCCGCTAGTTGAAAATCCCAAAGGACGACCTAGGAAAAAATTAGGGTACAAAAAATAAAATAATAATAATAAATACCCGCTAGTTTGAAAACCTGAAAGGGAGACCTAGGAAAAAATTAGGGTACAAAAAAATAATAAATACCCACTAGGTTGAAAATCTGAAAGGGAGACCTAGGCAAAAATTAGGGTACAAAAAAATAATAAATACCCGTTAGGTTGAAAACCTGAAACGGCATCCTAGGCAAAAATTAGGGTACAAAAATGAGTAAAGACCCACTAGGTTGAAAATCCAAAAGGACAACCTAGGAAAAAGTTAGGATACAAATTCGAATAAAGACCTGCTAGGTTAAAAACTTGAAGATGCGGCCTAGGCGAAAATGAATGAAGACTTGTTAGGTCAAAAACCCAGAAGGGCGACTTAGGCAAAAATTATCGCAAAAAAAAAAGGAATGAAGAAGTTCACTCGCTTGAGAATAAAAGAAAATGAGCAAATAATATGGCTTACATAGATCAAAGTCGAAGCAATATATTCTGAAAGGTTGTGAAGATAAATTGGGGCAAATCATATCCTCCAAAGTGGGTTAATAACGCGATTGACATTATGTTATGATTTATTAGCACTTATCTTCTTCTCTTCCTATGAATCATTCTTTTTTTGTACCATAGATTTTCTCACTAAATATCATCGTCTAAACTAATTTCTTGAGTTATACATCTTTTTGTCAAAATGCATTTTTATGATAATAATATGTTGGGGCACAAGATATGTGAATGTCAAAAGGCCAAAACAAGTATGATGTCTTTACACATAAGGTAGTGGCAACTAGATATCAAGTCGAAGATGTAACAAAAAATCTCTTTAAAGATCAAAAGGACAATCTCCACTATTTATTTGAAGTTGTGCATATTTTTCATCCATGAAACCAAGGATCATGTTCGTAAGGAGGTGAAAGAAATAAAAAAAAATTGTAAAAAAGTTGATTGAAAAAATTGAAAAAAAAAAGATGAAAATGAAGGAAAATGTTCATTCATCAAATGCATTCATGACATTTCATATTTCAATAGTATATAAATTTAAATTTTGGACTACTAACCCGCACATTCTAATTTAAAGTCGGGATGACTAACCTGCACCCTCTGATTTAAAACCCAAGATGATTCCCCATTACCTCACATCGATATTCTGGTTGACAATGTGGCCTACAGTTCGCTCTTCTCTTTTATGAATGTTTTCTCTAGGTATAATCAAATTAAGATGGCAGCCGAAGATATGGAGAAAAAAAATGACTTTCATCACCCCTTGGGGAACATCTTGTTACAAAGTAATGCATTTTGGTCTAAAGAATGTTGGGGCGACCTACCAAAAGGACGACCCACATCTTGAAGCCGAGAAAACGACTTGCACCCTTCTAAAAATTATTTTCGGACAAAATTAGAGTTGTCATCTTTACTTATCTTTTACTTTGATTCTCAA
The DNA here is from genome assembly GCA_037974735.1 of Cicer chorassanicum. Lineage (NCBI taxonomy): Eukaryota > Viridiplantae > Streptophyta > Magnoliopsida > Fabales > Fabaceae > Cicer > Cicer chorassanicum. Next base: position 44,309,109 of record JBBPBP010000001.1, read on the forward strand.
GTAAATTCTAAGTAAACAGGGGCAGCTGTTGACACCTAATTTTGTCCGCTTTTTATTTATTTATTTATCTATTTATTTATTTTTACTTTTTATTAAAAAGGGGAAATAGTAATAATAATAATAATAATAATAATAATAAATGTAGAGAAATATAAAAATAAAAATAAATAATTAGGGCTTTAAACTTTAGACAATCACATATGTTCCCAATTTTTGTTTGCCTCTAATTCCTGTTCAGACTCTTTTCTAAATAAAAAAGAATAATAAAACATATAAAAAAAATATAAAATAATAAAAAAAATAATAATAATAACAAATAAATAGAGGTACATAATTGAATGAAAGAAACCGAAAAGAAATGGATTGATGGTAAAAATCGGTATAATGAGGATCACGGATTGATGGTCATAAAAATCGGTATAATGATAATCAATTGAAAGAAAAGAAACCAAAAAGAAAGAGATTAATAGTAATAAAATGGTTATCAATGGGCAATTATTCCCTTGTCTTTTGTAATCTACACTCGAAAAGCCTATAAAGTTGTGATGTTTACTATGTGTATATATGAAATACTAGAATTTTATGATATTAGTGATTAAAGTTTGGATCGGAAACATGTTCGTGAAAAGATACGATTTTTTTATGAAGAATAGTTTGGTTTTATAATGTTGTATATAGATATATGAATTTTGAGAATATATAAAGTAAAAAGATTAAATGTTTATTGATGATTGAGTATCTGATTCTATCTATGTGGTTGTCTAAGTGGCTAGTAATATATACATGAAAATTCGTCATCACTATAGTATGAGATATGCATCTTTGTGGATTTCTTTATGGTTGGTTTATATTTTCTCACTGGTATGAGTGCACTCTTTATGTAGACGCCTTTGTGGTTGGTTATATCCAGATCATAGAGTTATTAGAAGCATGTATAATTCGTATATAATTATATATATTTAAACTCGATTATGTGTTTCAAAGGTGGCTCGATATCTGCTTAATTTTACATGTATAACTTTCATGGCTTATTAATTAATTAATTAATTAATTCGTGTGCACTTGGTGTGGTTTATTTTGATTGATCTAATTTTTTTTATTGCAAAGAGATTTATGTACTTTTCTTTTATGATTTTTAATATATTGTGTGGTTTGATTTGCTATGAAGGATGAAACTGACCCTTATTCCAACATTTTAGGTACAAGTGAATAATGTTTGCTTGTGCATGAGTGTGGAGAAAAAGGGATTTTTCAATTTTAAACTAACGGTTTGTATTAATAAAACATGCACAATACATTTTTAAAGCTTACTTATGTTTCGTGGTTAAATTAGTAACGCGGAGGTGAGTTTCTTTTCTACTAAAAAATAATTGAATTGTCGTTAATTTTAGTTAACTTTATTTTTTTAAATTTCACCTCAAAAGAATTTATTCTATTTTAACATGCAAATGAACATTTTTTTTTTCATATGATTTATTCTATTTTAACATGTAAATGAATTTTTATTAAAATAATTAATCAGTCAGTCAAGTTGCCTTTTTTTAGAAAAATAATATTAAATTATAATTATTTTCTAAATGTAAATTTTATTTATTACATGGTAAACTACTCTTTAAAAAAATAGTTGTTTTCTTAAAGATAATAAACATTTTTTTAATAACTTTGGATCAAAATTTGGAGCATTACACAGTTAATAATGTACTCTATATTCATAATAGAGTCTATATCAAACATATTTCAAATAAGACTCCATATAAATTGTGCAAAGGATAAAATTATGACATTTCTTTTTTTCACCAATTTGACCATAAATGTTTTATCTTGAACACTAAAAAAAATCTGGGCAAGTTTGATTTTATATCTCCAACACAAATCTTTTTGGGTACTTTGAACACTCTAAGGCATACATATGACATACCAAACTTCGAAATAATATATATAATAAATTATACTATATTTTTGTAAAAATTTGCAGCGGATAAATGAAAAGTTTTTCAAAGAAAAAAGAAATCATGTATCACATATCATAGTAGGGATTCTCCCAAACTTGAACTTCAAAACTCATAAACCTCTAATAGTTGCGATTTCACAAATGCATTCAATCAAACACAAACAACGAAGGGGTGAGTTTTAAAATCATGTTTATAGTATAATATGAGTACAAAGAACACACAAATAATCATAATACAACCATATCAAAACACATCATGGTTTATCAAAACATTCAAAGAAATAATATCACATTATAACGTCAAAATCACCAAAGAAAAATCAATCTCTCATTATAACATCAAATCATCTAAGATAAATTATTACCATCTTCGATACACATTAATCACAACACAACAATCACAAGATAATACAACATTATGCATGATCTTAGACTCTATTTCATCACATTTGGTACTATTCTAACTCTGAAGTACTTGGTTAGGAGACTTGATACTATTCTACCACGCAAGTTGACGAACAATTTAATGTGGCCATATCATTAGAGATCCCCTCAACTCAACCTGAGACACAAATATGCAGCAATCGAGGTAAATGTGTGTTGTATGGTAGCTCTAGACATTTGGAGGGCTACCACCAAGTCACATAGGAATCCTCCACTAGAATATCTCCAAGGTCTAACAGTCTTGCTGTAAGGCTCAACAACAGACCTCCACAATCAGCTCATTAAGTTGTACTTCTCCAACATCATTCGGCTTGTTAGGTCATACCTATATGATGACAAGATAATCTCCACGTCAAATACCCCTAACATTTAGTTCTTTTCCCCATTTGTCTAAAATACTCACTCCATTAAGGTTTGTTTGATGGAAAGGATAAAAACATGATAAGATAGATTTAACATATCATGTTTTATCAAATGTTCGATGAACCGATATGATATGATAAGGTATTCTTGAATTCTATCATGTCATGTATTTGTAATTATAATTCTAATCTTAAGTATGAGTTGAGTTAGAAACAAACATAATAGGATAAGAACAATAATTTACTCAGGTGTCCTTATAAAATATAGTTTAAAATATACAAAATTGAAAGTTAATAAAATATAAATAAAAAACAGTAGAATATGATATTAAATTTAAAATTAAAATATTAATAGGTGATTTTAAAAAATATGTGATTTATTAAAAAAGAGTAGTTTTATCATTTTATATAATCTAATAAACTATTATTTAAAATTATCAAAATTTTAATATTAATTTTAACTTTTAGAATAAATAAATTGGTTTCTACAAATACAACAAATAAAATAGAATTATGACTTTTGTTTACTTTTTTACTCAATTGGTTTCTTTGTCTTTTTATATTAAATATGTTGATTTATTTATTTTAAATTTTTATACTATTTGTTTACTAAATACTATTCTTTTTGATGGCTTGCATTGTTTATTTAAATTTTAGAAATATTGTATGGAGATAGGTGATGATGATGATGATAAAGAATCGACATCAAAAGGCTTCAATGAAGAGGCAAACAACACACTAGACGAAGGGATTCCTACTTATAAAGATGGATCAAAATCTGTAATTGACAATGATGCTCACATATTCAGTTTGTCTAACACCTTCACCAGTGTTCTTGAAAAGTTTCACACTTGGATCATATGGTGTGCAAGCAGGTTTACAGTCGAAGTATTTATATTTCTTTAGGATCTTTTCAACATAGTGAGTCTGATCCAAAGAAATTCCCTTTTTTGACCTAGTAATCTTGATTCCAAGGATTACACTCGCTTCTCCGAGGTCTTTCATATCAAAGTTGTTACTCAACAATGATTTCACATTATTTACAGCATGAATGTTTGAACCAAATATGAGTAAGTCGTCTACATAGAGACATATGATAGTGCAAATGGCATTTTCAGATTTGTAATAAATACATTTGTCACTTTCATTCACTTTAAACTCATTTGACATAATCAAGTTATCAAATTTTTCATGCCATTGCTTAGGAGCTTGTTTAATACCATACAAAGACTTATCTAACTTACAGACCTTGTTTTCTTGTCCATGAATTACAAAACCTTCAGGTTGTTCCATATAAATTTCTTCTTCCAAGTCACCATTTAAAAAGGCTATTTTAACATCCATCCGGTGTATCACTAGGTTATGAATAGCTGCAAGTGATATGAGCACCCTAATGGATGTTATTCTAGTGACTGGTGAAAAATTGTCGAAGAAATCTATATTTTCTCTTTGTCTAAAAACTTTGGCTACAAGGCATGCCTTGTATTTATCAAAAGTTCCACCAGGTTTTAGTTTATTTTTCAAGATCCATTTACAACCTATTGGTTTGCAACTAGGAGACAATTCTACTAAATGTCAGGTCTTGTTAGACTCTAGAGAATCCATTTCATCGTTTATAGCTTCTTGCCATAAATCTGCATCCAAGGATGAAAAAGCTTCTTTAAGATTTGCAGGATCCTCATCTAAATTATAGGCCATATATTCGGGTCCATAATCTGTAGCAACTTTTACTCTCTTACTCCTTCGAGTTTCTATTTCGCCTTGTTTGTTGCTTTCAGTGCTTCTTGTCACAAGAACTTGACTAGGTTCGCTGCCCCCACTATTTTTTGATTTGAATGGGAATTTCTTTTCATAGAAGTCAACGTAATTTGACTCTACGATCAAATTCGCATTGAGGTCATAAAACCCAATGAATACACATTCATAGGCTCTACTAGCGAGTTTAATTCTCTTGGGATGGGGGATTCTGACATAAGCCAGATAGCCCCATGTTCGAAGATAAGACAAGTTGGGTTGTCTTTTCTTCATTAAGGAGATGTTTTGTTTTTAGATTTAAGAACTCTATTCAAAACATAGTAAACAGTCAAAATAATTTCCCCCCACCAGTGAGATGCAGCACCAGAGTTAAGCATAATATCAACAACTAGTTCAGTAAGAGTTATATTCTTTCTTTTAGCTTTACCATTCATTTCAGGTGAATATGGTGCAGTAATTTCATGTATAATTCCTTGGGTTTTATAAAACTCCTTAAATAAACTGGAATCATACTCTGTTCCTCTATCACTACGAAACCTCTTAATCTTTTTACTAAATTGATTTTCAATTTCAGTTACAAAGATCATAAACATGTCAAGCGTTTCACTTTTATTTTTCATTAGATATACAAAAGTATAGTCAGAGCAATCGTCAATAAAAATGATGAAATAACACTTTCCATTTCTGGTTAACGTCCCATTAAGTTCACGTATATCAGAGTGTATTAAGTCGAAAGGTTCAGATTCTCTAACTACTGATTTATGTGAACTCTTAGTTATTTTAGCTTGACTGCAAAAATCACATTTTTCAAAATCCTTTAAAGATAACTTTGGAATTAAGCCTAAGTTACTTAAGTTTGAAATCACACATTTGTTAATATGATAGAGTCTAGCATGCCAAATATTAAAATCACACAACATGTAAGTAGAAGGAAACATTTTATTCATTTCAACATTCAATTAAAACATGCCATCAGTGGCGTACCCATTCCCAACAAAAATACCATTTTTAGAAATGGTGTACAAATCTGCCCCTATAGACTGAGTAAACCCTGTCTTATTGAGAAGAATCCCAAAAACCATATTCTTTCTTATTTTCTGGAGTGTGCATGACATTCTTCAAAATTAAGGTCTTTCCAGAGGTTAATATTAATTCCACATCTCCAATACCAGCAACATTAGTGGTGTGGAAATCTCCCAACAACACTTTCTTATCTTCAGCAGCAGTGTATATTTTAAACATAGCACGATCATAATAGACATGGCGTGAGGCGCCATTGTCTATCCACCATCCATCTGATCCACCAACAAGGTTGATCTCAGTTATCATAGCAATGAATTGCTCTTCTGTCAAGTTAGCCTGTTGAGTAGGGCTGGCTCTTCTTTAAAGGATTTTTCAAAATCCTTTAAAGATAACTTTGGAATTAAGCCTAAGTTACTTAAGTTTGAAATCACACATTTGTTAATATGATAGAGTCTAGCATGCCAAATATTAAAATCACACAACATGTAAGTAGAAGGAAACATTTTATTCATTTCAACATTCAATTAAAACATGCCATCAGTGGCGTACCCATTCCCAACAAAAATACCATTTTTAGAAATGGTGTACAAATCTGCCCCTATAGACTGAGTAAACCCTGTCTTATTGAGAAGAATCCCAAAAACCATATTCTTTCTTATTTTCTGGAGTGTGCATGACATTCTTCAAAATTAAGGTCTTTCCAGAGGTTAATATTAATTCCACATCTCCAATACCAGCAACATTAGTGGTGTGGAAATCTCCCAACAACACTTTCTTATCTTCAGCAGCAGTGTATATTTTAAACATAGCACGATCATAATAGACATGGCGTGAGGCGCCATTGTCTATCCACCATCCATCTGATCCACCAACAAGGTTGATCTCAGTTATCATAGCAATGAATTGCTCTTCTGTCAAGTTAGCCTGTTGAGTAGGGCTGGCTTGTTCCTACACTTGCGTGCCATATGACCCTCTTTCCCACAATGAAAACAGATAAAAGGTGGGAGAGGGCCATTTCTATGAGGTGTTTGCTGCCTTATAATTAGGACCTTTGGAGGGTTCCCATTCTTGTTGTTGAATTACACCTTCAATATGGCAGTCGAATGGCTGCCACTCGTAATATGGTACTAAGACCACTCGAAAGAAAAACAAAATGTGAGAAAGAAAGGCGGAGAAGCGGAGAAAAGCCTCAGATGCAGAAAGCTTTTGGTGTGTTTTTCCAATTGAGGAGAACCCTCTATTTATAGAGGAAATCCGCAACTGGATCAGAGAAAACAAAGGATCCATCAGAACGTGCGCCCCAAGTTTTTGACCTCAGAAAAGGGCGCTCCAAGTTTTTTACCTCAAAAACATGCGCTCCAAACTGTTTGACCACAAAAACGTGAGCTGCAAACTTAGGGTTTTGACCTAAGTTTTTGACCAGGCAATAACAGATGCGTGAGACCAAAGATTAGGATTTTGACCGGACACCCAGATGCACGAATTCAAGAAGGAAGACTAGATCAGATGTTGAATGTTGACTCGGTGGAGGGAAATTACGTAATTAACGTATCAATAAGTGATAAAAACGCAAACATTCATTTAATATTAAATAAACAAATAATTTATTAATTTTTCATATACTAAAAAATAATACACCACTTAGCCCAAGACCAGGCCCGGCCGAATAGACAGCGGCGGCGGCACGCGTGTGTTTGGTAGTCAATGGACAATTTTTTCGGTAAATGGACAGAAAGAAAATTTTGGACGAAGAAGAAAAAGGAGAAGTGAGATGGAGTTATAGTGCATTGTGTAAATTGAGAAGAATTCTCTATTTATAAACGAAGTAGTGATTTAGGCAGTTGTTTACTGTATATATTGTGTTACCTTATTTGTAAATCAACTATTGTAAAATGCTAAATTGATTCCGTTTTCTATTAATTAATTGTGTATCATTCATTAAATTATTAAAGTGTAAAAGATTACATAACCAAATTTTTCTTGTAATTAACTCTAATAAAATTTTCCTAATATACCATTTGAAATTTTTCTATATTTATAAATGAGATAATCGATACATTAGCCTGACTTTGCATATTGTATAAGTGAACCCTTCCAAATTTTTTGTGAGCTTATAAAGTTATTTTATAATTTTTATTTGTAATCTTTAATTTACGTCTTAATTGATTTCTCTCGTTTAAGATGTCCAGTGGGCATTATGGGCTGTAGCCTTTTCAACATTTTTCTTGATTTTTATTTTTGAAAGTTTCTCTAATATGCAACTGCTACATGTAGAATTGAGTGTCATTTTGGGTGGATGGTTCCTCATTTACATTGTTTATTGTGTTACTTGATTTGTTAGTTGCGGTAGATTGTAATATTGATGTTGTGTATGCAAACCAGGTTTCCCAAAATGACTACTCTTACCTTCTTCCTACAAATAAATAAATAAATAATTTAAATGGATCGTTTTGTGATTTAACTATGAAAGTTGATGTTTGCATATTTAATAAAGGGTGTCTGTTTGAGTATTTATATCTATATAAATTTGAATTGTTAGTTCGGATTTAGGTGTATGCCAACTTTACTAGATTGATGGATTTATAGCTAGTTAGAAATATAAAATATTCGTTGCAGACTATATTACAGGTTTGAAACGTAGTAATGAATGGGTGAGTGGTGAGAAAAAATATACAACAGTCTGGAAGATGCGTAATTTTGTTTACTAAATGAAACCATGGTCAAAGCATAAGTTTTTTTTAATCAATTTTTATATAACAATGATATTACATGATATCAACATGTTTTCTTAATTTTCTTGATGATTGATCTCTATAGACTTTGATAGTTGTTTTTGCTTTCTTTGATTTTATTAGCTTTCAAATTTTACAAGTTATGTTCTAGCTCTCATTCACTGGAAGTGCTTTTTTTGAGTTGGATTTATTTATTTATTTTTATCTTGTATGCCCTGCCTCTTATCCTTTGAATGATGAACTTGGATTAAGATTTGTTCTCTCAATTAGGTTTGAAAAGCACAACTACCGCAAAAAAAAAAAAAAAACCGATGAACATTATTTGACATTCATGGTTGACTTGAGTAGCAACAGTGGCAATATCTTTTGATGAATTGTCCATCATTCATGTTCCCTTTCTCTCCGTATTCTATCATTCTTGCTCTTTACTATAAATAGTCTTTTCATTTTCATTACATGACATTTTTCATGTATACCACCATTCAAGTTTAATATCCTCATTCATAATTTCATTTATATGAATCTTGTAATTGGGTTGTCCTAAGTCCTAACAAAATGTGGCATGCAATTAGTTAATCTTGAATATGTTTATACATTGAGGCATATGATGTTTGCTCTGCAGTAGAACTAGTCCTAAATTAGGAATTACTAAGAATTAAGGATATCATGCAAGCAGGAGTTGAGTCCAAGTTTTTATTTATTTATGCACTATATATTATCTCAAAGGTGAATGTTGTGTTCAATTACAATTGTAGATTGTTCAAACCTGTCTCTATTTATGTGTTCCATCTATTGTGGGGTTTGTGTCTCTTTGAAGAAACTAAGGTTAAATCTTCTTCTAATTCTCATTTGCTCAGGTCATCTTTTTACTTCATTGTTAGTTCTTCTTTGTCACTTGCATAAGGTCCTGCTTTATATATTACCATTTAAAGTATTTAAATTTTTGTGGTTCTGTTATAGTTTTTATTAAGAAGATTATGAAATTATCAGCCTATTATCTTTATATTCAGGGAAGCAATTACTAAGAGTTGTTGGTTGGTTGTATGTTTGGGTGTGAGCATATATGATTTATTTGTATCAGTGTAACCTTGCATGGGTTATTTGTACCAACACCTTATATTCAATTGTTGATCTTGCACTTCTTATGCAAGGTTAGTTTTATTTATATATCTTACTGATTAAACAAAAAAAATGTGCAATTCCATTTTCTAAAATATAGTTTAAATTTGAACATGGTTTATGCTAGGTTTGATTCATTTTGGTTTGCTAATGTGTTATACTACCGTCTAGCAAATAGTTACTTGTCTTATCTACTACTTGTAGAATCTCTGTTTCAGTTTGCATTAAGTTATATGGGTTAATTCAAAAAAATAGATAAATTTAATTGTGATAAACTTAGAGTAGATGGCCTCCTATGAGAATATGCTACATGTTTAGAATCATCGTTGAGTTGTGAAGTAAACTTAGAATCATGGTGTCAGTTTGTCGGATAAGTTATATCAACGTGTTTTGATTTTGTGAAAAAAAAATTGATTGTGGTTTAGGCATTCTAAATGGTTTTGAAGGGAATTTATGTATAGGGTCTAGAATTGTTAGGAGTGATTAAAAGTGGGATAATTCAATATTTCTTCTTTCTGATTGTTGATTAAGTTTAATGTAAGTGTCATTTCTATTGTTGTTACTCATTGTGTAAATTAAGTTCATCATCACTAGTTGATTTGACTATCCTTTACTCACTTGACATATTATTTTGATTATTTAATTGAGTTGAAAACAAATTGAATTATAGATTATACTTCATTTGTTTTCTAAGCGAAATAAACAGGGTTGCTAGCTATTTTTGCATAGGAATAATTATAATTAACTAAAGGTGTGATTGAGTTCCTATTGACGTCATTTTTAGATTATTGTCTTATAATTTAGCTTGCTTGAGTTGAGCACAAAGTACTATTTTTCTTGTTTTATGACTATGATTAAACAACAATAAATTTTAATTGTGGAATTATATGTTTATTATTAGTATTTCTGTACCTGTATTAGTTGCTAATTTCCTTGAAAAAAACTTGTGAATTTAAAAGGAGTTTAATGGTGTTGAGAGAGATGGGAGATGTGACGATGTCTTCTCACACTACGACCACGTTAAAAACCTTTTAATTATCTATGTTTGAATCCAATTATTATTAGTTATTGTTACCTTAAGTAATCGACTACATGAGTAGAAGGGATTGATCAACCCGATGACCCATTGTCAGTACAAATAGGCGAGAATAACTAATCATTATTATTATGAATATTTGTTGATTTTATTTTGGTTAATTAGTCATAATGTCCACCCTTATGTTATTAGAGTTATTTCAATGTTTATGTGTATGTTCATGAGGTAATATGCTCATCACTGACTTTTATTTTCTTTGCTTATTTGGTTATAATGTGTGTTTTCTAAACGATTTAATTATATATTATAAATAACATACAATATAAATGTTGATTGTTTTAAAAAAAAATTGTGAGTCTGGAACATGTGAAAAATGATTTATCTCTTCTAATATGGTTTGTACATTGGTTCTTGATTTTAAAGTGACCGCATGTCATTGAGTTCTTATATGCATTTCTAATTGTAATTCCTGAATGTATGGAATGTTTTAAATGTTTCTCTATAAGCCTAACTTTTGTTAAAGTTGTAGAGTAATTGTTGTTTGGATTTAAACGTTCTTTTAGGAGAGTGAGACTAATAGAGCACTATTTGAGAAGTTAATTGAACTTAATAATGTGTTAAAAAAATTTTTTTTCCGTTCATTCAAGTTACATAGTAAGTTGTTATTGACTAATTCAATTAGCTCTAATTCCTCTGTAAATTATAGTGAGTAACATTGGTATTTCTCTCATGATTGAAATGTTATATATGACATGTGTTTTAATGATTCATTGTCATATTAGCCTATCATGCTAAGCACTTAATTATTGACATAATGTGCTAAGTGACGAGTGAATTCCTTGAGGTTGCTTAATTAGGTATTATTTTGCTTATTGTTCACCGCAAATTTCGAGGACGAAATGTTTTTAACGAAGGGAAAATTGTAACACTCCAAATTTAATAATAAATTATTTCATTTATCTAATAGGATTTTAAAGAATTAATTTAGTATTGCATGTGTATTTGCTATAGTGTGATAATTACTCATGTGTTTGACTTTAATAATTTATTTAAATTATTGATATGGATATTAAGTATATTTATATTTTTATTTATTTATTAATTTTAGATTGTTATTATTTTTAAGTGAAATATGTCATCCTTATTACTAACTAGATATTAAATAATTAAACTTTTTTATTTTTATTTTAATGATAGTAAAGTTAATAGAAATGTTTTGAATCATAATAATAATATAAAATATAAAAATATGGCTGATACGCTGATAAGTATATATGTACCAATCTTGTCCCCACCGCCTAAAACTAATAACCTTAAACCAAATGCACACGGCTTTAAGAAACTCGCAAACTTCATCTATTTTCCTTGTCTGTCGTCTTTGTAACCCAACTATTCGATACAATTCAATTCTTTTATCTTCCATTGTCTACGGATGAATGACTAATATCTTCCTTCTCCATTCATTATCTTCATCAAAATTACTCTCATGTATACGTCACGTGATGGAGAAATCAAATTATGACCTATTCTCCCCGACATCAACACCGCCATGAAGCTTTTCTGGCCTCCGTAGTGGTGCATTGAAACAACGAAAAACAAGTTCGCGTTCTCCACATCGAGAGCTTTGTCCTACATCTTTATGTTTTTTTTTCAGTTTTGCCAACTTTCACGAAAACCCGACACCGCGCTACGGTAAATGCTATAATTCATTGTTCATTTTGTTCTGAACCTGTCATAATTAAAGTTAGATGCTGATGCGCTTTTAATTTTAATTTTAGTGTTGTTGTTATCCGTAAGCACCGTTTCAAGTCATCTGTGTCGCTGCAAATTGGTTATTCTTTGGACCACTTTCAAACAATTTATTTTCGGATTACTCCGACGTTGCTGAAATTTAATGTCTTACCGTACGAGATAGCCAAATCAGGTATGGGGTGAGAGTGATTTCAAATTCATGAGTGTTAATTAAGTGAGATGAACGGGAAAACTGCATTTCCCATTATTCATTCGGGGCTTGCTACGTACGGCTAAAGCTCTTTGAGTAATAATTGACTAATGAGAAAACTTGAATTTAGTGAGGTTAAAACATGAGTTAGAAACTATTATCGGATGTTGTTTGATTTGATTTCGAAGATTGTATGGTAGTTGAATTATTGTAGAATTGTGAATTTGACGTGCTTTGTGTTTTGTTTATATATATCCTTGATATTGTTATATGGTATATAATGTGATGAATTGTAATTATTGGGATTGCAATTGACGTGGTGTATGTGAATGATCTAGTTCTATTATCTGTGAGTGAAAATCTTGTATTGTTGGAGCTTGTTTATCATGATGATAAATTTTGAATGTAATATATGACTATGGAAATATGCATTCATGATGTGTACTTGTTGACTTATGATGTTACCACCTTGATGAATATGATGAAATGCATATTGTGTTTAATTGAACAGTGATGAATTCGACCTATGCTAATGATGGTTCTCTTAATGGAGTGAGTAGCCTAGGCCAATGAGGGAAGGATCTGGATTGTATCTTTTTTTTTTTTTTTGAAGTGTGGATTATCTTGTCATCACATAGGTAGTGTATGACAAGTCTAGTGATTTTGGGGAAGTACAATTGAATGAGTCTGATCGTGGCGGTCTACTGTTGAGCCTTAAGGTAAGATTATTAGACCGTGGAGGTATTCAGGTGGGGAACTCCTAGGTGACTTGGAGGTAGCACTCCAAATGTCGGGAGCTACCATGCAACACACGTTTACCTCGACTGTCGCGTATATGTGTATTGGGTTAAGTTGAGGGGATCTATGAGGACATGGCCAATTTGAATTGTCCGTCCACTTGTGTGGTGGCATAGTATCGAGCCTCATAACCAAGTACTTCAGAGTTAGAATGCTACCAAAGAAAGATGAGGAGTCTAGAGTATAAGAGCATGCATAACATTACTTTATTTGTGCGTTGACTTACTTGATGTTGTGGATTGTATCAATGTTTTACCTTGATTTTCCTTGTTGATTGTGATTTGGTATGATACAATGTTTAATATATTTTACGTGTTCTTCTCAATTATTTTATACTATTACATGTTTTCGAAGCTCACCCCTCGTTGCTTGTGTTTGGCGCTTGTGAGAGCGCTGTTATTTCGGGTTATCGGTTGGTGATCCATGCTCTGATAGGTGATACTGGGTGTGAGTAATTTGTCATGTTTTGTTGAGTTATGAACTGATTTAGGTTTTTGTAAATTCGATCGATCAATCGTGTTATTTTTGATCTTTTATTCGGAAGTAGAAATTAATTGTGTCAAAGTTTAGAACGTATTTTTATGACAAAAATATTTATTTAATAAACCTTAGCTATATTCGATATGAAAGGATTTGTAAGTGAGAATTTTTATGGAAGCATTTTGTGTAAATGTTAGTGTGACGTCCCGATCATGATGTTACCACCTTGATGAATATGATGAAATGCATATTTAATAAACCTTAGCTATATCATGATGTTACCACCTTGATGAATATGATGAAATGCATATTGTGTTTAATTGAACAGTGATGAATTCGACCTATGCTAATGATGGTTCTCTTAATGGAGTGAGTAGCCTAGGCCAATGAGGGAAGGATCTGGATTGTATCTTTTTTTTTTTTTTTTGAAGTGTGGATTATCTTGTCATCACATAGGTAGTGTATGACAAGCCAAGTGATTTTGGGGAAGTACAATTGAATGAGTCTGATCGTGGCGGTCTACTGTTGAGCCTTAAGGTAAGATTATTAGACCGTGGAGGTATTCAGGTGGGGAACTCCTAGGTGACTTGGAGGTAGCACTCCAAATGTCGGGAGCTACCATGCAACACACGTTTACCTCGACTGTCGCGTATATGTGTCTTGGGTTAAGTTGAGGGGATCTATGAGGACATGGCCAATTTGAATTGTCCGTCCACTTGTGTGGTGGCATAGTATCGAGCCTCATAACCAAGTACTTCAGAGTTAGAATGCTACCAAAGAAAGAGGAGGAGTCTAGAGTATAAGAGCATGCATAACATTACTTTATTTGTGCGTTGACTTACTTGATGTTGTGGATTGTATCAATGTTTTACCTTGATTTTCCTTGTTGATTGTGATTTGGTATGATACAATGTTTAATATATTTTACGTGTTCTTCTCAATTATTTTATACTATTACATGTTTTCGAAGCTCACCCCTCGTTGCTTGTGTTTGGCGCTTGTGAGAGCGCTGTTATTTCGGGTTATCGGTTGGTGATCCATGCTCTGATAGGTGATACTGGGTGTGAGTAATTTGTCATGTTTTGTTGAGTTATGAACTGATTTAGGTTTTTGTAAATTCGATCGATCAATCGTGTTATTTTTGATCTTTTATTCGGAAGTAGAAATTAATTGTGTCAAAGTTTAGAACGTATTTTTATGACAAAAATATTTATTTAATAAACCTTAGCTATATTCGATATGAAAGGATTTGTAAGTGAGAATTTTTATGGAAGCATTTTGTGTAAATGTTAGTGTGACGTCCCGAACCTTATAGTTTAAAAGAAAATTTTCATACTCTATTTTAGAACCGCTGCAAATATCTTTCAAAACTAATGCATTTTACTTTCTATTTCAATTTGGGTTTAGGGTGTTACAGATGACATCAGTCCAGAATGATACAAACATTCTCCAGCTTACTGACCATCATTTTCCAGCCTTATTTCATCATTCTCCAACTTGTTTTGCACGAATCAAAAGGCAGTCTTAATCTAAATCTATTAAGCACATCTCTGAGATGTTTGTGAGCATAAAAAAAGGATCATCAAAGTCAAGAATGAGAAGCTACAGATCAGACAATATTAACACATAAGTAGAAACGCAGAATGTTCAAAACAGTAACATTCAAAGTTTCAAAAGTCTGGTCTTTGGTCAAGTCTGTCATGGGACAGCAAGCACCTTTTTCAATGGTCATAATAGCTGTCATCAACCTCCTTGACGCTTATAAAAAGATCCCTAAGCTCAAGGAAAACGCAAAGCTTCAAGTACTAAGCAATTCATTACTCATTTCAATCATACTTGAATTTCTCTCACTCACATACATTGAATCAGTTCTGATTTTTCCCATTCGATTCATAGAATCATTCTCGTAAAGAATCAGAACTCAAACAAGTGTTGAGCCTTCTCAAATTCTGACAAAACACTCTAAAATCATACCGTTGTAAACTCAAAGCTTTAGTGTGAAGTATAGTTTTGAGTAAGCTTGTAGGAAATCCTTTTATGATTAAAAGGTGAACTGTAAAATCCTATCTAAAGATTGATAGGTGATTTGATTGAACTCTTTTCTGGGTGGAAATGATTTGTTTTTGTAACAAGTCAAGGTTGATCTGAAACATGGCGTGTAAAACCAAAATTGTTCTCCGATTTAACACTTAGTGAAAATCTCACAGTTGTGAGGACTGGACGTAGCCTGAGTTGGGTGAACCAGGATATATCCTTGTGTGGTATCTCTTTCCTTATCTATTTATTTTTAGTCTGTTTGATTATCTAGTTAAATAGATAAACTAAATTGTTAATTTTAACTAACCAAGAACATTCTCTGTTTTCTGGTTAAAACCAAGAACGTTCTCCGTTTTTTGTTTTCACAACCAAGATCAATCTTGAGTTATTTTCTTCAAGTTTTAATAGGAGTTTTAAAAGGGTGCATTTACAATTTAAACCCCCCTTTCTTGTAAGTTGACATTGCTACTTCATGTTTCACATTGTAAACTATTATTGTATATTTTTCTTTTTTGTGAATTGGGAATTATTCTAATTTGTTTTATTTTTCGTCACAGTAGGGTTAAAGTTGGAAGTTGCTATTGTGTTGAAGATCCTGAAAAATTGATGTTGCTAGAAATTAAGAGAGCATTCATGTTGATAATATATATTTTGGGTTTATAGTTAGAGAATGATGGAGTTTGATCATAAATGTATAGTAGAATTTGCACATCACATTTATGCTCTGTTATTGAAGTTGCGACGAATTAAATATATATATGCATGTGTTTAATTATTTATTTTTTAAATTGTAAATAGAGTTTGGAATGAATAGGAATGATTTCTGGAAAAATAACATCAATATATGATAGTGTTTATACAAAATTGGTATATGAAAAAATAACATCAATATACGACAACACTTTTTAATTGAATATTGTTGTCGCCTCACTAACATATGACATCGCTTTTTTCTTTAAAATAGCACCTACTACAGCGCTTTTCTAAGAAAAACGCTATTAAAGCTCTATTAAAGAACACCTATGACAGAGCTTTTCAGAAAAAAGCGCTTTGAAAGTGCTTTAAAATTCCACCTACAACAGTGTTTTTTAGAAAAAGTACAATTAAATGATAGCTATAACAGCACTTTTTGGAAGAAAAAAAAGCACTATAAAGGCGCAATTAAATCCTACCTACGGCACGTATGATAAAAAGTTTTACATTTTAAAAACGTCGTATCTTTTAACAACGCTACATAATATAGGACTTAAAAGTGTTCTTAAATGCATCAAGAAAACGCTGTTAAAGCCTATTTTTGGTGTAAGGTTGATGACTCTATTGTCTTAGGTTGTCCTATTTATACACAATCACCACTCCTTTATTATTTTTAGATGATCTATTATTCATCTAGAAACAACAATTAATATAATATTTTTAAATCAATTTCTATTAATGTTTTTGCCAACTTTAAAAATATTTTACACCATCAAAATATTATTATTTTAG
The DNA here is from genome assembly GCA_037974735.1 of Cicer chorassanicum. Classification (NCBI taxonomy): domain Eukaryota; kingdom Viridiplantae; phylum Streptophyta; class Magnoliopsida; order Fabales; family Fabaceae; genus Cicer; species Cicer chorassanicum. The sequence continues at coordinate 44,326,273 of JBBPBP010000001.1, forward strand.
CTGAATTTGAAATATAAAATATTAATATCAAATATTTTGATATTCATCATTTTAAATTTTATACAATATTTTGGCGACATTTTAAACACTCTATTAACTATTATAGATAAATTTTAAAAATATTAAATAAGAGTATAATATTTATATTTCTTAAAGATAATATAATTTATTATTTTGCACTATGAAAAGCGCATAAAAAATTATTGAGTGGTAATATTATATACATACATGATTTTGAAGTTTTATTCTAACTTTTTTATGTAATGTATACTGAATTTATAATTTGAAAGTTTGCTATTTATTTGTTTTTC
>JBBPBP010000001.1:44330081-44345037 GCA_037974735.1 Cicer chorassanicum
TTATATAGTTGTTATGGTATGATTATTTTATACGTATTTATTGTGATTTAGTAATTAATATAAATTGTGGACGTTATATTTATTTATTTTATCATTTTGGCTATTATGTAAAGATGATAATATTTTTACGTGATTATTTGAAAAATATTATAATAATAATTATAGTTATCATTTCAAATATGAAAGTTTTGATTATTAGATTATTTTAAAAGATTAACTTCTTTAATTATTTTATTATATAAAATATTAGTAATGTTTTATTAATGAGATTATCTTTATAAAAATGAAATATTAAAAAGATTTATTTTGATAACTATTGGTTATTAAAAAAAAAAAAGAATAAATATACTTCATAAATTAGGTCCATATCTAAGTGTAAAACCTAATTATGTATTAATAAACAAAAAAATAATAATAATTGAAAAGAAAATGAAAGGTATACGAGAAAGAGGGGTGGCTGGATAGAAGGGAATGTGTTACGGCTACAGTACCCAAATTGAGAGAAAGGAAGAAAATTGCACCGACGATCGATAATTGTCCCGAAAAACTTCCTCCGTTTTCGTTCAAATTTCAGTATGTTATTTAATTTATTGAGTTAGTCAATTAAACACAATTTTCCAGATTTTTAACAACCCCAATTTCTCTCTAAAATACCCGACTTCTCCGTTTATAAAATTCCTTATTTTGTATCGTTCTTATTCACCGTAACTCCGATTTGAGTGAAACCAACGCCAAAACGACCGTGTGAAAAGTGGCTATATCATCCACTGATTGGATTTTTGATTTATGGTAATTTTTCTTGACCGAATTTCGAATTTAGTTTTTAGAATAGTTTCTCATAATTTATTTTTGACGTTTACCCATAAACTGTCGAGTTAGATCGACCGAAGGACAAAAAGTCAAAGAACAAAGGCTGTTTGCTCGTGGAATCTTATTCTTGTGTAAAAGCTTCAAAATAAGGTAAGGGGTGAGAGAGCGTTTGAATTCATGAGTGTAATATATTGTGAGATGAACGGGGAAACCGTATTTCCCAACGATTCATCTGGGGCTTGCTACGTACGGCAGCAGCCCTTTGAGGGATAAATTAATTAATGTGCAAATATGGGAATTGTGAGTTTAAAATGTGGAATAGAAATATTTATAAGTTGTTGATTGATTTAATTCCGTTGAATGCGTGTTATTTGATATTATTGTGATATTTGATTTATTTTTGTTAAATGTGTGATATTTGATGTTATTGTGATATTGGATGTCGAATGAATTTGGTGCGTATGTTGGATTAGATGAGTTTATGTGATGTGATAATAAAAGATGTGTGCATTGTGATAATTTTATGTGATGATGATGTATGATTAATAATTGTGATGTTATAAATTGTGATGAGTTGTGTGATGATGATGGTGTGTGATTTATAATAGTGATGTTATGAGTTGGTGATGAAAATATTGAAGTAACCTCTGATGAAATAATTGTGATTCCAATTTGTGTTTGATATGACGGTCTTAATGGTGTATCATATGCCAACGAGGGGAGAAAATAAATATTGAGAATTTGTGAAGTGAAGATTATTTTGTCATCATATAGGTAGGGCCTGACAAGCCTAGCGATTTCGGGGAAGTACAACTGAATTGAGCCTGATCGTGGCGGTCTACTGTTGAGCCTTAAGGCAAGATTGTTAGACCTTGGAGGTATTCGGGTGGGGAATTCCTAGGTGACTTGGAGGTAGCACTCCAAATGTCGGGAGCTACCATGCAACACACGTTTACCTCAACTGTCGCGTATATGTGTCTCGGGTTGAGTTGAGGGGATCTATGAGGACAGGGCCAATTTGAATTGTCCGTCCACCGGGATGGTGGCATAGTATCATGGTCTCCTAACCAAGTACTTCAGAGTTAGAATGGTACCACATTGTGAAGTAGAGTCTAAGCTCATGCATATCATTGCATTTTTGTGTGATTGTTTGTTGTGATTAATATGTATTGTGTGTGATGATAATTTCGTAGATGATTTGATGTTATTGTGAAATGTATTGATTTCCTTTGGTTTTGACTTTATAATGTTATGTTTTTCCTTGAAAATTTTTTGTCTAATGATACGGTTTATTTATGATTAATTGCGTGTTCTCCTTATTTATATTATACTATTAACATGATTTCAAAACTCACCTCCTTCGTTGTTTGTGTTTGACTGGCTTGGCCCTGCGTTTGCGAAATCGCAGTTGTTACAGGGTAATGAATCTTAAAGTTCAAGTTGGGAGGAACCCCGCTCTGATAGGTGATACCGGGAATAAGGGTTGTAATTTGTATTTTACTTATTTAATTTGAAACGACTTTTTGTATGAAAACCATATAAGTACTAGTAAGTTTTTAGAATTGAAAAGTAATTATACTTAAATCAAATTTTATGGGGATTGCACTATTTTATAGGAGGAAAAGGTTTAAAGTGTTCCTTTTGATTTTTGAGAAACGTGATATTTTAAATTAATTATCAAATTTTTTATTCCCTTAAAAACATATTTGCTTTACCTTCTGCGAATTAAAGTTAAAAAATTCTATTATAAATTATTATATATTATTTTGGGGTTTAGGGTGTCACATTAGTGGAATCAGAGCAGGTCTGTCCAATCAGGCCGAGTGGGTCAAGTGTCGGATTAGTGTTAGTCAAATGTTAGTTTTGCCGCTTGTGTTTTTCTTGAGTAATAATTATTTTCACTTAACATGTTTTTTTGGGTTCCCCGTTATATTATTGTGTTAAATGTTATATGCTTTTCTATTATTATACATATTTTTGAGATTACTAATTAACTGTTTATTATTTGTTTACTCTGATTGTGTTATGGATTCTAAATTCCTACCTAAGTGAGTAAATAAACCATGAAATTACTTGTTAAGATTTGAGTTAATTTCAATTGTTGACAATATTATGTTAGTTACTTGTTGCTTATTGCTTGCCTGCCGAACTATGATTTTTGCACTCTTGTTTTATGTAAATAGTTGAAAATAATAATTTTGATTGACCAGCTGTATGTTTCAAGCTATTAATCTCATTCACGAAATCTTAGTTATCAAATGCCATATCACACCAGTTAGTTGTTTTAAAGTTTCATTTTCACCCTTAATCAATTTAAAATATTTAGTCTTGAGATGAATCTGTTAAAAGTGTTTGATCTAATAACTATTGATTGAAACATTGATTTCCGTATTAACTATATGTTTAAAACTTCAAGTATCGACTTTTACTAGGTACAAATTGTTATTATTTTTGTCGAAACAAAATTTAGAGAAAAAAGATGTTTTGTTCTAAACTTTGATTTAGATAGGAAATATATCTCTTATGTTTAAAATTTTAATTTTGACGAAAAAATTCTTATTTTGATTTTATGTTGGCTTGTGTGAAGAAAAAAAATCGATTTTTAAATTGTGAATGTTAACTTTAAATCACTTGAAAGTGTTGATGGTTGTATCTAGATGAGTAGAGTTTTGATATTGGTTTTAGAAAATAATTTAGAATGATCGTCATGATTTTAAATAGTATGAAATTTATCTTATTAGAATAGAAATTCTTGAATATTAGAGGTTGGTAGAACTTATAATTTTTTTTAAAATGGCATTTTGAATGAGTTAAAATTTACTTATTTTGCAAGACGAAAATAAGTTCTATTTGAATTACTCTTGATTATTTTAAATAAATTAAATTGAGTTGAATTTTTATTGATTTATAAAATAACAATAATTCTATACTACTGATTTTATTTAATGTTTAAAATAGCTTAAATTTACAACATGTTTTATTATGTCTTGTTTTTAAGAAAATTAAAAAGAGTTGTTGTTATGTTGATTAGGGGATGGTGTGAATATTGAAATGTGAGCGTGTTGGGATATTTGTTTGAAATTATTGATTTATTGATTATGATATTATGAACTCATTAGAGTTTAGATTTTAAGAACTCATTAGTGATATATGATAGTATTAATTAAAAAGAAAGGGGGTCAAATGATAAAGTTTCTACTAATTGAGAAAGAGAAGAAAAACAAAGTTTTTAAAAGAATTATCTCAATAGTCAAACTATTTTTGAAAAATTATCTAAATTTTAGATTCTATAATCGATATATTTTATGAGTAGATTTTTTTTTTACTATAAAACTGCAAAAAAAATTTATTAGGGACCCAATTTTTAAGATTAGAACATGCCTTCAAAAATCTTTAAAATTGATGGTGTGTTATGCTTTAGACCAATTTTGTGCCTTGATAGAAACTGAAGTATCTATAGACATGTTGAGTACCCGGTGTGAGACGAGACTGTTATTTTGTAGATTTGTCAATTAGTGTAATTCATTATCATAAACAAGTATGTCTTATGCATTGTGTCATGTACACTACTTTAATGTATATAAATATATAATTGTTTTTTTGTAAATTTTGAGAAAATAAATTAGAACTATTTTGGAAGTGTTAATTTATTGGAAAACTTTTTATCTATCTATCTATATATATAATTTAAATCTTCTTTCAAAATATAAGTTGAAAATAATAATTTTTATAATGATTAAGTATTTAGAAATGTGTTTTTGACGATTAAAGTACGAGTGATTTTAGAAATCTTATAGATTTTAAAAATACATGTGATTTATTTTATTTATAATTGTATTTAGAAATATTATTTAGACGTGATTTATTGAAAAGTGATTTAAGGAAATTATTTGAATTCCCAATGATTTTTTTGTGCTAAATGTGTAACCTTTAAAGTGGTTTATGTACTACTTGATTCAATTTGGTTTGGTAGCGTGTTGTGTGTTATAGTAAATAATTATTTATCTTATTTGCTACTTGGAAATCTATGTTTTAGTTTGTTGTAACTTTGAAGTGATGATTAATTCAAAAGAAAATTTGAGCGTGATCAATTTGGAGCAGTTAGCCTTCTATGAGAGTATGTTACATGTGTTTGAATCATCGTTTGAGTTATGAGTTGAACGTAAAATGATGGTGCTAATTTTTGGATTAACTAGGTGAATGTGTATATGATCATGTAAATATGGAATTGTTTGTGTTTCATGTGTTCTAATTATTGGGAATTAGTGTATAGAGTTTAGAGTAGTTGAGAGCATCTAAAAGTGAAATAGTTTTATATTTCTTCAATCCAATTATTGATTATATATGGATGTTAGTGTCAATTCTTTTGTTGTTGTAACTATTTGTAGATTACAAATAAATTATTGTGAATTTGTAATTAAGTGAGTTTTTAACTTGAAGTAAGGAGTAGAAGTTGTGGCGCCGCCTTCGCACTCCTGAACCACGTTAAAAATATTTTTAATTATCTATGTTTGAATTTGAATGACTGCAGTTATAGTTACCTTAAGTAGTTGACTACATGAGTAGGAGGGACTAGCTACCCCGATAACTCATCGTCGATAAAAGAGGCAACGATAACTCATTATTTTTTTATAAGTACCTTTTAATTTTATTCTTTAAATAGTTGAAAAACATGTTCCTTGCTTATGTGAATTGAATGAATTTAATTATTAAATTTATGTTATTGTGAAATAGTATCTCTATCATTTTTTTTTCTTTCTCCTTGATTATATATGAAGTCTGTTTTATAAAGTGATTGATTGTAAATCTATTATAATGTCAATAAGTTGTTAAGTTGTTAGATGTGTTTAATATTTTAAAAATTGTTCTCCGTGTCAGACTTAAGTTAAATTTGTTGAATGTTTGGTGATAGGATCTAAACTTTAATTTAAGGAGTAAAACTTGTAATATTTTGTTTGAAAGAAATAGTTGGGATTGACAATATACTTGGAAGGTGTTTCATTTAAACCAACTAAATGAACTAAGTTATTATTAACTAAATCTATATGTTATGTGTTATATGTAAATTATAGTGAGTAACTCTATGATATTTTCTTTCATTATTGAGTGAAAAATCTGATATGTGTTTAATTGATTTATAGTGTCATGTTAGCCTATCAAGCTAAGTTAATTGGTTTTATGATATTGTGCTTGAATGAGTAGTGAATGCCTTAAAAATACTTATAGACTAAGTTTGAATCAGGAGGGTAGTTAGTTAGATATTAGTTTATTCATTATTCACCAAAAATTTCGAGGACGAAATTTCTTTAACGAGGGGAGAATTGTAACACTCCAAATTTTATAATAAACTATTTTATTAATTAAATAGGATTTTAGATAATTAATTTAGTGTTAAAATTATTTTAGAATATATGTTGATTAGCTTTATGATTAATTTTCTTTATAGGTGTGTTTTCTATGATGTGCTAATGTTGTACATATTTGACCAAATATGTGATATGAATAATAAATGTTATATTTTATTATTTTATATATTTTTCAAAAATAATAGTATATTAGTGTAAGTATTTTAAAGAATAAGATTTATGAGATTTTACGTGTATATGTGAGTTGGTAATTAATATGATATTTTCTTGTGTTTGACTAATATTAAATGTATATGCAATTAATTATATTTAATTATTTATATATATTTATATATATATATATATATATCTTATTTTAATTATTTATTTTATAAATAATTATCTTAGGATAGTAGTAATATTGTGTTTTATTTTCTTAATTTTTATATAGTTGTTATGGTATGATTATTTTATACGTATTTATTGTGATTTAGTAATTAATATAAATTGTGGACGTTATATTTATTTATTTTATCATTTTGGCTATTATGTAAAGATGATAATATTTTTACGTGATTATTTGAAAAATATTATAATAATAATTATAGTTATCATTTCAAATATGAAAGTTTTGATTATTAGATTATTTTAAAAGATTAACTTCTTTAATTATTTTATTATATAAAATATTAGTAATGTTTTATTAATGAGATTATCTTTATAAAAATGAAATATTAAAAAGATTTGTTTTGATAATTATTGGTTATTAAAAAAAAAGAATAAATATACTTCATAAATTAGGTCCATATCTAAGTGTAAAACCTAATTATGTATTAATAAACAAAAAAATAATAATAATTGAAAAGAAAAGGAAAGATATACGAGAAAGAGGGGTGGCTGGATAGAAGGGAATGTGTTACGGCTACAGTACCCAAATTGAGAGAAAGGAAGAAAATTGCACCGATGATCGATATCTGTCCCGAAAAACTTCCTCCGTTTTCGTTCAAATTTCAGTATGTTATTTAATTTATTGAGTTAGTCAATTAAACACAATTTTCCAGATTTTTAACAACCACAATTTCTTTCTAAAATACCCGACTTCTCCGTTTATAAAATTCCTTATTTTGTATCGTTCTTCTTCACCGTAACTCCGATTTGAGTGAAACCAACGCCAAAACGACCGTGTGAAAAGTGGCTATATCATCCATTGATTGGTTTTTTGATTTATGGTAATTTTTCTTGACCGAATTTCGAATTTAGTTTTTAGAATAGTTTCTCATAATTTATTTTTGACGTTTACCCATAAACTGTCGAGTTAGATCGATCGAAGGACAAAAAGTCAAAGAACAAAGGCTGTTTGCTCGTGGAATCTTATTCTGGTGTAAAAGCTTCAAAATAAGGTAAGGGGTGAGAGAGCGTTTGAATTCATGAGTGTAATATATTGTGAGATGAATGGGGAAACCGTATTTTCCAACGATTCATCTGAGGCTTGCTACGTACGGCAGCAGCCCTTTGAGGGATAAATTAATTAATGTGCAAATATGGGAATTGTGAGTTTAAAATGTGGAATAGAAATATTTATAAGTTGTTGATTGATTTAATTTCGTTGAATGCGTGTTATTTGATATTATTGTGATATTTGATTTATTTTTGTTAAATGTGTGATATTTGATGTTATTGTGATATTGGATGTCGAATGAATTTGGTGCGTATGTTGGATTAGATGAGTTTATGTGATGTGATAATAAAAGATGTGTGCATTGTGATAATTTTATGTGATGATGATGTATGATTAATAATTGTGATGTTATAAATTGTGATGAGTTGTGTGATGATGATGGTGTGTGATTTATAATAGTGATATGAGTTGGTGATGAAAATATTGAAGTAACCTCTGATGAAATAATTGTGATTCCAATTTGTGTTTGATATGACGGTCTTAATGGAGTATCATATGCCAACGAGGGGAGAAAATAAATATTGAGAATTTGTGAAGTGATGATTATTTTGTCATCATATAGGTAGGGCCTGACAAGCCTAGCGATTTCGGGGAAGTACAACTGAATTGAGCCTGATCGTGGCGGTCTACTGTTGAGCCTTAAGGCAAGATTGTTAGACCTTGGAGGTAGTACAACTGAATTGAGCCTGATCGTGGCGGTCTACTGTTGAGCCTTAAGGCAAGATTGTTAGACCTTGGAGGTATTCGGGTGGGAAATTCCTAGGTGACTTGGAGGTAGCACTCCAAATGTCGGGAGCTACCATGCAACACACGTTTACCTCGACTGTCGCGTATATGTGTCTCGGGTTGAGTTGAGGGGATCTATGAGGACAGGGCCAATTTGAATTGTCAGTCCACCGGGATGGTGGCATAGTATCATGGCCTTAATATGTATTGTGTGTGATGATAATTTCGTAGATGATTTGATGTTATTGTGAAATGTATTGATTTCCCTTGGTTTTGACTTTATAATGTTATGTAATGTTATGTTTTTCCTTGAAATTTTTTTGTCTAATGATACGGTTTATTTATGATTAATTGCGTGATGTATTGATTTCCCTTGGTTTTGACTTTATAATGTTATGTAATGTTATGTTTTTCCTTGAAATTTTTTTGTCTAATGATACGGTTTATTTATGATTAATTGCGTGTTCTCCTTATTTATATTATACTATTAACATGATTTCAAAACTCACCTCCTTCGTTGTTTGTGTTTGACTGGCTTGGCCCCGTGTTCTCCTTATTTATATTATACTATTAACATGATATCAAAACTCACCTCCTTCGTTGTTTGTGTTTGACTGGCTTTGCCCTGCGTTTGTGAAATCGCAGTTGTTACAGGTTAATGAATCTTAAAGTTCAAGTTGGGAGGAACCCCGCTCTGATAGGTGATACCGGGAATAAGGGGCGCCTTTTTATTGTAACACCCCGACCCTCCAGCGATATCGGCGATGTTACCTCACGATCTTCTCGCTCCCCCCTTTCCCTCATGGAAATCTAGCGAGTTTTTGCCTTCCGTGGGATTCGAGCCCGGTACCTAGGGGATAAGTACTCTAAAAATTACGTGGTATATTTATATTTTGCACAGACATTATACTTGTAAATTAGAATATAAATAAATATTACAATGGTAAATTGATTTTAACTTCAATTGTGAATCATATCAGTTTAAAATTTTATTATATTTTTATTATTTAAAAGCTTGAAACGATTAACCGATAAAATTTAAAATTTTACAATCTCAACAAAGTTCGAAGGTCCTTGCTAATGTCGGTTACAAGGAGGACTTGTAATAGAGCTTATAGGAATAAAAGGATATGGTGTATCCCATGCATACGTAAATGCCTCACGATCAGAATCAATCAAGATGTGTCCATTCGATAAGAGGCAATTATCGCCTTTTTTTGGATAGAATTAAAGGGTCGATCGCTTGCACACTCTGAAACCCTTTACAAGCCAACATTATTTGACTTTGTGAACAAATGCAGTTGTTAGTCACCAACACATTCCATTCAGGTTTGCCTTGTATTACTTTTCCAGTTTTTGTTTGGACAATAGTAAGGCTTTTCAATGGACATGAGTCATCACATGTTCCTGAAAATTTGACAGATTGATAACAAAATGAGTAAAAGAGATGGAGAAACTAGAGAAGTAGATATGTTAGAATAGTAAAAGGGAGAATTTAGATTACTGAAAGAAAAAAAGGAATATATAATTTCAAAACGATTTTCATATCATACCTTTGATGACAAAAATAAGAAAGATGATAGAAATAAGACACTTGATGTTGAGAGTCCTTTCCATTGTTTTTGATTGATGGCTCTTTTGCTTTAGGTTGTCCTATTTATACACAATCACCAAATCATTATTATTATTTTTAGAGGACGTATTATTCATCTAGTAAAAAGTATTATTATAATATTTTTAAATCAACTTTTATTAATTTTTTTTGCCAACTTTAGAAGTATTTTACGCCATCAAAATATTATTATTTTAGCTGAGTTTAAAATATTAATATCAAATATTTTAAAACTTATCATTTTAAATTTTTATTACTATATATTAAAAATATTTTAAACACTTTATTAACTATTATATATATCAATTTTAAAAATATTAAATAAAAATATAATATTTAAATTTTATAAAGGTTATAAAATTTATAATTTTTCAATATTTAAAAGCTGATAATAAATTGTTGAGTAGAAATATTCTATATATATATATATGATTTTGATATATTAGTCTATCTTTTTTATGTTATGTAAACTGTATTTTTAATTTTAAAGTTTGCTGAAAAGTATTTATTTATGTTTTTCGAACAATACTAAATGAGTAACGATGTAATTTTAACTTACTACTTCAAAGAGTTATAAAAAAGAAAACAAACATATGAAAAAAAATATAATTATCAATTTTTTAAGTTCTCAAGGTGTCATCTTAAAAAAAATACTTGATACTGTAACCTCAAGAGATAAAGTTACGTGTAAAATGGTCAATAGTGTTAACATTTTAATATTAATTTTATTTTGCCGTATACTTTCTAATACCAATTAACAATTGTGTAACAAAATTATAAGCAAAAGTATTTAGACAAATGATTTATCTATTATGTAATACTTATATAATGAAATAAATATTATGGCATTTGGATTACAATAAATTTTTTTTGATCATTTTTCAAAATAATATTTGTGTACCGATAGTAGAACGACATCGTATTATCAAATATCAATTATTAAATGAGTATTCAATAGTATATTAATTTTGCATTAAAGTTATTTGTAAGTATAAAAATCACATGTCCAATACATGTTGTAGACATGTTGGTTGCAAATGGTCTTATCCGTTCAAATTAGACCGTCTTTCCAACTTGTGGGTTTTGTTTTCATCATCAAGAGAGAGAACAATTTTGACGGTTTCTCCGAAAATAGCCAAATGTGGTCGAAAAAAATACGAAGAATTAAGCCGTTAGGATTTAGGAGATACATTTGATATTTTTCATCTCATTGTGTATTTAATATTGAATGCATCGAGTTTCTTTATTATAGTAATCTATGTCGATGGTCGATGTGGCCATAATCGATGTAACGATAATCAGTAATGTTTTGAATATTTGGTTTGTATGTCGGTTTCCATTTTTATTTAATGTTTTCAAAATATACTCATATTATTATTTTTTAATTTATTATTGCTGTTTATCTCTAAATAATTATTTAATCGAAATAAATTAAAATAAAAAATATGATAGCTTATGCTGATTAAATAAACTAGTTGACCATGAATATTTGCAATATTAATTAAAATATCAAGTCTATTATCTAGATTTGATGAAGAAATATTATTATTAGAGGTAAAAAAGTTAAAATTAAATAAATAGTATTATAGATGTATTGTAATTAAATAAGAGTCAAATCGTTGATTTTTGTTTATATCTCATTCAAAATAAATAATATAGACCAATATATTTTATATTTCTCTCCAAATAGAGTTGTTAATAATGTAGTTATTACCATTATTCTATATTTAAATTTTAATTTAATCTATGTTTGTAAAACTTTATTTTCAATCGTCAATTTTTGTGTTTCAAATTATAAATAAAAAAAATCGAGTATTATGTTATGTTATAACATGAGAAACTTAACAAGAGTAACTATGTTTCTTTAATAATGTACAAATAGTTTTTGTAGCTTATATTAAATATATAAATATTTTTATTATATTCGAGGTCGTATAATCTTTAAAAAGGCCTCAATAAGATATGAAATTATAGATACTTTTAATTATATAAATCATTATACCTTTCAAGAGACATATTTTACAATGGAACTATTACTCAATATGTAGTAGTGTGTTCAAAGTGTATCAAATAACTAAGAATTCTTATAATATTATTATTTAAAATGTTTTCAATATTTAAAAAATTAGATTTCTTGATTTATTTTAATGTTGAATATCTATAATTTCATTCACACATATATTTTTTTTTTTGGACAGATATTGTCACTTATATATATCATAGTATTACACTTTAAACAAAAATATGATTATATACATATTGACTTGTTTATAACTCTAAAGCATCATTCACATTTATGTCTTATATGTTTGACTTATGTAACTCAAATGTGGTACCTTCAGCTAGATAGCAAGAATAGCACTCTCAAAACGATGATTTTGCATGCGTTATTTTTTGCAAAAAATAAATGAGCTATGCTATTTGTTACGACACTCAAAAATATGAAACACACGATATGCAGTACATTGCTATAAAAAAATATTTTTTTAATATTTAAAACAACAAAAGAGGCTATTTGGTTATTCGCGTGTTTCGTAGTTACAGTCTTCGTTACAAATAATATTTCTTTAAAAATAACGTGGTATATTTATGTTTTGCACAGACATTATACTAGTAAATTAGAATATAAATAAATATTACAATGGTAAATTGATTTTAACTTCAATTGTGAATCATATCAGTTTAAAATTTTATTATATTTTTATTATTTAAGAGTTTGAAACGATTAACCGATAAAATTTAAAATTTTACAATCTCAACAAAGTTCGAAGGTCCTTGCTAATGTCGGTTACAAGGAGGACTTGTAATAGAGCTTATAGGAATAAAAGGATATGGTGTATCCCATGCATACGTAAATGCCTCACGATCAGAATCAATCAAGATGTGTCCATTCGATAAGAGGCAATTATCGCCTTTTTTGGATAGAATTAAAGGGTCGATCGCTTGCACACTCTGAAACCCTTTACAAGCCAACATTATTTGACTTTGTGAACAAATGCAGTTGTTAGTCACCAACACATTCCATTCAGGCTTGCCTTGTATTACTTTTCCAGTTTTTGTTTGGACAATAGTAAGGCTTTTCAATGGACATGCGTCATCACATGTTCCTGAAAATTTGACAGATTGATAACAAAATGAGTAAAAGAGATGGAGAAACTAGAGAAGTAGATATGTTAGAATAGTAAAAGGGAGAATTTACATTAATGAAAGAAAAAAAGGAATATATAATTTCAAAATGATTTTCATATCATACCTTTGATGACAAAAATAAGGAAGATGATAGAAATAAGACACTTGATGTTGAGAGTCCTTTCCATTGTTTTTGATTGATGGCTCTTTTGCCTTAGGTTGTCCTATTTATACACAATCACCAATCATTATTATTATTTTTAGAGGACGTATTATTCATCTAGAAAAAAGTATTATTATAATATTTTTAAATCAATTTCTATTATTTTTTTTTTTTGCCAACTTTAGAAGTATTTTACGCCATCAAAATATTATTATTTTAGCTGAGTTTAAAATATTAATATCAAATATTTTAAAACTTATCATTTTAAATTTTTATTACTATATATTAAAAATATTTTAAACACTTTATTAACTATTATATATATCAATTTTAAAAATATTAAATAAAAATATAATATTTAAATTTTATAAAGGTTATAAAATTTATAATTTTTCAATATTTAAAAGCTGATAATAAATTGTTGAGTAGAAATATTCTATATATATATATATGATTTTGATATATTAGTCTATCTTTTTTATGTTATGTAAACTGTATTTTTAATTTTAAAGTTTGCTGAAAAGTATTTATTTATGTTTTTCGAACAATACTAAATGAGTAACGATGTAATTTTAACTTACTACTTCAAAGAGTTATAAAAAAGAAAACAAACATATGAAAAAAAATATAATTATCAATTTTTTAAGTTCTCAAGGTGTCATCTTAAAAAAAATACTTGACACTGTAACCTCAAGAGATAAAGTTAGGTGTAAAATGGTCAATGATGTTAACATTTTAATATTAATTTTATTTTGCCGTATACTTTCTAATACCAATTAACAATTGTGTAACAAAATTAGATGCAAAAGTATTTAGACAAATGATTTATCTATTATGTAATACTTATATAATGAAATAAATATTATGGCATTTGGATTACAATAAAATTTTTTTTATCATTTTTCAAAATAATATTTGTGTACTGATAGTAGAACGACATCGTATTATCAAATATCAATTATTAAATGAGTATTCAATAGTATATTAATTTTGCATTAAAGTTATTTGTAAGTATAAAAATCACATGTCCAATACATGTTGTAGACATGTTGGTTGCAAATGGTCTTATCCGTTCAAATTAGACCGTCTTTCCAACTTGTGGGTTTTGTTTTCATCATCAAGAGAGAGAACAATTTTGACGGTTTCTCCGAAAATAGCCCAATGTGGTCGAATAAAATACGAAGAATTAAGCCGTTAGGATTTAGGAGATACATTTGATATTTTTCATCTCATTGTGTATTTAGTATTGAATGCATCGAGTTTCTTTATTATAGTAATCTATGTCGATGGTCGATGTGGCCATAATCGATGTAACGATAATCAGTAATGTTTTGAATATTTGGTTTGTATGTCGGTTTCCATTTTTATTTAATGTTTTCAAAATATACACATATTATTATTTTTTAATTTATTATTGCTGTTTTTCTCTAAATAATTATTTAATCAAAATAAATTAAAATAAAAAATATGATAGCTTATGCTGATTAAATAAACTAGTTGACCATGAATATCTGCAATATTAATTAAAATATCAAGTCTATTATCTAGATTTGATGAAGAAATATTATTATTAGAGGTAAAAAAGTTAAAATTAAATAAATAGTATTATAGATGTATTGTAATTAAATAAGAGTCAAATCGTTGATTTTTGTTTATATCTCATTCAAAATAAATAATATAGACCAATATATTTTATATTTCTCTCCAAATAG
>JBBPBP010000001.1:44365618-44468643 GCA_037974735.1 Cicer chorassanicum
TTCGACCTTTGTAAAAAAAATATAAAATGTTTTAAGAAAGTTGATAAACATGTCCTAACCATTATAAAAAAAATTGTTCATTTGAAGAATACACAAGAGATAATTCAAAATTAAGGACAAAAAACGAAAATGAAATTTTTTTAAGGACTAATTAAAAGTTGGCGAAATTTTTATAAGGATAGAAAACAAATTAATGAGATTTTACAAGTATGAAAATCTTATTTACGCCTTTTATGCTTTATTTCAAATATTGTGTTACTTTTATACTTCATTTTAAATAGTCTATTAACTATAATATTATAAATTTTAAAAGAAATTAAATATCAATATAATATTTAAATTTCTTAATGATAATACAATTTATTATTTTTCCCTATAAAAAGGTATATAATAAATTATTGAGTTGATATATATATATATATATATATATATACACACGGACATGTTAATCTACCGTAACTCATTATTTTGATTGGTGTAAATTAGTAATGTGCACCTTTTTATTTTATTTTGGAGAAAAGAATTCAATCCCATCTCTTTTAGAAAATTACGTCAACGGGGGATAAAGATGTAATTTACATATTTTAAATTTATTTACTTTTCTTACCATGTCACTACAACAATAACATCTATTTGTGGTCGAAAAATCCTCAAACTATTAAAATTCAAATTTGTCATTATTAGTGGCTGAAAAAACTCTCAAACATCGAAAATGTTTTTTTGGTTGATTGTAACTTTTGTGGCGGTAATACACGGTCACAAAATTGTTGGAAAGAAAAGTTATTTGAATTTGTGGCGGCCAATACCAATGGGTTTGATTGATTGGAAATATCAACACAATTTTGTGGCGGCATATACCGTGACAAAATTCAGATAATTGCAGGGTAATGACGACATAGGCCGCCACAAATGCATTCTTCCTCGTATTGCTTACTCCTAACTTTTCTCTTAATTTTCTCTCTACCTTATCTCTAAATTTTCTCTCTACAAATACTTTTATTCAATTTTTAATTTTAATTGTAACATTTCTCCAATTTTTCTCCCTACCTTCTCTCTTGAGTTTTACAATGCTTTTTCGAAAAAGCGTTGTAACTCCTTGTTACAGCGCTTCTTAAATCCATGCAATAGTGCTTCATATGCATACACCTACTACAACACTTTTCCAAACAAGCGCTGTAATGGGTGCATTCATATAGATGCATTGTTATGCACATTTTACAGCGCTTCTTCAAACAAGCGTTGTAATAGGTGCAATCATATAGATGCATTGTTATGCACCTTTTATAGCGCTTTTCCACAAAAGCACTGTAATAGGTGCATCCATATAGATGCATTGTTATGCACCTTTTACAGTGCTTTTCCACAAAAGCACTGTAATAGGTGCATCCATATAGATGCATTGGTATGCACCTTTTACAGCGCTTTCTCCAAAAAGCGCTGTAGTAGGTGCATTCATATAGATACATAAAGCACCATTTACAGCGCTTTTTCCAAAAAGCGTTGTAGTAGGTGCATTTATATAGATGCATAATGTACCTTTTACAGCGCTTTTCCGAAAAGCGTTGTAGTAGGCGCATTCAATAAATTCATTATTATGCACCTTTTACAACGCTTCTTCAAACAAGTGTTGTAATAGATGCACCTTTTTTGAGAAAGCGCTGTAAAAGGTGCATAACAATGCATATCGAGCAAGTCGTGGCTGACTTATTTTAGGAGTAGCAGCAGCAGCTGATTTTATACGATCTACTTTTTGAGCAGCAACTTTGGCCGCTTTGTTACCCTCCAACTTTTGCAGTTTTTCAACTTTATTACCCTCCAATTTTTGAAATTTGTCGTCTTTATTTTTAACACGAACATCAAGTCATGGTGCGGCAGCTGACTTGCTGGCTTGCTGTGCGGGTGGTTTATTGGATTGAATCTGAAAAAATGAGGTTAATCAGTTTGTTAGTTTATTGAATCTGAAAAAATGACAAACCTTACAGAATAAATGTGACAAACCTTTTCAGGCGATGTGACTGTTTCGTTTATGGGAGTCTTCTTATCATTCCCTTTATGCTTTGTTTGAATCTAAATAAATGTGAAATTAAAGTTAACATCGGAAAAAACGCTTTAAAAGACCTCCTGATTTTTATTTTTTTTTAAAACCCTATTACAGCGTTTTTTTAAAAGAGTGCTGTAATAGGGTTTTATATATGAAATGCCTCTTTGTTTTATCATGTCCAAAGGCTGTGTGACCCTTTTACAGCGCTTATGAAGAAAGCGCTTTAAAAGACCTCCTTATTTTATTTTTTTAAAACCCTATTACAGCGCTTTTATAAAAGAACGCTGTAATAGGGTTTTATATATGAAATATCTCTTTGTTTTATTTTTTTAAAACCCTATTACAGCACTTTTGCAAAAGAGCACTGTAGTAGGGCTGTGTGACTTCATTATTTTTGGATGATCAGTTAAGTACAAGAAAAATTCCAAATAATTTTGTTTTCTCCCAAATAGTTAAATTATTTTTTCTTCCAAATCAGTTAAATTATTTTTTATTCAAAATTGTGTTTAATTATTTTTTTATCTTCCAAATAATAATTTTTTCTTCCAATATATATATATATATATATATATATATATGTTAAATTACATGATCAGGTCAAGTTCAAGCTAAATTACATGTATAACTTGAACTTAAATTGTGTTTAAGTTCAAGCTAATTAGTTAAACTGTTTGAACTTGAACAGATCAGGTCAAGTTCAAACAGTTCAAGCTAAATAACATGATCAGGTCAAGTTCAGTATACAATTACATACAGTATAAGCAGAAAATTACAAATTAACAGTTCAAGCTAAATACTAAAATGCTCAATTATGGCAGATCAAACAATTAAATTACACATGAACTCAGTTCAGATTACATAGCTTAAAAACAATTAAACACATTAAGATGCCCTTCTTCTTTTCTTTGTGGGATTCACATTTGTTTGTCTATTAATGATATGAAACGATGGATTAATCCAAACTCCCTCATCATGATCATCACTTGAATCAATTTCATGTGGTTGTGATGTTGCAAAGAAAAGATCATTACCAACATCTTCATCATTATTCTTATCATCACTTATTTTATTGGTCAATAGACAACAAACCATTTATCATCAGCAGGATCAGTGACATAAAACACTTGTTGAGCTTGCGACGCTAAAATAAAAGGCTCATCTTTGTATCCCACCCTATCAAAATCGACAAGCAAGAACCCTGACTCATCAATCCGAATGCCATTATTATTATCGACCCACTTGCAACCAAATATGAGAACACGAAACATTGTGTAGTCTAGCTCCCATTTGCACATATTGGGTTCTTGTCTTTTGCACTTGAGATATGCATCGCTTCAGCTACGAGAGTGACTCTGCTATTTTGCATAGTTGTTTGATCATCTTGTTCTTTGGTATAAAATGTGTAGCCGTTAATTACATAACCGGTGTAAGAAAAGACATGTAAACTCGGACCATTTGCTAGCCACCTCAATCTCTGTGAAATTGATCCGGGGTCTACATCAAACTTTAACTTTATTTGATTTTTTAACCATGTTATGAAACTTCGATTGTGCTCTCGAGTTATCCAATTTTGATTCCTATTCATGTTCAAACTAGATAACTGATCCATGTGTATTGTAACATACGGTTGAACTTCATTGTGCAGAACATACAATTGTGCCTGCTCCCATTCTTCCTTGATATAGTCATTAGTCTCTTTCCAATTATCCATTCTCCTAATAATTTTCCCGAATGACGAGACATGGGAAGCCCTATGGATTCAACATTTGACAGATATTCAGTACAAAATTCAGCAGCTTCTTCGACAATGTACCGTTCAACAATACAACCTTCTGGTCGACTTCTACTTTTTACGTACCCTTTTAATATTTTCATATATCGTTCTATCGGGTACATCCATCTCATATAAGCTGGCCCACAAAGTTGTGTCTCCTTAACAAGATGAACAGTAAGGTGAACCATTATATCAAAAAACGAGGGTGGGAAATACATTTCAAGCTCACACAAAGTAACAACAATTTCCCTCTGCAATGTCGGTAATTTCTGAGGATCGATCACTTTACTACAAATTTCCCTAAAGAAGAAACATGATTTAGTTATGGCTCTGCGAACTTTTTCAGGTAAAATTGAACGTATACCTATTGGTAGCAAATGCTCCATTAGAATATGAGCATCATGGGTCTTCAAACCTTTTAACTTAAGGTCTTTCATACAAACTAAAGTTTTAATGTTTGAAGAGTATCCTTCTAGAACTTTAACTTCGTGTAGAAATTTACACAAAATAATTTTTTCCTTTCTAGATAGAGTATGAGCGGCTGGAGGTAGATATGTGCGATTTCCTTTCTTTACGGGACCCAATTCATTTCTTATTCCCATATCGACCAAGTCCAATCTTGCATTGATGCCATCCTTAGACTTTCATGGTACATTGAGTAACGTACCAATAACAATGTCAAATACATTTTTCTCAATATGGATCACATCGAGAAACTGTCTTACATACAATGACTTCCAATATGGCAATTCAAAGAAAATTGACTTTTTCTTCCACCCAGTTTTGACCAGCTCTCCCGAAAAAGGTTTGCCAAATTTATTGGTCAAACCTTGTACTTTCTCAAGTATTTGATATCCAGTTGATGCTACAAGAGCTCTATCTTCCTCTGATTTTCCATTGAATGCATTTCTCCACCCACGATACTGATGACTATAAGGTAAAAATCTACGATGTTCAAGAAATACATTCTTCTTACAATGTTTCAACCGCATCCAATTTGTACTCTCTTCACATATAGGACATGCACACTGACCTTTAATGCTATATCCTGATAAATTATGATATGGTGGAAAATCATTAATTGTGTCGAACAACATAGCCCTCAAATTGAAACATTCTTTCTTATACCCGTCATAAACTTCTACACTTGTCTCCCACATAATTTTAAATCTTCAATTAAAGGAGCCAAGTATACGTCGATATCATTCCCCGGTTGTTTGGGTCCAGAAATTAACAGAGACAATATCATAAACTTACGCTTCATACATAACCATGGAGGTAGGTTATAAATCAACAAAATCACAGGCCACGTGCTGTGTGAGATGCTTTGAAGACTATGTGGATTCATTCCATCAGTAGAAAGTGCAAGACGTAGATTTCTTGACTCTATCCCGAATTCAGGATACTCGCGATCAATTTTTGCCCATTGCGGAGAATCTGCAGGGTGTCGAAACTTTCCATCTCTAATTCTTTCATCTGCATGTCATGTCAAGTGTTTTGAATCTTCTTCACTGCGATACATGCGCCTAAATCTTGGTATTATAGGAAAATACCACACGACTTTTGCTGGAGTAGATTATTTCTTCTTATATCGAGAGACATTGCATTTCAGACACGCCTTTAGTAATTCATATTCATTTCGAAATAAAATGCAATCCTTAGGACACGCATGAATCCTTTCGTAATTCATACCAATAGAGCATAAAGTTCGTTTAGCCTCGTAGGTTCGATTGGGAAGTTCATTATCATCTGGCAACATATCTTTTAAGAGTGTTAGTAATTCTGTGAAGCTTTGATCAGACCATCCATTACTCGCTTTTAAGTTATACAACTTTAATATCGTCGAAAGTCTTGTGAATTTAGTACAACCATTATATAATGGCTTCTCTACATCACTCAACAAGCTCACAAACATTTTAGGACAATCACGAAGATCTGCTTCAATTGTTTTTGCAATCTCCTCAACTCGGTCTGGCTCATATGTATCTGTGTCGAAATCATTTGAAACATATGTATCTGTGCGGGTGTTTCCATTGATTTTCTCACCATGTCTTATCCAACATGTATAGTTTTGATCAATTCCATACCATACTAAATGTCCTTCCAATTCATCTGCTCTAACGCGTTTTCCAAAACAACATTTTAAACAAGGACAAACGACTCTATTTGGATAGTTTGCATTCATCACTGCAAACTCAATAAACTCCTTCACTCCATTTTCATACTCTTTTGTCAATCGATTCGCAGACATCCATTTCCGGTCCATTTATATCACCTATATATATAAATGCAGTTACACAATAAGCATGATTTCAAGTCTGATATATAGGACCTATATATATATATATAATACACATATCTTATAATATTGGTCCAAGATTGATTTCAAAACAGAACATATATATCATGAGAACATATCTAATATCATGTAACAATTTATCAGTTTGAATTAGTGACAACAACAAATAAATAAAATACAGTACCTGAGACAACGTTGATCAATTTGTTTTAAAGGAGGAGCAAGGTAAATCAATTTGTAGATGGGCGCACAGTAGATGAGTGGAGGGTTCGCAGGATAGAGGAGATGAGGGTTCGTAGGGTTTGGACAACGTATTAAATTTGTTTTTATTTACTTAAAGTGAATGTTTTTTATTTAAAATGAATGATTTTACAGCGCTTGTTCAAAAAGCGCTCTAATAGGTCCTATAAAAATGTGAAAGGGCAAGCCTATTACAGCGCTTGTATCAAAAGCGCTGTAATAGGTCATTTGATTATGTGAAAGCAGCGCAAGGCTTTTACAGCGCTTTAAAAGCGTTGTAAAAGGCTATGTGAGAGCGCTTTAATTTACAGCGTTTTCTACAAAAGCGCTGTAAAAGAGTTGTAAACATTATGTGCAAGCGTATGTGACCCTATATGACGCTACAACAGCGCTTGTAAAAAAAGCGCTGTTATATCCTCCGTTATTTTTAAAAAATTATACAACAACGCTTGTATTTAATAAGTGCTGTAAAAGACGCGCTATAAAATGTCATTTTTGACGTAGTGATTTGTCAAAAAAAAAATTATGTTGTATTCAACATAAAAACTAAATATTACATGAGCGTTAAAAAAGTTAATAACAAACTAAAACCAAAGTTGAGCTACACCAAAATTAGTTAAACATGTATCTATCCACCTCAGCATGTAATAGTAACATAGAACTAACAACAACAATCATCCACATATTAATTTTTGAACATCATTCTCCTTGTATTTTTTGCTGCAAAATCATTATAATATGTTTACAATCAAGATTCTTTAAACCCCTTTGGTTGATTCCAATTTTTCATTATATATTGAGTAGTTTTTTAGTGATTTAATTTGTTGTTAAATCATAGAAAGTAAAATAATTTCACTTGTAGGAGATGTGTAAGAGAAACAATGAAGTATGCAAAAAAACAAGTCATTCCTTGTATGTGTGGTTCCAAGACTTTGGTGAGGTGAAGACATGAGATAGTATGTTTAATATTATCTTTATCTAGTACATTTTTTATATAAGGTATTACATTATTTGATTCATAATTATAATGTATATTATTTTTTTAAACTATTGAGACCAGTAAAACTATCGGTCTGGGTCTCATCTGGGAAATGACCCAAAAAAAAAAGGATGACAGCTATGTGAACAACAAACCTATAGAGATAGAGGTAAATGGATAATCTACCTCTTAATATATTTTAAATTTATGTTTAGTGGTTTAGAATTGAAGAAAATAAATGGTAGTCATTAGTTATTTGTATTGTATGTAGGAGAAAATTGACCATTATATATATATATATATGAAAACTTTGAGGTTTCTTCTGAAATTTCTCCAAATGATGTTGTTGGTAAGATATTTGGGAAAGAGTATCTTGACCGTGTTTGAGCAATAGCCATGGGTGTTGTTACTATTGCTTTTAAGCATACCACCACACGACTTCATGGTATGGAATTTGGTTCTTCAAGTAGTAGTTCTTCATTAGTGGAACCAAAACTTACAATTGGGGAGGTTCAATTAAAAGTACTTATTGGCTATGTTTGTGCGAAAGAAGGTGGTGCAATACTCCTTGCGAAATTAGCTGCCTCATTTGCCAATCATACACAACAAGTATATCAATTAGTTAAATTTTTGTTAAGAATTGGATGCCAAAAGGTTTTATATGTGTTGTCTGCTTATCAATTATCATCTTGATGTGACTGTTTCTTTTTATATATGTTTATGTTTATGACGGATAATTCTTACATCTTAATAGTGATTAGGTAAAGTAATATTATTATTATATTTTTTGCAGGCGTCCAATGTAGGAAGTTGACCTTCATCACCTAATGACATAAGAAGATCATCATATGCAAGTAATGCACATGGAGGTAATCAAAGTATTTCTAATGACACTTGCATTGCTTATGTTATTTTTATGTTTTGAAAGTGGTTTATTTTGGGAATGGCTTAAGATAATTATGACATGATGATAAGGACATGTGAATGGTTTATGTCATTTTTAGGTTTAGACTTGTTTTTATTTTAGAAATAGCTAAGGATATTTGCATAAACTCTTAACAATTGCATTGAAATATATATATATATATATATATATATATATATAGTGATTTGTTTATAAAAAAAATAATATTAAGTGATTATGTTGTTTAAATTTTAATTTTTTTCACAACAATAGGTTTAATAGTTCTGTCCAATATATATACATTTTAAAATTAAATATTAAGACGGTTATTTTTTTGTGAATTGTGGCTGTTCAGTTAATAAAATAGAAAACTATGAATTGTGAAGGTTAATTTGAAATGTAATATTTCCATGTTATTATGGTGGTTTGAATGAAGTATAAATAAGTTGTATTAGTTTTAAAAAAAGATAAAGCAATACTTGAAACCACCATAATATACTCACTTTAGCCGCCAGAATTCCGTATTTTTAATAGTGAAAAAAAAAATTAAAAATGATTCAATTGTAATGCCTCATGACATATACACAAGAACAAGTTTACATCAACTCATTCGATTGTCATATTATCAAAATTGAACGTTTGATTGAAAGACGAACAAAATGTAAAAATAATTTAAACTAAATGGATCAAAATTGCTTAAAAAAATTATAAAGACCTAATTTTGTTAATTGATTAAAATAAAGGACAAAAACTGTATTTAAATTTAATATTCATAAAATTAAACTGACCTATTAGTTCGATCATCAGCCCAATAACATGCTGCCCGACTAGCCACTATTTTGATCGTGAGTCAATGAAACGTAGGAGTTTGAAAATGTTGATTTTGTATATCAAATTTCACTAGTAATTACTTCCTCCCAATAAATAACTGTAATATTTAAAAAAATTGTTCCAAATTCAATATTACTTCTAATTTTCAATGAAATTTTATTGGCTTTTTTTTCTTCTGTAATATTATATTTTAATGTACTGATATTTAATAAAAATAAATTAGTAATATCACAATTATCTTTCTTTTGTAATCTATAAGATATTATCAGATGCGAAAAATATTTTAAAATAAAGAGTATAATATACTAATATACATTTGATTTTGTATATTAATTAATTTTTGTGGATCAGATAATAATATTAGCAAATTTCTTCAAATTAATAAAATTTAAATTGTATTACACAATGAAGGAAAACTCAAAGCCTGATGTAGTAAAAACAAGATAGGAGTAATAAAATTTAAAATTTTATTTTATTTCTTTTATGCGTATATCTGAGTTAACAAGGACCTACAACAGTGCTGGATGGTCTCAATAGAAAGGGAGGATCCCAAGCATAGGAGAATTTAACGGTCCCAAAAGGAGGCAAGGGATTGCCTCTAATAAGGAGGCAAGTATTATATCTCACAAAAAGAATTGAAGGGTCAATAGCTTCTTTAGTTTGAAATCCTATACAAGCAAATTTTATATGGCTTTGTGTGCAGTTGCAGTTATTGTTCACAACCACGTTCCATTCAGGTACACCATCTATTTCTCTCCCACTTCTTATTGTGCCTACTATGATGTCTCTCACGGAACAACCATGGGATCCTAAAATGTTGATAAAATAAAAAATAAAATAAGAAACAGTGAATCATTATTAAATTAATCAAGAAGAACAATATTAATTTGGTTAAGATGTGAATATATATATATATATATATATATATATATTAATAAAAAAGAAAAATGGATAAATTTTTAAAGTAATTATGTGAGCATACCTTCCATAAGAAGAGCAAGGAAGACGATAGAGAAAAGACACCTGAACGTTGTTGCCATTGTCGCTGGTAGTTCACTCTTTGGGTGTATTTGATTAACGGTTTATAAAGTAGTACTACGAAAGTTTGTATTATTATGAGAGTTGAATTCGTGTTAATGGTATTGGTTAATTAATAGTAAGACGGTAACGGATAGAAAGACGGTAACGGAGAAATAAAAATTAATAGTATGAAAATATGTTAATTTTTAATCGTACTGCTGATGTGTTTGTTGATATATGTTTCCAACCATCTAATATTAAATCACATTAAAACAATTAATCATTTTTTCATTTATAAACATTTAATAAAAATTGTTCCTCCCGTTGACCGACTCATAAACTTATGAAATTAAATGGTATTTTGTGAATTAGTTATAGACGATCGAAATCATTGACCATCCAAATTACTGACTACCACAACACTTGCGTATCATTGCGTTCAAAATTTGAAAATCATGCCTTTTAAATTTGAAGGATTAAACACGAGTGAAGTGAAGATGAGCTCAAGTGCAAACAATGGAAATTTTTCAGCCCATATGCCACATTTTGATGGATAAGATTGGGATAGATGGAGACTGCAAATGTGTGCACGGGTTGGATTTCAAGAAGTGTTGAAAATCATATAAAAAGGTTTTGAAGACCTGGGAACCAATCCAACAGATGAGCAGAGGTTGAATTTTAAAGAAAACAAGAAGAAAGATTGCAAAACCACCTTCATTCTTCATCAATGTCTTGACAAGACCAATTTTGACTAAATTTGTGATGCATAAAGTGCAAAAGAAGCATGAGACATTTTGGAGAAGGGTTATTCTGGAGGAACCAAGGTCAAGAAAGTGAAATTGCAGACCTTACAGAAACAGTTCGAATTGTTGTAGATGGAGGAACAAGAGAAGGTGTCAGACCTGATTTCAAGATTGAGGAGTATCACAAATCAGATGGATAGTTGTGGTGAGAAGCTTACTAAACAAAAACTATGTGAAAAGATATTGAGATATTTGCATCCCAGGTTCGATTATGTTGTGTGTGCAATTTAGGAATCCAAATACATTTCCACATTAAGTCTTGAAGAGTTGCAGGGAACTCTAGAAGCAAGGCAGTTAATAATGGATGAAAGGAGTGGGAGTAATTATGGGAATCAGGCATTGGTAGCATATGCCAACAAGAAAGGAGACCAGAAAAAGAAATGGAAGAAGAGTAAGTTCAAGGAATCTGATGACGATTCAGAGTCTTCATCATAAAGGAGCTATACAAGTGGTAAATCAAAAAGGAAACCAAGAAACTTTGATAAGAAGAATGTGCAATGTTACAAATGTGAGAAGTTTGGACATTTTACTCGAGAATGTTGGGCTAGGAAATGAGGAAAATAGAAGAAGAAAAAAGAACATGAAGCATGCGCTGCCCAAGAAGATTCAGATTCAGATTCAGATATAGTCTTGTTGATGACTATTACAAACGGAGAACGTTCTCCGTTTTCAGACACAGTCTTGTTGATGTCTACCACGAACGAAGAACATTGTCCATCCTAGTTCTAGTTCCTTGATACTGGTTGTTCTAATCACATGACAAGTCACAAAGAATGGCTGGTAGATATTGATACATCAAGAAGGAGCAAGATCATGTTTGCTGATGATAAAACCTATAAAGCTGAGGGAGTTGGCAACATGGTGATCAAGAGAAGAAATGGGAAGACAGTAGTGATTTAAAATGTGCTATATGTGCCAAGAATGAAGAGCAATCTGCTGAGAAATGGGCAGTTAATTCAGAAAGGGTTTCAGGTGATCATGAAAAATGATGCCTTATAAATGTATGATAGGCAGAAGAAAATGATACTCAAGGCTCCTCTTTCAAAGAACAGAACCTTTGTTATAAACATACAAGCTGCATATATTCAATGTTTGAAGGCAGTAGGCTAAAGTGATGAAAACTGGTTGTGGCATTCAAGATTTGGCCATCTCAACTTCAGAAGCTTGCAGCAGTTGGGAGTCAAGAAGATGGTTAGTGGAATTCCTATGATTGATGTCCTTGAGAAGGTGTGTGAAGTATTTATGGAAGGTAAACAATCAAGAAATTGCTTTCAATCACAAGTGCAAGCAAGAGCGGAGAACATTCTTGAGGTGGTTCATAGTGACATATGTGGACCATTTGAAGTGCCATCATTAGGAGGTAATAAGTATTTCATAACTTTTGTTGATGGATTCAGTAGAATGTTGTTGATTTATTTGATAAAAACCAAAGATTAAGCATTAGAGACATTAAAAAAATTCAAGGTTAAAGTGGAGAAACAGAGTGGAGAATCTGTCAAGGTGTTAAGGACAAATGGAGGAGGAGAATATACTTCACATGCATTCAAGGAATTTTGTGTCAAGAATGGAATTGAACATGAGATAACAACTCCTTACACACCTCAACACAATGGCCTAGCTGAAAGGAGAAATAGAACCATTCTAAACATGACTAGAAGCATGATAAAAGAGAAGGGACTGCCACATAAGTTCTGGAGAGAGGCTGCATCAACTGCTGTTTATATTCTTAATAAATGTCCAACAAAGAAAATGCAAGAGAAGGTACCATAACATATTTGGAGTGGAAGAAAGTCATTAATAGGGCAGTAAGAACTTTTGGTGCTCTATGCTTTAAACATGTACCAAACTAGAAAAGGAGAAAGTTGCAAGACAAGAGTAAAAAAAATGATCTTGGTTGGGTATCATCCAACAGGTGCTTACAAACTGTATGATCCTATCAGAGGCAAGGTGGTGGTCAGTAGAGATGTCAAGATCATTGAACATGAGAGTTGGGATTGGAAACAGAAGCAGATTGCCAGCAGCCAGCACTGGGACTGGGAGCAACCAAGCAGCAGTACAAGCCAACCTTCACAAATTCATTTATAAGTACATAATGAGCAGCATACCAGTGGAAACAGAGATGAAGAAATAATTGAATCAAGCATATCCCAGAGAACAAGAAAGCCACCAACACATTTACTAGAATTTGAAGTGCATAATGATAATGAAGTTGACAGGAGTGGAGATTTAGTACATTTTGCCTTATTTGCTAACGCAGAACCTTTGAATATTGAAGAGGCATTAAAGAAAGGAACATAGAAGAATGCAATGGTGGAAGAGATCGATGCGATTGAGATGAATCAAACATGGTACTTTACAGATTTGCCTCCAAAACAAAAGCAGATTGGAGTAAAGTGGGTCTACAAGTTGAAGTTGAATCCAGATGGAACAATTGCTAAGTACAAAGCTAGATTGGCTGCCAAATGATTCCTACAAAGGGCAGGTATAGACTATCACAATCAGGCTTGTGATAGCACTGGCTTGTGCAAGGGGCTGGCTGATGTGCTAGCTTGATGTGAAATCTACATTTCTGAATGGATGGCTGGAAGAAGAGGTGTATGTCTCTCAACCACCAGGATTTGTGATTGAGGGAAAGAAGGATAAAGTGCTCAGATTGAGGAAAGCTCTCTATGGTTTGAAGCAAGCACCAAGAGCTTGGAACAAAAGAATTGATTCAGTTCTAATTGGCATTGGATACATCAATTGCATAGTGGAATTTCGAGTTTATGTGAGATATTACACACTGAATGGAGAACCTGCAATGATCCTAATTTTCCTATATGTGGATGACTTATTAGTTACTGGCAGCAACATGCAGGAAATTGAATATTTCAAGGAAATCATGAAGAAGGAGTTTGAAATGACAGATTTGGGTCTGGGCATGGAGTTTACTGAAACTGAGGAAGGCCTGTTGATGCATCAGAAGAAGTATGCTAGAGAAATCTTGAGAAGGTTTAATATGGCTAATTGCAACCCTGTAGCCATTCCAATGGAGATCAATACAAAGCTGGGAACAAAAATTGAAGAAGAGCTGGTTGACTCGACCTTATTCAAGCAAGCTGTTGGTTTCCTAAGATACTTGTGCAATACATGGCTTGACATCTGCTATAGTGTGGAAGTGGTAAGCAGATTCATGGACAAACCCAAACATTCTCATTGGCTAGCAGTTAAGAGAATCATGAGATATATTTAAGGCACAATTGAGCATGGAATTATGTTTGCAACAAATTTAAAACATGAAAATGAAGACTTGGTGGGATATTCAGACTCAGATTGGTGTGGAGACAAGAATGATAGAAGGAGCACTTCGGGTTATGTGTACAAATTCATGAAATCTCCAATAGCATGGAGCTTAAAGAAGCAGTAAGTGATACCACTTTCATCATGCGAAACTGAGTACATTGTTGACAGCTATGCAGCCTGCCAAGCATTGTGGTTGGAGTCATTAATAACAGAACTGAAGATGGAAGTTTGCAGGCCAATTCCATTGATGATTGACAACGTTTCAACAATAAATCTGGAAAAGAACCCTGTGTCTCATGGAAGAAGCAAAAACATTGAGACAAGGTTCACTTTTTAAGAGATCAAGTTGGAAGAAGCAAGTTAAAACTCATTTATTGTCAAACTGAAGTTCAGCTGACTGATATACTGACTAAGGCCTTGTGGACAAGTAGATTTGAAGACTTAAGAAGATTGCTAAATGTAAAATCACTTAGAAACTTGAATTAATGGAAAGTGTTGGAAACCAAGAACGTTCTCCGTTTGAGTGTTAGAAAACGGAGAACGTTCTCCGTATTCAGTTTGTGTAATTCAAGTTAATATGTTAGTTGTAAACTTGTAATAACTAACTAACTAATTTCTCAATTAGTTAGTTAGTTAACTAGAGCACAATTAGAATAAGTCATGTATAAATAACTAATTCATTTAATTAATAAAGAAGTCCTACAATCATATCTCATTCTATATTGTTTCTAATTCTGTTGCTCTTAAAGAAAATAGCTTAAACGCTAATAAATAAATCAAAAATTTATAAATAAAAAAGAGAATATGCTTTTGATCTCTATAAATATATTTCATTTTGGTTTTAATCTCAATTTTTTTTATCAATACACTAATAATTCTAATAAAGTTAACAAAAGTTCCTAACATATTTTTCTAATATAAAAACATTGACGTGGTCAATTTTCATTGGCATATCACTTGCTAACTGCATTTTAAGTTGTTGTTTATATATATTTTTTATTATTAATAATAATTTAATTTATTATGTCATTTAATTAAAGGGACTCAACTTCCAATCCATAAATTCATCGTTTCTTAATATGTTTTTCTTATTAAAAAACACTGATGTCGTCAGTTTTTATTGACATGTCACTTGCTAACTGAATTTTTAGTTTGTGTTTATACAGTTTTTATTATTAATAATAACAATTTAATAAATTAGTGTCTCATTTGATTAAAGAAACTCGACCTCAAACCCATAAATTCATGCAAAAACACCCCAAAAAATCATCCTTTTTTCTTCTTTTCAATTAAAAAATTCCACTCCTCACTCTCTCATATGTCATCTCGTTTAACAACCTCTCTTTCTCAATCTCACTTTCAAACCCAACTTTTCTTCAACCCTCCCTCTCCCCTCATTTCATCACAATCCCCAACAAAACTTGCCCAATCACATGCATCTTCAATTCCTAATAAACCAATCAACCTATCCATCACTTTTTTTTTTAATCACGAATTTATTTATTTATTAGTTAATCACTGCATTTCTCTGACACATTTTTTTTATCCATTTTCTCATTCTCTATAGCTCTTTAATTCATTTAAATATCTCATTTATCTTAGGTTCTCTTCCATGACTATAAGTAACATTATCGTTTATCATTTTCTCTTCTTTTCTTTAAATAATCATTGTGATGATAACGTCATAGAAATAAAACAATTTTTATTTTTTATATTTTTGTTTGACTAACAAGCTTATATCAATCATAATATAATAATTCATTTTTAAAAATTAATGTTTTTCTTACCAATTAAAATAATAAAATTTTATATTTAATATTTTAAAATATATCTATTTTGTTAGGGTCTAATTATTAATATGATTATTAACTTCATATTATATGTATCTCTAATGCAAAAGTAAATATTATTCAGTGGAAATGAGATCGATCTTTAGCTCAATGTCAAGGTGTTTGATTTAATTTACAAGATAAGGCATATAATGAAAATGACTCTCAAAACATGTTCATAATTTCTTATATGCATTGTTAAGAAATTTATTTGAAATAATAACGAGGACTATATAATTTTAAATATATTAAGAAACATTATTTTGATTGTACCCTATGCTTTCCAAACTTCAAAATCTTAATTGTAAAAGATGGTTAAAAAATATTCTTACAAGTCATTTAAATTCTTGCAATGTCTTAATTTTAAAACATGCAAGATTTTTTTAAGTAAAAATAGTCCTATAAAATCCAAATTCAATACACTAAAATTAAGTAAAATTTGATCATCAATTGTTATAAATTATCTCATTAATATATATGCAAAGTGAAATACATTAAATTAAAAACTATGTTAGAGGGGTCCTTACTAAAATAAAACAAAAATAAAAAACTGTGTTAGAGGGTCAATGCATGTAATCAAAATTCTGGTGATTGTTTCTGGTGTATGCATAATTGTTCTGCTCAGTGTTGATTTACTCGACTCCTATTAGTGTTATCAAAATTCTACCAGTTGGATTATTATAGGATCTTCTCACATGCCAAGACTATGAAGTAGGGTTTCTAAACTAAGAAGGAGAAGAACAATAACACATATCTAGCCATCCATGTGCCATAATCACAAAGGTCCTAAGAACATATAAAAAAAACACAAGAAACTGAAATAACAACTAATATATCAAATTACTAATTTAAATATATTTTTTTAGAAAGGGTTAATGATTATATTAACAACAATTCAAAATACAAGGTATATTAAGAATTAAAATATATATATAAAAAAAAGTATCAAATACAAACAAGAATGAAAAACACGACATCTCTTTGAAAAAGATAAAAATCCAAACAACCGGCCCAACCACTCCTATAGAAATACAATGTACAAAATTATACAACTGAAAATCCATCTAGACCTAGACTCTAAAAACTGGCCTAATCCCAAACTGCTTGCTTAATTTCATCTTCAAAAAATCGTATTCGTTCCATTCTACAAACCTTAACCACATTCTCTTTAAACCAACTTCTATCACCTTCTCCCTCCACTAAGAGAAATTCTTTTGAGATCCATCACACACTAGTCCATTAGTACAACCATATTTATTATATAACACTTTAAACCACAAGAAAAGCTAATTTTAAAGTCTTTAAATTACAAACCCCGAACCCACCTTTCTCCCTATTCAAACACACTTTATCCCATAGAATTTTCCTTCTGTCCTCACTCCCTCCCTAAATAAAATATTTAGATAAAGATTTATATTTAGGAGTGGCACCTGTAGGAGCCTGAAAGAAAGAAAGGAAGTAAATTAGCAGAGTAAACACAACAACATTAAAGAGAACAAGGCGGACCCCACTACAATATTTTTGAGTTGTGACAACAATAAAAAGTGTGGCGTAAATCAAATTAATCTTGGCTTAAAGGTTTGGCAATGGTTTACAAAGAGTGGTGTAGGTGGTCGTGTCCTATTTATTAAGGCAACAGTTTTTTACTTTTGCCCACAAAATGTAAAAAACCGTTGCTGAAGACACTCAATGTGGCCACAATATTTTTGAATGTTTCAGACCACGGTTTATGGTTTTACCAATATTTCATAAATGTTGCATATACAGTTAGGTCATGGTTGTGTATATTATTTCTATTTCAGGCAACACATTTATAACGCTGTCAAAAGTATATGCCACAGTGGTAACAGGTTTAGCCCACACTTTTTTAGATGTTGTCTATTTGTTTAGGCCACAGTGATGAAAATATTTTAAACCACGCTTTCTATGTGTTGTCTATACTTTTTGACCACATACATTCAAATGTTGCCTATTTGTTTAGGCCACGGTGATGAAAATGTTTTAAACCACACTTTCTATGTGTTGTCTATACTTTTTGACCACATAAATTCAAATATTGCATATTTATTTAGTATATATTTTTCTATGCGTTGCCTATACCTTTAGGCCATGATCATGCACTCTCATCATTTAGGCAAACATTGATAATTAATCATTATTGTTTGTAGCCCATAATTAAACGTTAAATCGTTATTGAACAAAACACAAAAGAGTTGAACATAATCAAGTCTTATTAAAGTATATATTACCAAGAAAAACAATTGTCTTATCAAAATATTTTATCACAAAGATTACTAGGCATCCAAAAAAAAAACTAATACATGATTAGACCAATTATTATCAGAGTTGTAAAAACCAACAAATTTTTTGTACCTAAAATGCAACAACCAAAGTTTGCATTGCCAAAAAACAACCAAGTCTTCGATACAATCCATTAGCTTTATGTATCTTGGTGATGATCTTCAAGTTCAACCTGAAAAGTTATATTAATATAAATAAAGATAAAATATACAATTATAGTTATGAATATTAAAAAAATTAATCACAATTTTTCATCGCAACAACAGAACTAGTGTTTTAACACAAAGGAAACAAGATTCATAATGTTTGATATCTAAACTTACTTTATTTTGGTATGTTAAACTACCTATAGCATGAAAAGACTGGCAACATATCACAAATAATAAATCAACTTATCTAATCTCATAGTTAAGTAAGTCAAACTAATATACTTATACCTTTTTAGGAACATGGGTTGATGTAGAACAATGGAGTGTCGCACTGTTTGCAATGCCTAAAGCATGTCCCATCATGTTATCAACAGCAGTTTCACTTAAACTTGGGTTTTGCTACTTCAACACACATTTTAGAAGTTCCTCATATGCTTCCATCCTTTTCTTTGTAAATGACTCATATTCTTCCATCCTTTTCTTCATGCTACTAATTTCACCTTCATAATGTTTCTTAATGTTAGCAATCACTTCATTTTTTTTTAACATTGTTGGTGTAGTTGTTTTTCCATAACAACGAACTCTATCGGGCTTTTCTTTACCGAACAATGATTGAAAGGCTTGGTCATGAGGCTCACTAGAGTTTTGAATTGAATCTTGAAGTTTAGCTTGATAGGAAAAAAAGTCAATGTTAAAAGTTGAAAATTTAGACATTAAAAGTATATAATGAAAAAAAAAAACATACAATGGCATTCTCTATTTCTTCATCAATTTTTCCTAACGAGTTATGACAAACATTTCTGCTTGGGTGACTTCCTCCCCATTTTTCTTCTTTGCACGCTATTTTGGTAAAGAATTGAAAATAGAGTAATTAAAACTTATTAGGATAACTTGTTATTTATATATAACAAAGACACATAAATAAGAATAAATGTTGTACCTCTTTGCCCGAATTCTAGCAAAATTTGTCGTCCCCATTCGATGCATAAACTTCTATTTAGCCCTATTGACAATATTTTTCTTGCTAATGTTCTACGATGTAAGTGAAAAAAATTAAAGTAGGGATATATACAACAAAGAGTGACTAAAAAAAGTAAAGTATGTACACACTTACTTGGATGGTACTATTATTCCAATATTTCATCAATTTCTTGAAATGAGGTTTTGGTATGCTTTCAGGCCTATTTTTAACCTTTCCTTTAAGGTTGAGTATTTCAAAAAATGGTTCCTCTTGATATAACATTTGTAACGTCTCCATGCATCATTTATTCGAGAAAAAACAGCTTTCTTTCCTTTCTCAGGAAAATTTAATTTACTCTGAAAAACATTATTGTGATCAACATGTGATAACTATTTGAGGATCAAATAAACTATGAAAATTAAACTCTGATACCTGAATATAAGGCCATATACGTTCCTCGTGATGTTTGTCCACTTTCTTAACATCCTGGATACAACTCTTGCTTTGCCTCATTAATCAAATTGTAAAATTTCTTAGCTTCCTCATTGGGTCCCTAGTTGCCTCCCTCTACTTTTTCAACGTGCCTAAATGTGTCATGCAGTAAGCCATTGATGTCATCACGTGAGTCCTCTTGATCTTCCATATGATCATCAATTTCGTTAGGCAATGATATTTGCTCTCCGTGGTTTACCCAAACATCGTAGCCTTGTACAAAACCGAATCCTATTAGATGATCACATACCACTTTTCTTCTTCTCCAGCAATGATTTCTACACTTGGCACAAGAACATAAAATTGTGCGGCCTTGAGATTCTCCTTTGGTGAAGGCAAAATCTAAAAAAGATTTTACATTTTTCCGATACTTTGAATTAAGTCTATGAAGTGTGTAGTCCACTTTTTGTCCATCACTCTAAATAACAAAAATAATACCATATAGATTGAAGTTTAATTATTACAATCTTAAAGGAAAAAAACAAACAACAGATATTGAACCAATTGAATTCAACTCAATTTGGCCTATCTTAATAAACTTAACAATAAAAAAGAAGTTGCATTAGACTTGGGTGATAGTGAAGGGTGTTATAATGATATGTGAAAATGCTCATGTAAACAAGCAAAATACTTAACTCTAGTATGCAAAAAACAACATGCTTTTACACAAAGAGAGACTAGCCAAAAAATTTGTCGGTTGTAACTTCACACAGGTCTACTGAATTCTCACAGAAAAACCCAGAAATCCTTCGCATAATAATAATAATATTAAAGAATCAAAATACTCTACACCATAATTTGAAAGGTTAGATCAAAACAGTGTCATTTTTTAATGAAATTAGACAATTATATGGTGCAGAAAATTAACAGAATTAAGCAGAGCATTTTCATTAGACATAAAAGATTAATTGAAAATACCTCTATGCAAGTAGCAATGGCGGCAATATCATAACTCTTTGGCTTTCTTCAACTTGACAAAGACTCCAATCTCAGGAAAACACTGTATCTGCAACTAAAGCAATTTGCAAATTGAAAGATGTGTTATAGAAGACAAAAATGTAAACTCTTATTTATACTAGTACTAACCTCATAATCCTAATTCACAAGGTAACAAATCATGAAATATATAAGACACTATGGAAACCAATCCAAAGAGATAATAAACATATTATGAGATATTTTTCATAATTCTAACAATTCTCGTCAAGCTACAGCTTGCTGAAGTTTAAGCACATTGCAAATAAAGTCTTGTAAAATAAGCTACAGCTTAAACAATTGTCAATAACTTAAAAAATAGCTTAAACAATTGCTGAAGTTTAAGTTACAACTTGCTGTTGTAATTTTTATATAGTTATATTTTTTTTATCAAAGTTATAATCATGTATAACTTCAAAAAGAAAAGTTGATACTGTCAAAAATACCAAATTCCTTGTCAAAAACATTGCCACTTTAGCATTTCCAGAAGTAATGTGATAATTTGCTCAAAGTTCAATCATTTTAATAATATCAACTTTTCTTAAGTTATGTTTAGAATGGATATTTAAGCACATTGCAAATAAAGCCTTCTAAAGCTGAAGGTGGCCCATCCTGAGATCTAGGGGAAAAGCTGAACTAGAGGAGACTAAGATGATAGTAGGATTGCTAGACAAGAAACTTGCTGGAAAATTCATTATACAGCAAAAAAGGAGGCTGCCAAAAAGATTACTACTTTAGGAAAAAGAATTCCAACTACATTAACAATGACATTCAAAATTATATATATATATATATATATATATATATATATATATATTAAATATAATATTATAGTTATTTAGAAAAAGAAATAGAGCTGAAAATACTAAGAAGAATAAATTGTGAAAAATAACATCCTAATGAGTTGGTTCAATCATGCTCTAGAATTAATAAATGAGATTCACACGAAAGATATAGAAATAAATTAACACAAGAAATAAAGTGTCAACATGGGATTCAGCATGTTTGATTAGGTCAATCATCTTGAACAGAGTACCATACAAAGGGCAATCATATTGAACTCGCACTAGGAAATATCAATCATTCTTACAATGAAAACCTCCATACAAATATTGAATTAAATATAATTGCTAACTCTTGCACTAACAATTTTGGTTGACTTTGTCGGTTTATGAGAGCAAACTGAAGAGAACAAACATCTACACAATAATTAAATAATGAACTTGTTCATCAGCCAGGAACATCAAACAAAGTTCATATAAAAGAGGATTGAAAAGAGCAAACTAGCTTCTGATAAAAATTTGCAAGTTTGGCAGTAAGCCAAAAAAACTCTTCATAAGCTTTTATTTCAATTTGGTAGTAAGCCAAAAAACTCTGTTTTTGTTTTTATCTCAATTTGGCAGTATGCTTTTGTTGTAATACAAGTGCTAACTCTGTTTATGCTTTTATTTCATTTTTTTTAATCATATGTAAAAAATCAGATCTTAAGCAGTAAGTTGAAGCTTCCACAACCATACAAAACAAACAAGTTAAAATTATGTTTCCCCCACAAAACAAGAATCAAATTGATTTTTCCCCCACAAGATATTGTATAAAGAATGAAAAAACCTGTATTACAACCAGCAGTAAGCCATCCTTGGAAAGCTTTGTATAACCCGAAATTGATGCCTTCATCAATACTCGTCAACCATACTCTCGACCAAAAAAACTTATGACCAAAAAAGGATTTAAAAACCCAACAAAAGGATTTAAAAAACAATACACTAGACATTCTTGTTGGGGTTATATCATTAGCCTAATCTCATCATTATTGCCAAGAACAAGCAACTAGAACAACAAAAAATCACACCAATAACCAAGAAAAGGATAAATTAGAACATAAATCTGGAACGAACAATTATTATTATAGGAACAAGCTAATCGAACAGTCGAACAAGCAAATATCACATATACATACATAAAAAATTGGAAGAGCAAACTAATTCACAAAAATGAAAGAACAAGCAAAAATATCTACCAAATCGTCAAAGGCAACGAGCAAGCAAAAATAGCAAACAAAGAGGGAGAAGACGAATACCTAGACACACAACGCAACACAAAAAGGAAAGAGTGACGGTACAGGAACAACGACGCAAAGAGGAAATAGTGAAGGTACTGGAGCAACAACTCAAAGACAACTTCCAGGTTGAACGCGACTGAATTGAGACGAGAAATCGATGAGTTTATGATCGTGAGTGGAGAGGAAAGAGTAAAGGTAGAGTTAGGGTTTATGGTACCGGAGGAATAAGAGCTGTGATTCTGTTTCTTTACTAAAGAAAACAAATAAAACACAATAATTAATTAATGCTTATTATTATTTGAAACAAGCTATAGTTTTATATCACACTTAAAATGTGTAGTTATTAAATTTTATTAGCCAAAGATTTTTCACCGTTGTCACACAGCAACACTTTTAAAATTGTGGTTTAATCGGTGACAATAACAAAATATGCAATGGTTTTTCATTAAAAGTCAAGAAATTGTACTCTATAAATAATTATAGGCAACACTTGAAAAATGGTTGCCTATTTCCGTTTCTAGCCACACTTTTATAGTCGTGGCTAAGTAAAGTGTGGCCTAAAGTCAAAAATGTTGTAGTGCCCTCATCAAGATATTCCCTTTCCACATAATCATAAAGGAGTAAAATAACAAAATATCACAGTAAGGCTCCCCCTAAATATATGCATGTTTAAATGTAAAAGTGATGAGAGATATTAGTAGAGTAACTTTCGGAGGAAAATTCTCCAGATCCTAAAGAAGTAGTAGCAGAAACATCCAAGGAAGGTATCTCAACTTGTTCAATGATCACAAGAAACTACAATGGTGCTAAGGGAGCAACAACTAGGAGTTCCAAATGAACACCACTAGACATTGATAGGTATCCCTTGATGAACCTTCTAACGTGGTTGTCAACAGCTATCTCGACCGATTGCTCTGGGCTTTCTAAAGTTGCAAGACCCACATATAGAGGATCTCAACTGTTTGTGTGAAGGTCACAGAATTTTGGGAGGCCAACTACATGTTGGAACCAATTAGTTGGGTTTTCTCTTGTGGTTTTGATATTAACTAAGATATTTTATGAGAACAATTTGTTTAGACTAATGGCTTCATTAAGTGTGCAGCAATTAGAACAAGAGTATTAGAGGAAGTGGCCATAGAAAGTCACCAGAGGAAGTGACCAGATGATGAGATCAGAGGAACACATGAGCATATGTGTTTGCCTTTGAACATATGCCTCTGAAAGATGCGTGCCTCTAAAGGTTACAAAGACTACCTCTGATAACTAGGTCTAATAACTGAGTCTGAAGACTGAATTTGAAGCATCCCTCTAAAGCCCTTGGGTGCCTTTGATGTGCACAAACTCAACATGCATCTGAAGAGTTCATATCAAGCTATCATTAACTCTGTAGAGATTGTTCAAGCCATGCATTCAAAGCTTATATTTCGCTAATAAAAAAGTTGCAACACACTTCAAATGTTGCTCTGATATATATGCAGCCTCTAATGTTGCACTAGCTCTGATACTTCAACAATGTGATTTGCCCAATGCCACTAATTCTAATTCATGAAATTAAGCCTCTCACTATTATTATCCAAGAAACATAGCGTATTACTCCAATAAGAAAGTCAACAACTCTAATTGAAAGAATTAACTTTGAAGAAAAGACTTAACCGAATCAAAATTTCTAAAGATCCAAGAACAAGCTTGAATCCATTCCCGCTCCAATCAATCAAGAGTATGAAGGAAGATTCACACGAATAAGTTTTTGAACACAATCTAAGATTAGATATGATTCAGAATTATAATTGAAGGAAATCTTTGACCAAGGTGAAAAAAAGATATGGTCAAAATATTGTTGACAAGAAGATATGATCAAAATATTGTTCACAAGAAGATATGGTCAAAATATTGTGTCTTCCTCATCCTCTTCAATCCTTAGAGTTGAAGGAACTATTTTCCTCTTCTTCTCAAAAACCTATGCAGTCTGAGGCAGAGGCAAGAAAACTAGGGCCAAATATGGGAGCAACAAAATCATCAACCTTAGAGAGAGCAACCAAAATTCCACTTACTTGGTCCATTGTTCTTCTGGACTCACCACTAGGTCAAATACAGTGCTTGGGAGACACCAGTCTCATCTTAGTAAGGTTGGAGATATTGAAAATGGGAGCAGAAGATGATTTTAAGTGTTCCTCTTGATCGCTGAAAATGAACGAGTATAATTTAATGTGGTAGTTTGTAATAATGGTTGTTTGTGTGCGTGCACCATTTGGTTAATAGTTGCGTGATACTTATTTTTAAACTTCAAGTTTTTTATTTGTGCTCTTCCATTGTCTACCTGTTTACGCTACTTCTAGAAGATTTTAGTTTCATAATTGCATTTATCTCGTCTTCCATTGTTCTTGTTCCTGGTACGTTGACCTCTTACTCATTTCTTTCCTAATTGTGAAAATGTTTGAAGTACACGTCGCTGACATTTTTTATTCTGAGCAAACCCCAAGTGTTACGATAAATTAACTAGATGAAATGTTGGATATTGACTATCCATAAGTGTCTTCTTCTACCTTTGCTTATCAGTATGATGCTAGTCTTAGGCACTATATCGCGTTATACAAACCAAATAAAAAATTACATGATAAAGAGTTGTCTGGATTTGACAAGGTAGAAGAAAGTGTTACAAATGCTCATTCTGTCTTGGTAGATATAGGTCCTTTTAGGTCTTTTTTTATAGTTGTCATATTTTGATAAAGGATGTTCATTTCACCAACGTTCATGTCGTCCCATGTCAAAAGTCAGACTATATCTTTCTTAAAAGGATAATGACAAGGAGTTGGATTACCTCTTCATGTATCAACTTTTATTTAATAGGATTTAATTGTGTCTCCCTTTAACGGACTTTAAATGCGAGGTGATGCGATGGTTAGATGTTTCCCCTTTTTAATTGCATTCTAATAGTATGACATATATTAGGTGTTTTGAATTGGTGTGTGAGATCTGGATAGTTCCCTGTACGACAACAATATTCATATGCTTTTATACTTCAAAGATCAAGAGTAAGGTTGGCCTTTGCTCTCTAAGTGGCCAACTCTCTCTCAAGGTTTCTTTACCCTATTTGATTCTTCTCACATGTCATTCAGAAATTACTTTTTCAAAGTGTTTTGTGTGACCCCTATATCTTTTATGATACTTTAGGTGAACCAAAATTTCCTTTCTAATGGAATCCAAATCTTGTAGAAATTAACATTATTGACGAAGAGTTGTTACCTCCTGCCACCCAATGTATAGTCGAATTTTTATATTCCCTATGTCTCATGGATTCAAGTGACATTTTAAAACTTGAGTATGATCCTCCCTATGTGAAGAAATACTTTTGTAAGTGTTTTGTATTCATTTGTAATTTCATCATATTGTATGACTTGTAATAATTGAAGTTAATTTATAATCCCGTTTTGTTGATAGCAAGGCTCATAAGATGGACAGAAAAGGTTGGCAGGTTTTCTTGCCAATGCCAAAGCTTTAGAAAAGGTCCCTAATAATATTAAAGATTGGGCCAAAGAAAAGCCCACTACGTCGCCTTGTCTTGAATAGAAAAAGAGGAAAAGAGACACTATGCAACTGAGGTCAAATGTGACATATCTTCATGGGAAAAAGGTGCTTCCACTATTGCAGCTGGCGTCCAACCTCATATTCCTCCTAGCCTAGCAATTTAGGGAATCATATGCAACAATGGGTAGAGATTTTTCTTGACAGTGATTTAATAAGGAAGTATCATGGAACACAAGGGGTATTAAAAGTGGACCTTCTAGATCAAGAGAAATGGTTTCAATTCAAACCCGAATTCTCATCTTCTGGCTCCACGGATTTGAGGTCAACATGGAACATTGCCAATGGGTATTCCGAAATGATATGTAGCCTTATTCAGAAGGAGGGTGAAGAGAAAATGAGGAATGTTGGTGATCCCAATTTGTGTGTCATGTCGATATCTTACTTCTTCTTCTTCTTTTTCTTGAGTGGCCTTAGTGCCATGTTACGAGTGGTAGTCGTTAGATTGCCATATTGAGGGTGTAATTCTAGAACGGTTTTTCTACGGTACAGTAGAACTCCGATGCAGTGATCTGGGTTGTTTTATCCTGGGGACTTCGTGATTTATAGTCTGCCTTGCACCATTTGGACAGTGCCTCGAAACGTCTTAAAGAGAGCAACCTAGTCCGCGACTCAACCCAGTAATATTTTCGGTGGCATAAATCGTTTTTTCAAACTTTTCGAAATTCAAAAATAACAATTTTAAGACGTTTTCGAATTGCCATGTCTACCGACGAAATTACTTGGACAAGTTCTTCTGCTTTTGACTACAACAAACCGTTTCGGTTTGAAGGATGTCACTTCGAACGATGGCAACAAAAGATGTTATTTTTTTATAACCACGAAAAATGTTGCCAACGTTTTGAAGGATGACATTCCTGTTGTTCCAGAAAATGTTGAACAAACAGAAAATGATAAGATAGCTGCTGAATTAACCCAATGGGAACATAATGATTACTTATGTAAGAATTATATTCTGAATGGATTTGCTGATGATATGTATGATTACTATAGTTCCGACAGCAATACTGCTATACAGGTTTGGGATGCTCTCAAGAAGAAATATGATATTGAGGAAGCTAGAGCCAAAAATTATGTTGTTAGCCGCTACCTCAAATATCAGATGACAAATGACAGATCCGTGGAAGCTCAGTCTGATGAAATCCAGAAAATTGCTCACGAAATCATCACTGGAGGTATGTCCCTCGATGAACAGTTTCAAATTGTTGTTATTATTGACAAACTGCCCCTTGCTTGGAAAGATTTTAAAAATTCTCTCTCGCATAAAACAAAAGAATTCTCTCTAGAAAGTCTGATGAGGAAGAATCCCGTAAGCAAGACTAGACAGATGAAGTTCTTCTTGTGGCAAATAACAAGAAAACGAAATTCATCGAAGTAGTTTTTAAGCCAAACAACAAACAACTAAAGAATCAGAATCGCTCTTCGAAGAATAGCAACAAGAATGGGAACCCTTCAAAGTCCCCAATTGCAAGGCATAACCACCTCTTAGAAATGGCCTTCTCCACTTTCTCTGTTTTCACTCTGGGAAAGAGGGTCATATGGCACGCAAGTGTAAGAACAAGTCAGGCCCTACTAATCAGGCTAACTTGACAGAAAAGCAATTCGTTGCTATGATAATTGAGATCAACCTTGTTGGTGGATCAGATGGATGGTGGATAGACACTGGCGCCTCCCGCCATGTCTGTTATGATCGTGCGTTGTTTAAAACATACATTGCTGCTGAAGATAAGAAAGTGCTGTTGGGAGATTCCCACAACACTAATGTTGCTGGTATTGGAGATGTGGAACTAACATTCACCTCTAAAAAGACCTTAATTCTGAAGGATGTCATGCACACTCCAGAAATAAGGAAGAATCTGGTTTCTGGGTTTCTTCTCGATAAGGCAGGGTTTACTCAGACAATAGGGGCAAATTTGTACACCATTTCTAAAAATAGTATTTTTGTTGGGAAAGGGTACGCCACTGATGGCATGTTTAAATTGAATGTTGAAATCAATAAAATGTTTCCTTCTGCTTACATGTTGTGTGATTTTAATATTTGGCATGCTAGACTCTGTCATATGAT
The DNA here is from genome assembly GCA_037974735.1 of Cicer chorassanicum. Lineage (NCBI taxonomy): Eukaryota > Viridiplantae > Streptophyta > Magnoliopsida > Fabales > Fabaceae > Cicer > Cicer chorassanicum. Next base: position 44,394,205 of record JBBPBP010000001.1, read on the forward strand.
TAAACGTGTGATTTCGAACTTAAGTAACTTAGGCTTAAAAGTTCACATAATTCAGTAGTTAGAGAATCTGAACCCTTAGAATTAATACACTCTGATATATGTGAAATTGATGGGACGTTAACCTTAAATGGAAAGCGTTATTTTCTTACTTTTATTAACGATTGTTCCGACTATACTTTTGTATATCTTATGAAAAATAAAAGTGAAGCGCTTGACATGTTTAAGATCTTTGTAACTGAAATTGAAAATCAATGTCGTAAGAAGATTAAGAGATTTCATAGTGATAAAGGAACAAAGTATGATTCTAGTTTATTTAATCAGTTTTATAAAAACCCAAGGAATTATGCATGAAACTACTGCACCATATTCACCTGAAATGAATGGTAAAGCTGAAAGAAAGAATAGAACTCTTACTGAACTTGTTGTTGCTATAATGCTTAACTCTGGTGCTGCCTCTCACTAGTGGGGGGAAATTATTTTGACTGTTTGCTATGTTTTGAATAGAGTTCCTAAATCTAAGAACAAAACATCTCCTTATGAGATAATGAAGAAAAGACAGCCCAACTTGTCTTATCTTCGAACTTGGGGCTGTTTGGCTTATGTCAGAATCCCCGATCCCAAGCGAATTAAACTCGCTAGTAGAGCCTATGAATGTGTATTCATTGGGTATGCGGTAAACAGTAAAGCGTATAGGTTTTACGACCTAAATGCGAAAGTTATCATAGAATCAAATGATGTTGACTTCTATGAAAATAAATTTCCTTTCAAATCGAGAAATAGTGGGGGCAGTGAACCTAGTCAAGCTCCTGTGACAAGAAGCAATGAAAGCAACACACAAGGTGAAACCGAAACTCGAAGGAGCAAGAGAGTAAGAGTTGCTAAAGATTATGGATATGAATATATGGCATATAATTTAGAAGAGGATCCTGCAAATCTCAAGGAAGCCTTGTCGTCTTTGGATGCAGATTTATGGCAAGAAGCTATAAACGATGAAATTGTTCTCTAGAGTCTAACAAGACCGGGCGTTTAGTGGACTTGCCTCCTGGTTGCAAACCTATAGGTTGTAAATGGATTTTGAAAAAGAAACTAAAACCCGATGGAACTATTGATAAGTACAAGGCACGCCTTGTAACCAAAGGTTTTAGACAAAGAGAAAATATAGATTTCTTCGACACCTTTTCACCTGTCACTAGAATAACATCCATCAGGGTGCTCATATCACTTGCGGCTATTCATAACCTGGTGATACACCGGATGGATGTAAAAACAACTTTTTTAAATGGTGACCTGGAAGAAGAAATCTATATGGAACAACCTGAAGGTTTTGTAATACATGGGAAAGAAGACAAGGTCTGTAAGTTAGATAAGTCTCTGTATGGTCTTAAACAAGCTCCTAAGCAATGGCAAGAAAAATTTGACAACTTGATTTTGTCGAATGAGTTTAAAGTGAATGAAAGTGACAAATGTATTTATTACAAATTTGAAAATGGCATTTGCACTATCATATGTCTCTATGTAGACGACTTACTCATACTTGGTTCAAACATTCATGCCGTTAATAATGTGAAATCACTGTTGAGTAACAACTTTGATATGAAAGACCTCGGAGAAGCAAATGTAATCTTTGGAATAAAGATTACTAGGTCAGAAAAGATATTTTTTTTGGATCAATCTCACTATGTTGAAAAGATCATAAAGAAATATAATTACTTTGACTGTAAACCTGCTTGCACATCATAGTGTGAAACATTTCAAGAACACTTGTGAAGGTGTTAGACAAACTGAATATGCGAGCATCATTGGCAGCCTCAGGTATGCCACTGATTGTACTAGACCCGACATTGCCTAAGTTATATTACGGCTAATAATTTTTCTTTATAATTGTGCCATTCAAATTCATGATTATTATGTTGTACGATGTTATGTTGAAATCAGAGCTATTCTTGTTGCGATTGAGGTGTTGAACTACAATCTATTGGTTGAGGTATGTTCCAATTTCTTCATGAGTACTTTTATTTTGCTTCAAATTTACAATGGTTTCTTGATAGTACTTGTTCTTAATCACTACTAAGCATCTAGGTTATTTGGATTTTCTATTTTATAATCGAGCATTAAATATATATTCTCTTTAATCTACTTCTATTTTTAGTTTGCACCAATGTCAACGTTTTTATGATTGAGTATTGACTATGTGTGAAACAAATAGTTGTGATGTTTAAATCCTCCCTTTGTACTAGAGTAATCAATTCTTATATACATATATATCATATCCCTTGCCAATATTATCTTATTTTGTTAGGCATGTACACGTTGTATCATATAAGATTGTTGGAGATAATTGAAGCTGAATTTTTTTCATGTTAGTTGTTACTTAGAATGACGAAATACAAGTTGCAAGACAAGTATATCATATTTGATTAATCTTCCTATGTAAAATACAAGTTGCTTCATAGGTCCAATGACTGATATTTTTCATATGTAACATCTTTTATTTTTTGTGATAGGTTCTTATGCTTCTAACCATTTCATTTGATTTTTTTTTTTTGCTTGTAGGTGAAGATTTAAAATTTATTTGTCGTTGAAGAGAGAATTTTGGCAATTAAGTGGATATTTTTTTTTAAAATGTTATATAAAACTTTGTATGCTTATGATTTTGTCAGTAAGACATTTCTTGTATTATTAGTAAATACTCTAAAGTTAACATGGTTTAGCTATTTTGATATGCTTGTAAGAGTTTTTGTTAATTTATAATATTTATGATGAAGAACTTTTATTTATTTCATGTTCATTCCTAAATATATTTATTTTATTGTGTATTTTCTTTATAGTTTGATTATGTTTGTAAAATAAAATTCTAAATTTATATACAATCTATATTGAAATCAAATTATTTGCTATCAAAATCTATCTTCATGGAACAAACTATTGGTATAGTAATTGTAAAATTTTACTGAGCTCTATACCAATGGTAAAAAGTCTCTAGCTAAATGTCATGGTCATGCCCAACTGTCAAAAGTCTGTCACTATAACTTATAGCGGCAAAAAAACCCGTGGGCATTGATAATTTATATACCACGAAGTAAATTCCTGTAGATATAGGTTTTTTGGGCTATACCTACGATTTTTAGACTTTTACCTACGATTGTTTGCTGTAACTAAAAGTCCAATTTCTTGTAGTGTGAGGACGAGGGCGATTCCCAACAAGTTGTTGCATTTGAGGTCCCCACTAGAGGAGGTGAAAAAATGCACCATAGAGTTAGACGATTCTAATCCCCTTCTTGGTCCAAACGATGCTAATTAAAGTGCCAAATGCTGAAGGCCCAAAATGCACCGTGTAGTTTTTGTACTTTTTGTACTTTTTGTGATGTACTTTAAACATTGTGTCGGTGTGTTTGTCCATCGATCCATTTAATTTCCTAACTTGGACTTGTATTTAATATTATGCCACATCGTTACCAACGTCACTAACTTCGTTGTTACATTATATGCTTGTGGTTGGGCTATAAATATGCGTTTGTTTGAGAAGTTTTAACTTATTCGTCCACTTTATTCACATCTGCCATCTACTTATTCACTTCCCAACTTCTTAATAAATATGTCGTCATCTTTTTTGACATGCTTTTGTTGTTCTTTGTAGGTTAATCATAATATTCTTACTATCGCCTGGTGGTGACGATAAGAACAATATGTTGGCCAACAGTTAACTTGTATGCCAAACAACTTAAAAAAAATATGCTTAATAATAAAACACATATGTTGCTCGAATTTCATTACGAACTCGTTAGTTGATGCATGAGGTGGTAATGGTAGGGGTATGTCGAGTAAGAGTAGAGCTTTTACCTCGTCACTTACATTAATTTTGATTCTGAAAGCATGTCTCTCGTTCTTGGGAGTGTGTTTCTTGTTTCGGATTGGAGAATCTATCCCTCATTTTGGGGAGTGTCTCCCTCATTCTTGGGAGTATGTCCCCGTTTTTTCTTCGAAGTTAGTGGAAGCTTCCATTTTCAGTTTAAGATAGTTTAATGTTCTAGTTGAATGTGATGTCTTCTTTGTGAAATGTACCCTTTAGGCATGACTATTGTTCCCTACATTGTAATATTAATCATAATGAAATAAATAATATTTTATTATGTAAAGGTGATTTACCATCGTTTATTTGTAATATATTGTTTATGGATTGATTGAATACTGATGTTGCTTATCGGATGTAAACGCGGTAGGTTTTATGGTTTATGTCATTCATTTTTAACTTGGTGTCGATGTTTAGATCATGTATTGTTGACAATCGTGTCAGGCTTAATTGTATGTTGGCATAAGTATCAGGCTTAAAACATGCTAACGTCGATGTTAAGTTTATTTATGCTGACTTAGTATCAGACTTACATACTACTGATCGACGTGGTCGATGTCAGGCGTAAAGTTGATGAAGTTGGGATCGAACTTAAGAAGTTCCTAGCTGTGACAAAGAATACATTATTAGAAATATATATTATTATATGTTTTATTTTATTTTATTATATATATAAATATATAAATTGTAAATGATAAACTTATTTATTGTATAGCCTAAAAGTGCTGCAATTATTATTTATAAATAAGAAATGAAACTCCACATTTTCCACTTTTGCTTAGAAAGGAAATCGATAATTACAAAAAAAAATGTCTTCTCATTACTTTAATATATAGTAGAATCAATATAAAACATATTTTGTAATAAGAAAAATAAATAATAATAGAAAACATCTTTTATCCATTGCAATTATTGTTCCCAATTTTTTTTTGCACCCCTTCATTTTTCCATGCACAATATTGAAAAAAGATAAGTCATCCACATTAAACAAAGTTTGTTTATAGTAATTGCTTGCACACTCAACAAGAAAGGCTATGTTACTTAGGGGGAATTTAGTGATCCAATGTTATAAAAGGGTGCTAATGGAGTAGTTATGGGTGGCAAGCAAGTCAGAGTCTCGCCATGAACTACTTTTGCTTCTTAAAAAAAAAGGCAACAAATAATTGATTATTGTCTATTTGATTTTCACTTTCCATTGGATTGACAAGTGAACACATGAAGGAAAGTTTTGATGCAAGTGAATCGTTTTGGCTTAAGGTTTTCTTTTGTTATAATCAACTACAAATTGGTTCATCTGATTTCCCTATAAATTTTTTTTAGATACACCCAATACGTATCAGAAAATTTTCTTGAGCTTGGGTTTGGACTAAGTAGTGTATTATTTTTTATTATTCAGAAAATTAAAACAAAAAATATTTTATTTATTTTCATAATAAATGTATGCTTTTTTATCTCATTGATACGTTGGTTACGTAATTGCCCTCCACCAAGTCAACATTCAACATCTGATCTGGTCAGTTCCTTGCCCCAGATTTCACGCATCAGTTCTCTAGTCAAACCCTAGCTATTTTCTTGTTTTTTTGTGAACTCGCGCAACATTTTGGAGTGCACGTTTTTGTGGTCAAAAACCTAGAGAAGATTGAAGCATACGTTTCTATGGATATGACCTAATGGATCACACTTATTTCTCTAATCTAGTTGTAGATTTCCTCTATAAATAGAGGGTTCTCCTCAGTTGGAAAAGCACACCAAAAGTACTCCAAAATATAAGACTTTTCTCTTCTTCTCCCCGTTTCCTTCTTCTTCTTCTTTTTCTTTCGAGTGGTCGTAGTATCATATTAGGAGTGGCAGCTATCTGACTGCCATATTGAGGGTGTAATTCTAGAATGGTTTTCTACGGTGCAGTAGAACTTCGATACAATGTATCTGGGCAATTTTATCCTAGGGACTTCGTGGTTGATTGTCTGCCATGCACAATTTCGGCAGTGCCGCGAAACGTCTTAAAGAGAACGGACTAGTTCGCGACTGAACCCAGTAATATTTTCGGTGGTATAAATTGAATTTTGAAAGGTTTTTCGAAACTCAAAAACAAAAATTTTAAGATGTTTCCTTCTACCATGTCTACCGACGAAATTACTGTGATAGGTTATTCTGCTTCTGATTTCAACAAACCGTTTCGGTTTGAGGGATGTCACTTCAAACAATGGCAACAAAAGATGTTATTTTTCTTAACCATGAAAAAGGTTGTCAACGTTCTAAAAGATGACATTCCTGTTATTTCAGAAACAACTGAACAAACACAAAATGATAAGAAAGCCGTTGAATTAACCCAATGGGAAAATAATGATTACTTATGTAAGAATTATATTCTGAATGGACTTGCGATACTGCTAAACAAGTTTGGGATGCTCTATAGAAGAAATAAGATACTAAGCAAGCTGGAGCAAGAAAGTATGTTGTTGGCCGCTACCTCAAATATCAGATGACATATGATATATTAGTGGAAGTTCAATCTCATGAAATCCTGAAAATTGCTCACGAGATTATCACTGAAGGTATGTCCCTAAATGAACAGTTTCAAATTGCTGTTATTATTGACAAACTTTCTCCTGCTTAGAAATATTTTAAAAACTCTCTTAGGCATAAAACAAAATAATTCTCTTTGGAAAGTCTGATAACCCGCCTCAGAATTGAGGAGGAACCCCGTAAGCAAGACCATAAAGATGAAGTTCTTCTTGTTGTTAATAACAAGAAGAAGAAATTCATCGGAGCAGTTCTAAAGCCAAACGGAAAACAACTTAAGAATCAGACTCGCACCTTAAAGAACAGCAACAAGAATGGGAACCCTCCTAAGGTCCCAATTATAAGGCAGCAATCACCTCCTAGAAATAGCCCTCTCCCACCTTTTCTCTGCTTTAATTGTGGGGAAAAGGGTCATATGGCACGCAAGTGTAGGAACAAGCCTAGCCCTACTAAGCAGGCTAACTTGACAGAAGAGCAATTCATTGCTATGATAACTGAAATCAACATTGTTAGTGGATCAGATGGATGGTGGATAGACACTGGTGCCTCACGCCATGTCTGCTATGATCGTGTTATATTTAAAACATACACAGCTGCTGAAGATAAGAAAGTGTTGTTGGGAGATTCCCACACCACTAATGTTGCTGGTATTGGAGATGTGGAATTAATATTCACCTCTGGAAAGACCTTAATTTTGAAGGATGTCATAAGGAAGAATCTAGTTTCTGGTTTTCTTCTTAATACACCATTTCTAAAAAAAGTATTTTTGTTGGGAAAGGGTACGCCATTGATGGCATATTTAAATTGAATGTTGAAATTAATAAAATGTCTCCTTTTGCTTACATGTTGTGTGATTTTAATATTTGGCATGCTAGACTCTGTCATGTGAACAAACGTGTGATTTCAAACTTAAGTAGCTTAGGCCTAATTCCAAAGTTATCTTTGAATGATTTTGAAAAATGTGATTTTTGCAGTCAAGCTAAAATAACAAAGAGTTCACATAGATTGGTAGTTAGAGAATCTGAGCCTTTAGATTTAATACACACAATCCACACATAAAACACATCTAAAAAATTCATAATATTAATTATGAACACATCAACCACCAAATTTAATCTTCAAAATTTTCAACCATAAATCACCAAATTTAAAACTCCACATTCTCAAACATAAACTACCAATTTCATCAATTCATTTTCCACAAAATCCACACATAAATCACATCTAAAAAATTCATAATATTAATTATGAACACATAAACCACACCAAACTTGAATCACCACAACAACATTAATATATCAAAGTTCTCCCCACCGCTAACTCGGTGCCAACGGTCTCCATTTCTTTTCGAGACTCAAGGAGCTAACTTCATAAACATAAATATTTATTACAATTTGTTCACAACTAAAATTTATCCAACCACAACAAAAATCCCAAAATTATATCTTTTTCACACACCAAACTTTCACAACCAAATAATCTACATTAATTCAAAACTCCACATTTCCAAACATAAACCACCAAATTAAATCTCCAAATTGTCAACCATAAATCACCAATTTAAATCTCCAAATTTTTAACCATAAGTCACCAATTTAAATCTCCAAATTTACAACCATAAATCACCAATTTAAATCTCCAAATTTTGAACCATAAATCACCAATTTAAATCTCCCAATTTTTACCCATAAACCCCTTAAATTTATTTTTCACAAATCTACACCTCAAACACATCAAATTTATTTTCTATAAATTCACACGTAAGGTCCTAAATGCAAACTAAAAGTTTGGAAGGAGCTCTTAACTTAACGATAGCTTAAACAACCGATTACTGCACCGCGATTAATTCCGGTAAAAACTTTATTCACGGCGTCACTGCCAAAGGTTGCTCCCTAGTACCATAGCGTGGAGGTGAGCAACTTTCCCTTCTGTCACTTCTCGAAATAAAGCTCAGAAGTCGAAGAAAAATGGAGGTTTTGTTTTTTGAAAAAAAAAAATCAAAACTTTGTTTTTGGTAACAGAGAAAAAGAAGAAGAAAGGAGGGTGGATGCCGTGAAGCTACAAGAAATGCTTTATGTTTCTCTTTCTCCTTCACTTATATATATATTAACTTAATAACATTATATATATACATATATGTTACTAAATCACCAATTAACATATATATATATATATATATATATATATATATATATATATTTCATACCAACAAATTTCAAAAACTCTCGCACACACACCGTAACTATTTTGATAAAAATATCTATTCTCATTGCAACTCAATTGACAGGTAAATTTTTTAGCAACTATAGATATTTTTAACAAAATAGTTCGGTAATAAATTTTCCGCAACGTAATTGAATTATTTCTTGCAAATAATTTTAAACGGGTCTCATAAAAATATCATTGGCATTTAACTTTCAAAATACCAATAAAATTGGTTAAAAAGTCTCAGAATTCAACATAAAAACACATCAAAAACAAAAAGTACAAATTAAAACTATGGGTCTTACAGGATCAGTCTCACTATATTGAAAATATCCTAAAGAAATACAAATACTTTGACTGTAAACCTGCTTGCACACCTTATGATCCAAGTGTGAAACTTTTCAAGAACACTGTTGAAGGTGTTAGACAAATTGAATATGCGAGCATCATTGGCAGCCTCAAGTATGCTACTGACTGTACTAGACCCGATATTGCCTACGTCGTGGGACTGTTGTGCAAGTTTACCAGTAGACGTAGTATGGAGCATTGACACGCTATCGAAAGAGTCATGAGATACCTAAAAAGGACCATCAGTCTCAGATTACATTATCAAAGATTTCCTACCGCCTTGAAGGATACAGTGATGCTGATTAGAACACCTTATCAGATGATTCCAAAGCAACCAGTGGCTATATTTTCAGTATAGCCAGTGGTGTTGTATCTTAGAAATCGAAGAAACAGACGATACTAGCTCAGTCCACTATGGGGTATGAAATGATAACACTAGGTACTACTAGTGAAGAAGCAAGCTGGTTAAGTTGCTTGCTAGCTGAAATTCCTTTATGGTTAAAACCATTGCCAGCTGTGTTGATCCTCTTCGTTAGTACTGCGTGTTGGAACCAAGTTGATTTTATATTTAGAGTTTTAGTGATAACTAAAGTATTTTATGAAAACAGTATGTTTGACTTCAGAGGGTATGAAAGAACATTTGATAAAGATTTATCTACAACAAAATATGAATAGAATCAATCTGAAGAATTTACAAATGCAATCTGAACAAAATATGAACAAACTCAATTTGAAGAATTTACAAACTCAATATAAACAAAATAGAAATAGAATCAATTTGAATAATTTACAAACTCAATCTGAACAAGATACAATTCATAATTAAACAAGGACTAAATTGAAGCCCAAAGAAAGAAACACTTGTTCGAGTTAGAAATATTTTCATAGTGTTCTTTTCTTAGAATATGAGAGTTATTGTCATTATTATCAGATTTATTAGAAGCAACTACTCATGTTCCAATCTTTTGTATCCAACTCGAAAGTGGTTTAGTTCCTTCTTCAATCTGGGGTTGTTAGGTTGTTAGGAGAAGACTTGGCTTATAGGGGAAAGGTGGTTAGTTCCTCAAAAGTCTGGGGTTGTCAAGCTGTTTGGGAAGACTAGCTTGGAGGGTCAGGTGCTTTGTAATTCAAGGTATTTGAATTAATGGATTAAAAGCCTTCTGAATGAGGGGACTGGATGTAGCCAAGTTAGTGGTGAACCAAGATAAATCTACATGTCACATTATTATGCTTGCATTGCTTGCTGCCTCTGAATCCGATTGTTTATACTCCAAGTAAGTCACCAAAACCAAACTAGTTTTTTAATTATTTATAAATTATCAAAAAATTGTCAACTTTGACAAACATAATTCAACCCCCCTTCTCGTGTTAGCACCTTCACCGCGCGGCTATTGCAATGATTAAGAATCGTTATTACAACAGTAAGAGACGACAAATACGTCGTAAGCACAACACAGTTAGAGAATTACTTTCTAAAGGAGCTGTTATAGTGGATCATATAAACACTAAGGAGAATTTAGCAGATCCTTTGATGAAAGGATTAGCTAGAGAGAAAATCTTAAATACATCCAAAAGGATGGGACTATTGCCTATATATCAATTAGCCACTAATGATGGTAACCCGATTTAAAAGACTAGAGATCCCAAGAATTAGGTTCAATAGGTAATAACAAGTCATAGTGATATGAGATGAACATGCTATATTATATACGAGAGAAGCATGATTCCTGAAGCGATGAAATGATGAGATAATAGAAACTCTTAATGATATCTATACTCTATGTGGAGTGGAGTACCTTGCTACAGAAGTACTCTTGATAGACTCACCTATGTGAATGTGGAAGTGGGGCCTCTTCTTATGGAATTTTGAGGCAGAATTCCTAGAGCGTTCATTATACTAGGATACACGTGCAAGGCAATAAATGCACAGGCTTTTGAGAATACTAGGATACACGTGCAGGGCCATAAAAGGTTGTGTGCGGGTTTGATGTCAGAGATAGAGTTCAAGACTACGAGTCACTCTTGTTGAATCTGAATCTTACTTGTTATGCAAAGGTTCAAGTTAGAAGACACCTCTGTATACGCACAATCTTATAGAAGCATTTGATGCTATTTCAGAAACCTTCTTTTAAATTCAAGTGGGGGATTGATGGAAATGATGATGATATTAATGGAATATTGTTGGAAATAATGATGGTATTAATGAGAGCTAGTGTTGGTGTGAATTGAAAAATAAGGAAGTCCCACAAAGGAGGGATATCACACACTAAGAGTTTTTATATGGTGGAGGTATGGAACTTGGGGTGTGCCCCAAGGGGTACCCTAATTTTTTGAAGGAGGAATAACGCATGCAAAATTGACCACCACGCATGCGCGCGCGGAGGCGTTTGTCCGGCCGGGTCGGGCCTGGGCTTGGGTTAAGGGTGTATTATTTTTTAGTATTCAGAAAATTAAAAAAAAATATTTTATTTATTTTAATAATAAATGCATACATTTTTATCTTATTGATACGTTGATTACGTAATTGTCCTCCACCGAGTCAACATTCAACATCTGATCTGGTCAGTTCCTTGCCCCTGATTTCGCGCATCAGCTCTCTGGTCAAATCGTAACTATTTTTTCGTTTTTTTGTGAACTCGCGCATCATTTTGGAGCGCACGTTTCTGTGGTCAAGAAGTTTGTAGTGCACGTTTCTGTGGTAAAAAAACCTAGAGAAGATTGGGGCAAACGTTTCTGTGGTCAAGAAGTTTGTAGTGCATGTTTCTGAGACTTCTGTCTACTTGGAGGGTGTAATTCTAGAATGGTTTTCTATGGTGCAGTAGAACTCCAATACAGTGTATCTGAGCTGTTTTATCCTGAAGACTTCGTGGTTGATAGTTTGCCTTGCACAATTTGGACAGTGCCATGAAATGTCTTATAAAGAGCGACCTAGTCCGCGAATCAACCCAGTAATATATTCGGTGTGGCACAAATTGATTTTTAAAAGGTTAATTTTTCAAAACTGAAAAACAACAATTTTAAGACGTTTCATTCTGCCATGTCTATCGACGAAATTACTGGGATAGGTTCTTCTACTTCTGATTTCACCAAACCGTTTCGATTTGAGGGTTGTCACTTCAAACGATGGCAACAAAAGATATTATTTTTCTTAACCATGTCTGGGTAAATTAATTATTTGTTGGTAATATTGTGTTGGTAAAACAATGTCTGGGTAAGTTGCTTATTTGTTGTGTATGTGATTGAATTCATGGTTTTAGTTTATGAGATTCAAATTATGCATTATATATCATTCAAATGTATTACACAGAGTTTCTAAAATTTCATGCAAATATATTTGTTAATATAGTAATTTGTTTCGATGCGACATACGAGTTACACACTAGTATGTAGTGAAATAAAAAAGAAACAGAGAATTACTCCATGCGTTTCTTTTTAATTGTTGTCATTTTTTGACTTTTTACATATATCATGATAATCAATAAAATTTATTGCTTTTGATTTTGATGTTACTATTTATTTTTTTTTCTTTAATATCCTTAATTTATTATCGAATCTCATTTTTTTTCTACAATAAATAATTTAAAATATTATTGTCAAATCAATAATTAATGTTGTATTGAAATTTTTATATAATTAAATAAAGATACAAATTTTCAACAAAGTAATAATTAAAAAAGACCGGAAAGAATATTTTGGATTTCAAAAAAATTTGAAAAAACAATTTATGTCACCGATAAGATTACTGGGTTGAGTTGCGGACTAGGTCGCTCTCTTTAAGACGTTTCGAGGCACTGCCCAAAGGTGCAAGGCAGACTATCAACCACGAAGTCCCCAGGATAAAACAACCCAGATCACTGTACGGAGTTCTACTGCACTGCAGAAAACCGTTCGAATTACACCCTTAATATGGCAGTCTAACGACTACCACTCGTAATATGGCATGAAGGCCACTCAAGAAAAAGAAGAAGTAGAAGTAAGAACGGGGGGAAGAAGAGAGAAAAGCCTCAGAATCGGAGTGCTTTTGGTGCAAGTTCTCAAGTGAGGAGAGTCCTCTATTTATAGAGGAATTTCGTAACTGAATCAGAGAAATTGGTGGATCCATCAGAGCGCTCCAGTTGACCGATCCAATTCTTGACTTCAGGAAACGTGTGCTCCAAAACCGTTGCCCACTCAAAACGTGCGCCTTTGACTGCCTGAATATGCGCTAGGGTTTTGACTCTGAATAATGACCGGGCAACAGCAGTTACGTGGCACCTAGAGTCAGGGATTTGACCGGGCAAAAAGGAAGGACTGAAACAGATCATTAGGCAGATTCGGTGGAGGGCAGTTACGTAATTAACGCAACAATTAGAGATAAAACGCAAGCATTCAATTTTCAAAATTAATTAAATAATTTTTAATTTTCATTAAAAAATAATAATACACCACAAGACCAAGACCAAGGCCAAGGCCCAGGCCGGGCCGAGCCAAGCCGAGCCGGACGGACAGCGGCGGCGCGCGTGCGTGTGTGGTGGTCAACTTTGCTTGCGTTCTCCCTCCTTCACAAAATTGGGGTACCCCTTGGGGCACACCCCAAGGTACATACCTCCACCTTATATACCCTTCCAAAGTGTGGTATCCCTCCTATGTGGGACTTATCATTTTTTCAATTCACAACCACACTAGTTCATTAATGTCACCATTAATACCAACAATTCCTTCAATAATTATTCATCATTTCCAACAATCCCGCACTTGAATTTAAAAAAGAGAGGTTTCAGAAGTAGCGTCAAACGCTTCTATAAGATTGTGCATAAACAAAGGTGTCGCTTGACTTGAACCTTTGCATAGTAAGTAAGATTCAGATTCAACAAGAGTGACTCGTAGTCTTGAACTCTATCTCTGACATCAAACCCACACACAACCTTTTCATAGGGTGTATTCTCAAAAGCCCGTGCATTTAAGGCCATGCTCGTATATCCTAGTATAGTGAACGCTCTAGGAATTTTGCCTCGAAATTCCATAGGAAGCGGCCCCCACTTCCACATTCACATAGGTGAGTCTATCAAGAGTACTCCTGTAGCTAGGTACTCCACTCCACATAGAGTATAGATCTCATTAAGAGTTTCTATTATCTCATCCTTATATCGCTTCAGGAATCATGCTTCTCTCATAAATACATAGCATGTTCATCTCATATCACTATGACTTGTTATTACCCATTGAACCTAATTCTTGGGATCTCCAGTCTTTTAGGTCGGGTTACCATCATAAGTGACTCATTGATCTATAAGCAATAGTCCCATCCTTTTGGATGTATTTAGGACTTTCTCTCTAGCTAATCCTTTCGTCAAAGGATCTGCTAAATTATCATCAGTGCGTACATGATCCACTAATACAGCTCCTTTAGAAAGTAATTCTCTAATTGTGATGTGCTTACGACGTATTTGTCGTCTCTTACCGTTGTAATAACGGTTCTCAATTTTTGCAATAGCCACGGTACTATCGCAGTGGATCAACACAACTGGTAAAGGTCTTTCCCATAACGGGACCTCAGCTAGCAAACATCTCAACCAGCTTGCTTCTTCACTAGCAGTAGCTAGTGCTATCATTTCAGACTCCATAGTGGCCTGAGCCAATATCGTCTGTTTCTTCGATTTCCAAGATACTGCACCACCGGCTATACAGAAAATATAGCCACTGGTTGCTTTGGAATCATCCGATAAGGTGTTCCAATCAGCATCACTATATCCTTCAAGAACAGCAGGAAATCTTCGATAATGTAATCCAAGACTCATGGTCCTTTTAAGGTATCTCATGACTCTTTCAATAGCGAGCCAATGCTCCATACTAGGTCTACTAGTAAACCTGCACAACAATCCCACGACATAGGCAATGTCGGGTCTAGTACAATCAGTGGCATACCTGAGCTGCCAATGATGCTCGCATATTCAGTTTATCTAACACTTTCACCAGTGTTCTTGAAAAGTTTCACACTTGGATCATATGGTGTGCAAGCAGGTTTACAGTTAAAGTAATTATATTTCTTTAGGATCTTTTCAACATAGTGAGATTGATCCAAAGAAATTCCCTCCTCTGACCTAGTAATCTTTATTCCAAGGATTACACTCGCTTCTCCGAGGTCTTTCATATCAAAGTTGTTACTCAACAGTGATTTCACATTGTTGACGGCATGAATGTTTGAACCAAATATGAGTAAGTTGCTACATAGAGACATATGATAGTGCAAATGCCATTTTCAAACTTGTAATAAATACATTTGTCACTTTCATTCACTTTAAACTCATTCGACAAAATCAAGTTATCAAATTTTTCATGCCATTGTTTAGGAGCTTGTTTAAGACCATACAGAGACTTATCTAACTTACAGACCTTGCTTTCTTGCCCATGTATCACAAAACCTTCTGGTTGTTCCATATAGATTTCTTCTTCTAGGTCACCATTTAAAAAAGCTGTTTTTACATCCATCTGGTGTATCACAAGGTTATGAATAGCCGCAAGTGATATGAGCACCCTAATGGATGTTATTCTAGTGACAGGCGAAAAAGTGTCGAAGAAATCTATATTTTCTCTTTGTCTAAAACCTTTGGCTACAAGGCGTGCTTTGTATTTATCAATAGATCCATCGGGTTTTAGTTTCTTTTTCAAAATCCATTTACAACCTATAGGTTTGCAACCAGGAGGCAAGTCCACTAAGTGTCAGGTCTTGTTAGACTCTAGGGAATCCATTTCATCGTTGATAGCTTCTTGCCATAAATCTGCATCCAAAGATGACAATGCTTCCTTGAGATTTGCAGGATCCTCTTCCAAGTTATAGGCCATATATTCAGGTCCATAATCTTTAGCAACTCTCACTCTCTTACTCCTTCGAGTTTCTGTTTCGTCTTGTTTGTTGCTTTCAGAGCATCTTATCACAGGAGCTTGACTTGGTTCGCCGCCCCCACTATTTCTCGATTTGAAAGGAAATTTATTTTCATAGAAGTCAACATCATTTGATTCTATGATTACTTTAGCATTTAGGTCGTAAAACCTATACGCTTTAGTGTTTACCGCATACCCAATGAATACACATTCATAGGCTCTACTAGCGAGTTTAATTCGCTTGGGATCGGGGATTCTGACATAAGCCAAACAGCCCCAAGTTCGAAGATAAGACAAGTTGGGTTGTCTTTTCTTCATTATCTCATAGGGAGATGTTTTGTTTTTAGATTTAGGGATTCTATTTAGAACATAGCAAATAGTCAAAATAATCTCCCCCCACCAGTGAGAGGCAGCACCAGAATTAAGCATAATAGCAACAACAAGTTCAGTAAGAGTTCTGTTCTTTTTTTCAGCTTTACCATTCATTTCAGGTGAATATGGAGCAGTAGTTTCATGTATAATTCCTTGTGTTTTATAAAACTCATTAAACAAAACGGAATTATACTCTGTTCCTCTATCACTGCGAAATCTCTTAATCTTCTTATTAAATTGATTTTCAATTTCAGTTACAAATATCTTAAACATGTCAAGCGCTTCACTTTTATTTTTCATAAGATATACAAAAGTATAGTCGGAACAGTCGTCAATAAAAGTAATAAAATAACGCTTTCCATTTCTGGTTAAAGTCCCATCTAGTTCGCATATATCAGAATGTATTAAGTCTAAAGGTTCAGATTCTCTAACTACTTATTTATGTGAACTCTTAGTTATTTTAGCTTGATTGCAAAAATCACATTTTTCAAAATCTTTTAAGGATAACTTTGGAATTAAGCCTAAGTTACTTAAATTCGAAATTATTCGTTTATTCATATGACAGAGTCTAGCATGCCAAATATTAAAATCACACAACATATAAGCAGAAGGAAACATTTTATTGATTTCAACATTCAATTTAAACATGCCATCAGTAGCATACCATTTCCCAACAAAAATACTATTTTTAGAAATAGTGTACAAATCTGCCCCTATAGTCTGAGTAAACCCTGCCTTATTGAGAAGAAAACCAGAAACCATATTCTTCCTTATTTCTGGAGTGTGCATGGCATCCTTCAGAATTAAGGTCTTTCCTGATGTGAATGTTAGTTTCACATCTCCAATACCAGCAACATTTGTGGTGTGGGAATCTCCCAACAACACTTTCTTATCTTCAGCAGCAGTGTATGTTTTAAACATAACACGATCATAACAGACATGGCGGGAGGCACCAGTGTCTATCCACCATCCATCTGATCCACCAACAAGGTTGATCTCAGTAATCATAGCAATGAATTGCTCTTCTGTCAAGTTAGCCTGATTAGCAGGGCCTGGATTGTTCCTACACTTGCGTGCAATATGGCCCTCCTTTCCACAGTGAAAACAGAGAAAGGGGGTAGGGCCTTTTCTAGGAGGTGGTTGCTGCTTTGCAATTGGGGCCTTTGGAGGGTTCCCATTCTTGTTGCTGTTCTTTGAAGGGCGATTCTGAATATTTAGCTGTTTGCTGTTTGGCTTCAGAACTGCTCCGATGAATTTCTTTTTCTTGTTATTTGCCCCAAGAAGAACTTCATATTTCTGGTCTTGCTTACGGGATTCTTCCTCAATTCTAAGGCGAGTTATCAGACTTTCTAAAGAGAATTCTTTTGTTTTATGCCTGAGAGAATTTTTAAAATCTTTCCAAGCAAGGGGCAGTTTGTCAATAATAACAGCAATTTGAAACTGTTCATCACGGGACATACCTTCAGTAATGATTTCGTGAGCAATTTTCTGGATTTCATGAGACTGAGCTTCCACGGATCTGTCATCTGTCATCTGATATTTGAGGTAGCGGCTAACAGCATACCTTTTGGCTCTAGCTTCCTCAGTATCATATTTCTTCTTCAGAGCTTCCCAAACCTGTCTAGCAGTATTGCTGTCTGAACTGTAGTAATCATACAGATCATCAGCAAGTCCATTTAGAATATAATTCTTACATAAGTAATCATTATGTTCCCATTGGGTTAATTCAGCAGCTTTCTTATCCTTTTCTGTTTGTTCAGCATTTTCTGGAACAATAGGAATGTCATCCTTCAGAACGTTGGCAAGGTTTTTCGTGGTTAGAAAAAATAACATCTTATGTTGCCACCGTTTGAAGTGACTTCCTTCAAACCGAAACGGTTTGTTGTAGTCAGAAGCAGAAGAACCTGTCCCAGTAATTTTGTCGGTAGACATGGCAGTTTGAAAAACGTCTTAAAATTGTTATTTTGGATTTCGAAAAAATTTGAAAAAACAATTTATGCCACCGATAAGATTACTGGGTTGAGTCGCGGACTAGGTCACTCTCTTTAAGACGTTTCGAGGCATTGCCCAAAAGTGCAAGGCAGACTATCAACCACGAAGTCCCCAGGATAAAACAGCCCAGATCACTGTACGGAGTTCTACTGCACTGCAGAAAACCGTTCGAATTACACCCTCAATATGGCAGTCTAACGACTACCACTCGTAAGAAGAAGTAGAAGTAAGAACGGGGGGAAGAAGAGAGAAAAGCCTCAGAATCGGAGTGCTTTTGGTGCAAGTTCTCAAGTGAGGAGAGTCCTCTATTTATAGAGGAATTTCGTAACTGGATCAGAGAAATTGGTGGATCCATTAGAGCGCTCCAGTTGACCGATCCAATTATTGACTTCAGGAAACGTGTGCTCCAAAACCGCTGCCCACTCAAAACGTGCGCCTTTGACTGCCTGAATATGCGCTAGGGTTTTGACTCTGACCGGGCAAAAAGGAAGGACTGAAACAGATCATTAGGCAGATTCGGTGGAGGGCAGTTACGTAATTAACGCAACAATCCGAGATAAAACGCAAGCATTCAATTTTCAAAATTAATTAAATAATTTTTAATTTTCATTAAAAAATAATAATACATCACAAGGCCAAGGCCGAGCCGGACGGACGGCGGCGGCGCGTGTGTGATGGTCAACTTTGCTTGCGTTCTCCCTCCTTCACAAAATTGGGGTACCCCTTGGGGCACACCCCAAGGTACATACCTCCACCTTATATACCCTTCCAAAGTGTGGTATCCCTCCTATGTGGGACTTCTCATTTTTTCAATTCACAACCACACTAGTTCATTAATGTCACCATTAATACCAACAATTCCTTCAATAATTATTCATCACTTCCAACAATATTAGAAGAAAGTAATGCATAACTTGCAATGAATCATAAAAAAGTAATTTATATTTTAAAAGGACAAAACATTTATTTTAGTATTTAAATATTTTAGTCACAATTACTATAATATCTGAATATGGAAAAATTGTAAACACATCTTCATATTGCAAATGTGTGAGATATAATCACTAAAAAATGAATTAATTGTTTATTCTTAGACGCAATGTTTGTGTTTCATATGTAAGTGTTGGTATTTTTCTTTGAAAATTATTATTATTTGTTTTAACTTGCTCGATCGCTTTCGGATTGGTTCTCCCAACAGATTATTTTGTCGCATATGTTTAATGTACCACTAATAACTTGATGAGAAAAATGCACCACTAATAAAGAAACTAGTGACAAATTTGTATACGATGTATTCCACCTATAACTGCTCTAATATCCGCACAAATGATTACTGGTATAAACATATTTCATTAAGATATAAACAGTATAAATTAAGGTCCATTCATATCATTGTATATAATTCTTTATTTGACAATGATACTTAAACTACTTTAATTTCCTTACACTTATTTAACACTTTATTATTTCTCTATTTTTCGATCAATTAAATTAATAATATATATTACATCACTCACTTTATCTCAAAATATATATACAGTACGAAATTTCCACAGTATCAAATATCCACCAAATTTTTTATTTTAATTTTTTGAAGAAATTGATATATTTTTAAGGATTACGCAATTGTTTAGGCTAAATAGCACTCACGGTCCTTTAACTTAATTTCATTTATCGTTTTAGTCCTTTATCTTTTTTTTTTTTCGATTTGATCCTTTATTTTAATTTTAAGTGACAATTGATCTTTTATGTTTTAAAATGTCAACAATATTATCCTTTTTTCTACAAAAATTCAAAAAATTCATCAAAATTTTCAAACAAAATCCATAAAATTAATTATCATCTTCAATATAATGCAAATTTCATCAAATGCATAACTCAAATATTCAAATAAACTCATATTTTCATCTTCAACAACATCAAAGTCATCAAATAAAGAATAAAAATATGAGTTTATTTAAATATTTAAGTTATGAATTTGATGAAATTTGCATTACATTGAAGATGATAATTGATATTATGGGGTTTGTTTGAAAATTTTGATGAATTTTTTGAATTTTTGTATAAAAATAGATAACATTGTTAACATTTTTAAACATAAAAGATCAAATTGTCACTTAAAATTAAAATAAAAAACCAAATCAAGAAGAAAAAAAAAGATAAAAGACTAAAATGTTAACTGAAATTAAGTTAATGGACCGCATGTGCTATTTAGTCTATTATTTATCTTGTTATGTCTTTTTATTTTTTTAGTCCCAAATGTTAAAGGTAAATAAAATAAATGATCAGCGCTGAAATTTTATCTAAACATCAGAAGAAAAAAAACTAATATTCTAAGGTGACATCATTAAGATTCATTGTGTTCTATATTTGGATGAATTTTATTACTTAATAATGTAAATTTCTATTACTTACAAGGTCCTATGACAGAGCTTGTAGGCCTCATAATAAAGGGAGGATACCAAACATAGGAAAATTTAACGGTACCAAAAGCCGGCAACGGATTTCCCTTGATAAGGAGGCAAGTATTATTTCTGACCAAAAAAATTGAAGGGTCAACAGGTTCTAGAGTTTTGAATCCTACACAAGACAACACTAAACTGCTTTGTGTGCAGTTACAGTTGTTAATCACAACCACGTTCCACTCAGGCATGTCTTTTATTTGTCTCCCACTTATTGTTGTGCCGATAGTGATGTTGTTCAAGGAACATCCATAGGATCCTGAAATTTTGATGGATCAGAAAACAAATACAGAAAAAGAGTTATGGAGTAAGGTTATTGGAGAAGTAGCTTGAACCTTTGTTTGTTTAAAAGGTGCGAAGAGTGAAATGAAAATTGATATTAATTTTAATTAAAGTATATCGGAGCATACCTTTGATGACAAGAGTAACGAAGATGATAGAAATAAGAGACCTGAATGTTGTTTCCATTATCTTGGGAATGGGCTCTGACTCTTGTGGTGTTATTGGTTATCCAATTTAATTATTTATACAAATATTTCATCCACATCCATGTTTTCCGTACATATGATAAATGGTGTGAAAAAATATGACTAATTATGTAGTATATAATTAATTTAGATTATCTTAAAAATTGTGGTTAATATTATAGTTGAACTAATCAAATTTTTTATGGTGATTTGAATTAATTATTTATTAAACTAAGCTAATAATGTGTCTGCATGTTAATAATTCTATTTGTTGTCTGAGTGAACAAAAAAATTAGTATTCATGTATCATCATTATTATACAAAAATATTGCCAGAAGCAATAAACTTTTTAGTGACAACATCTAGTATGCATGTTAACTTTTACTAAAATATACTCTCTTCAAACTCAATTATAAACAAATATGCGTGCAAAATCAATTAATCTATTCGTAATTTAATGAAATTTTTTCAAAATTATTCTTACATTAATTACTTAATAGTTTGGGAGGTAATGTTTTAGAACCGACTCGACAATCGATCTAGTAAGAGGAACAAATCAGATTAAACTACATGATTCCATTTTTATAAAAATTATTTTTGTATTAAATTGGACTAAATTGAATTATTTTTTTTAAGGGTGTACAAAATATATGATGAATCGAACTATAATAATAAATTAAATTGGATTGCACAAAAAAATCAAAAACAAGCTATCGAAATTTGTTTTTCTTGAAAATATGAACAACAAAAAATTCGAAAAAAATTAAAAAATTTTATTAATCATTTTTTTCTTAGAAAGTTTGAGAAAAAAAATTGAAAAATATAGTTTCCTAGAAAAATATAGAAAATTTGTTTTTTTGAAAAAAATCAGAAAAAGAATTTTCAAAAAATTTTCAAAATTCTTTTCCCGAAATTTTTTCGAAAAATAATTAAAACTTTTATCTCAGAGACTTTTTTAATTCAATTTATTTAATTAAATACATAAGTGGCCGGAGACTATATCTTAAAAAAGCTTAAAAAGTAGCAAAGGTTTAAAATAGTTTTGTGGTTCATATTATTAGAAGTGTGGAATTAACATCAGCAATCGTTAGCCTAGTTAAAAGGCACCGCACCCTGTTCCATTATGTAAGTTGTAAGGAACCGAGACTTACACCCAACCTTGCCACTTTTAATATTGATTTTATTTAAGGATTAAATATATATTGGTCCATCTTAGTTGGCGTTTTTATTTTATTATTAACAACATAGATGATTTTAAAACAATATTGAACTTATGATTTTAAAATAACATTGAACTTACATAGTTAAATTTAAAACAAAAAAACTATATGGATGAAAATTAAAAAAAATAAAAACAACAATATTGAATTTATATAGTTAAATTTGAAACAAAAAAGTTACAGGGACGGAAATAAAAAAATAATTAACTTACAGGGACCAAATATATATTTTAGCATTTATGTAATAAAATTATGTTTCTCACCATACAACCAACACAATTATTCACGATCTTCTCGCCCTTATTTCCACTATTAAAAATTAGCGAGCAACAATGACACTTGGCTCTAATCGAATATCCCATTGGTTAAGAGTATGAATTTAGAAGTAATTATGCTTGATCCTACAGTTATGTTTAACTGAGTATGAGTTTAGAAGTAACTAGATGCTAACTCACGTTGCACGGTAGAATTTAATATATTAGGGAGTATAAAATAACAATAATATATAATTTAAAAGTAATGTTATTTTTGTTTCTTCTAAATAATTAAAATGTGAAATGGAATTTTCAAATAATTATTTGACACGGTCAATAAACTTCAAGGGTGAGTTGCAAAAAATTATAGGCAAAAAAATTTTGTGGATGTTTATTACATAGAAAGTTTCGATTGAATAGTGACATAGTTAGAAGTTATTCATTTCTAAATATTTAATATTATTCATTTTGTTGTTGTTTTGATTATGATTTGTGTTTTTTTTAATTATAAAAAGAAAAAATGCTACGAGAGACGCATTCAACATCATAAGGAAAAACTCACCTCCTATGTAATAATAGTTATATATAATCTTGAACAATAATCGAAGTATCTATGAACTGAGAATGTGTCACACAAATAGGTGTAGTTTGATTGCATTTCATAATGTTATTATCATTGCTTGAACTGAGAATGAGCAAGAGAGTAGTTGAAAAACAGAAGATAAATCTTGATGTGTGTATGTAGTTGAACTTGCATTGTGATGCTTTAAAGATGTTGGGTGATTTGTGAAGGTGCAAACACAAGAAGGAGGGTTGAATTGTGTTTAACTAAGTTGATAACTTTTTTCATTATTTGATTAAACTCGTTCAAACTTGATGATTTACTTGGAGTAGAAGAAATAACAAAATTAAAGAGTGCAAGGATAAAGTGACACAAGTAATTTATTCTGGTTTACCACTAACTTGGCTACATCCAGTCCCTTCACTCATATGGATTTAATCCACTAATTCAACAACTTGAATTACAAAGCACCTAACCCTCCAAGCCAATCTTCTCAAACAGCCTGACAACCTTAGACTTTTGAGGAACACACACACCTGGACTCTACTGGCCAAGTCTTCTCCACATAACCTGACAATCTGAGCAGTTCTTCTAGATTGATTCTATTCGTATTTTGTTCAGATTGAGTTTGTAAATTCTTCATATTGATATTGTTCGTATTTTGTTAAGATTGAGTTTGTAAATTCTTCAGATTGATACTGTTTGTATTTTGTTAAGATTTCTTTCGCAAATTCTTCAGATTGAAACTTCATTTCTATTGCTTGCTTTGATCTAGGCAAGAACATAGTGTTGGATCGGTTCTTGAACTTTCACAAGTAGGAATATGACTAAGTCTAATTCAGTATTTTGTCCTTCGTCAAAATTTGAATCATATATTTACAAATAATAAATGTATCTTCTTGTGAGTGTTTCTTCTTGTAAATAATTCATATCTTTTTGTGATAAATCTTGATCAAATCTTCTTGTAAATAATTCATATATTCTTTTAGATAAATCTTCTTGTAAATAATTCATATCTTCATTTAGATAAATCTTGATCAAATCTTCTTGTCAACTTGGTCAAATCTTATTTTAGATTGTTTTCGAAAACACGAATCTTCTTTCATACTATGTGAAGTCAAATATATTGTTCTCATAAAATACTTTTGTTAACATCAAAACTCTATTTATAAAATCAACTTAGTTTAAAAAATCTCCCCCTTTTTGGTGATGATAAAACTATATTTTTTATAACAACTTTTCTTTTAAATACTTTGACTCCCCCTTACTTAAGGTCCCCTAAGTCGAATTGTTTTTTCTTCCCACATTATCAAACATCTTTCTCCCATTTGTCATCAGAAAAAAAAGACTTGAAAGTGAAACTGGCCTCTGTTTTTTATTTATTTTTAATTTGCCCTTTTTTATTTTTTTAATAGAATGAAAATAACATAAACATAAAATTTATCCGAAGTATAAAACTAAGCTACTCTAAGTTTGACACAATATCAGTTAGGTAAAAGAATAAGGTTTATGGTTTTCTTAATGAAGTCAAACCTATCTTCAACTAGTGGTTTGGTAAATATTTCAATCCATTGATGTTTGGTGTCTACAAACTGGATATTAAGCACACCAACGTGAACAAAGTCCCTATTGAAATCGTGTTTGATTTGTATGTCTTTAGCTCTAGGCAAATGGCAGAAGTGTTGTCACAGTAAATAAGAATGTTGGTTTCTAGGATTTTGTAGTCTTCTAGTTGATGTTTCATCCAAAGTAGTTAAGAGTTACAACCAAGTGCTGAAATGTACTCAACTTTTGTTATTGACATGGCAATTATGCTTTTTCTCTCACTTGACCAAAAGATTAAGTTGTCACCTAGAAATGTGCAGTTTCCACTTGTGTTTTTTCTCTCAAGTTTATCTCCAGTATAATTAGAATCAGAATACCCAATTAGTTTGTACTCAGAAGATCATTTGTAGAACAAGGTAATGTTGGTAGTGCATTTTAAGTATCTAATGATTCTCTCAACAAAAGTTAAATGTGATTCCCTAGGGTCAGCTTGAAATGTTGCATATACACATACAGTAAACATGATGCCACGTCTGGAAGCAGTAAGGTAAAGTAGGGATTCTATCATTCCTCTATAGGTTTTCTGGTTAAATTTTTGGCTTGATTCATCTTTTCCAAATGAACAAGTAGGGTGCATTATTGTAGCCATAGGTTTGCAATCACTTATCTTAAACTTCTTGAGAAACTCTTTTGTATATTTAGTTTGATAAATGTATATACCTTTTTGATTTTGTTGAATTTTGTATCCCTAAGAAAACTTAAGTTCTCTCATCATACTCATTTAAAATTCAAGCAACATCAATTAAGAAAATTCTTCGCAAAGAGTGCCATCAGTAGATCCAAAAATAATGTTATCAACATAAATTTGAATAATAAGAATGTCATTTTCTATTGATTTTTTAAAAAGTGTATTTTCCTCTGTCAAAGTTATTTTTAAGCAAGAAGTTACTAAGTTATCATCTCATGCCCTAGGTGCTTGTTTTATACCATATAGAGATTTCATAAGTTTAAAAATATGATTTGTAAATTCAGAACTTTCAAAACTGGGGATTGTTTAACATAGACTTCTTCACTTATACAAGTATTTAGAAAAGCTCTTTTAACATCCATTTGAAGCAATGTAATGTTATTATTTGCATCAAAAGAAAGTAGGATACGAATAACTTCTAACTTGTCCTCTAGAGAAAATGTCTCAGTGTAATCAAAGCTTTCTTGTTGATTATAGCCTTCTACAACAAGTATTACCGTGTTTATGACCACTTCACCTTTTTCGTTTAGTTTGTTTCTGAAAACCCACTTGGTTCCAATTATGTTCTTCTTTGGTCTAGGTATTATATCCCAAACTTCATTCCTATTGAATTCATTTAACTCTTCTTGCATTGCAATAATTTGTCCATCATCAGCCAATGCTTCATCAACAGAGGTAGGCTCAATTGATGAGAGTAAGCCAAACAAAGTGGTATCTTTTAGTCATGATCTGGTCCTCGAAGAATCAATTGCACTTCCAATGATTAGAGTTTCACGATGAGATGACTTGTACTTCCATTCAGATCTTCCTTCTGACATATCTTGACTGTTTCTGACTAGATGAGATTCAACCTCTGAAGATTTGTCATCTTCTTTTGATTTGCTTGTATCCTCTGAATTATTTTTTTAACAAAATAATGATTTGTTAATATATATATAATATCGAACTTTGATTTGTTAATTAATGATTGATATTATACACTTTACTTTATAAAGTGAACTAATTATAATTACTAAACATATTAATACATTTAACAAACTTTGCTATTTTATTATAATTATTTATCTTTTTATTATAATACCATTAATTATATTATATTTTATTTCATTTATTTCTCTCTCTAACTAATAACTAAAATTATTTTTGTTAAAACAATAATTAATGTAGCATTGAAAATATGAAAACCACATATTATGTGAAAGAACATAGATCTAGGTCATTAGATAGTGACCAAGGTTGAGGAAAACTCTAGTGACAACTAACCTAGTCAAAGGATACAAGCAAATAAGAAGAATATGGCAAATCTTCAGAGGTTGAATCTCATCTAGTCAGAAACAGTCAAGATAAATCAGAAGGAAGATCTAGATGGAAGTACAAGTCATCTCATCCTGAAACTCTAATAATTGGAAGTGCAAGTGATTCTTTGAGGACCATATCATCACTAAAAGATACCACTTTGTTTGGCTTACTCTCATCAATTGAGTCTACCTCTGTTGATGAAGCATTGGCTGATGATGGACAAATTATTGCAATGCAAGAAGAGTTAAATGAATTCAATAGGAATGAAGTTTGGGATATAGTACCTAGACCAAAGAAGAACATCATTGGAACCAAGTGGGTTTTCAAAAACAGGATAAATGATAAAGGTGAAGTGGTCAGAAACAAGGCAAGACATGTCCCATAAGGCTACAGTCAACAAGAGGGCATTGATTACACTAAGATATTTGCTCCAGTGGCCAAGTTAGAAGCTATTCGTATCCTACTTTCTTTTACTATAAATAATAACATTACATTATTTCAAATGGATATTAAAAGTGTTTTTCTAAATAGTTGTATAAGTGAAGAAGTCTTTGATAAATAACCCCTAGGTTTTGAAAGTTCTGAATTTCCAAATCATGTTTTTAAACTTAGTAAATCTCTGTATGCTTTAAAACAAGCACCTATGGCATGGTATGATAAAGTTAGTAACTTCTTGCTTAAAAATTACTTTGAAAGAGGACAAGTAGAGAATACACTTTTTTAGAAAATCAATAGGAGATGACATTTATGCAATTTTCCTAACCCAAAACCCAAACCTACATTTTCGAGCAAAAAACATAGAGATCAAACACCACTTCATTAGGGACTTTGTTCAAAAAGAGGTACTAAACAATCAATTTGTAGACACTAAACACCAATACGTGACATATTCACCAAACCACTAGCTAATGATAGGTTTGATTTCATCAAGAAAAAACTAAACCTTACCTTCATATCTAACCGATGTTGTGACAACTTCAAAGTAGTCTAGCTTTACATTAACTTTTATAAGTTTTTATATTTTCTTGTAATATGTTATATCCATGTTATTGAAAAAAAAACAAAAATAAATTAATTAATTAAAAAGAAAAAAAAGAGCAAGTTTCACTTTCAAGTTCTTTTGTCTGATGACAAAAGGGGGAGAAAGATATTTGATAAAGTACAGAGAAAAGACAAAAGGATACTTAGACTTAGGGGGAGCCTTAAGTTAGGAGGAGCCAAAGATATATAAAGAAAAGTTGTTATAAAAAATACAAGTTTTGTCATCATCAAAAAGGGGGAGATTGTTAAAACCAAGTTGGTTTAATCCTTAGAGTTTGATGTTAACAAAAGTATTTTATGAGAACAATATATTTGACTTCACATAGTTGAAAAAAGATATGGTCAAATGTTTTTGAAGAAAATCTAAAATTAGATTTGATTCTAATTTATGATTGAAAAAAATCTTTGACCAAGTTGAAAAGAAGATATGATCAAGATTTGATCAAGATTTACCACAAGAAGATATGAATTATTTACAAGAAGATTTGATCAAGATTTATCTACAACAAAATATGAACAAAATAAATCTGATGAATTTACAAACTTAATCTGAACAAAATACGAACATAATCAATCTAAACTAAATACAAAACAAAATCTATGTGAATAATTTATAAACTCAATATGAAGAAAATACGTGCATAATCAATCTGAAGAGTTTACAAACTCAATCTGAACAAAATACGAACATAATCAATCTAAAGAATATATAAACTCAATCTAAACAAAATACGAAGAGAATATCTAGAAGAACTACTCAGATTGGATTCAAAAATAAAGAATTGGCTAAACAACATATTATCAAAAAGCATCTTGTTCATGACTATTTTTGAATAACATCATTGTTGACCAAGCTAGGAATAAAGATACAATCCAAAATTAAACAAGGACTAATTTGAAGCCCTAATTTTATCTATAAATAGATACTCAGGACTGAAGAAGAAGATAATCAAAAAATCATAAAAGAATAGAAGAACTCAAGCTCAAATTCCAAATTCATCTTAGAGTTCAAAAAAAAAAAAACAACTTGTTCAAATAAGAATTTTTTTATGAGTTTTTTTCTTGAGTGTGAGATTCATTTTTATAATCAGCTTGTTAGAAGCAACTACTCAAGTTCCAAACCTTTGTAATCAAACCCGATAGTAGTGTTAGTGTGCCTTCTTCAATCTTGAGTTGTCAGGTTGATAAGAGAAGACTTGGTGATGTGGATTTGAGTGCTTCCGCATGAGATTGAAGATCTAACCAAGTAATTTCTTCAAATAAAGTGACGAAATAAAAGGGAAAATAAAGAAAAAATTATGGTTTAGGTTGAGAAGCTGAAGAAGGTGCCACAATCAAGGATGATTGATAAGGAAACGTGGAATCGCCACAATGGTAAAGAAGCCATTGATAAGATTCAAGCAAGTTCTAATCCAAGAACTCAAAGAGGAGACACATCTCACTCACAATTCTCATTAGAGAAATTCTAATTCATTTCAAACCTCTTTTTCAATGAGGTTACAAATTCATATTTATAGTAAAATTATATCTAAACCTAAATGGATCATAAGTGAAACCATTCTCTTGGCTGGGCTTACATCATGTTTTTATAAAACAAACTAAATGTGAGGAATCAAATTATCTTCACTTACATATAACATCAACTAAATCTATATTAAAACTATTACAGTTCCAAATCAAAGCAAACTAAGAATAATTACAAACCAAATGAAAATAAATAAAGTTCATCATAATTTATTAAAATATGGATCATCTTCATGCTCTTGAGATCCTCATCACTCTCTCCTTCTTGAAGAAATTTGACTTTGGATTTAAGCTCCATTATACCGTACATGAAGAAAGATTCAAAATAAACCACAAGCTCATCATATCCACCGGGGTCAAATGGAAATTTTGAAAAGTCATCAAATGCAATAAGTCGGTGAAACACATTCCCATCTTGAACAATTAACATCTTTTCACATTTTCAGTCTAGGTAAGAAATTCTAAATATGGGGATAAAGTTATACCTTTTGGAGTTGATATTCATGACTAAATATACCTTATTTGGATTGAAATTTGTGCCAAACAATACGTTACTTTGTATTTGTAAAGGCTTCAAAGAAAGTTGAGTCTTATGAGAATTCTCTTCATCGCAAACAAATGGTAACTCAATAATTTCCTTGCAAGTATCCTTTTGAGAAACCTTTGACCAATCACCTTCAAGCACTAACATTGTTTCATTCACTTCATTCTCTTGTTTAAAGAGGCTTTCATTTTTACCATCATCTTTCTCTTTTCTTTCAAAATCAATGTATTGATGATATTCCTCCTTGAGAGACACTTTTTCAAGCACTTGCACAAGAGAATTATCAAAGTTAGACAAATAGTTGTAGTCAATTTCTTGATCTTTGTCTCTCAAATGTTTCTCATCTTCTTCTTTGTTTTCTTTAATTTTCTTTTTCACTCTCATGGCTAACTTATCTTTTTCCTCTTTCTCTTTCTTTTCTTTGATTTTCTCTTTCTCTCTCAAGGCTAGTTTCTCTACTTTTCTTGCCTCTCTTGCATATCCATTTTCATAAAGATATTCGACATACTCCGGATCCAATACAGTATCTCTAATATATTCATGATATGATATACTTATCTTTTTCCTTGATCCTCATTTTTATATTCTACATGTCTTTTTTCTTTTGCATACCTCTTATCACCCCTCTCAAAATCTCTAAGCCTACTTACTTTTTCTCTATTTCTCCTTTCATACATCATTTCCTCTTCACCATAATCTCTATATCTCATTTCTTTTTCTCTATTTCTTCTTTCATATCTCATTTCATCCTCATCATAATCTTCACATCGTGTTTCTTTTTATCTAAATCTCTTCTCATGCTTCATTTCCTTCTCATCATAACCTTTATATCTTCTTCTCTCCTCATGAAATCCATATCTTTTTTTGTCCTCGATTTTGAATCCATCTTCATTTTGAGAAGAACTTTCATGATGAGATCTCCCATCTATTTGATTCATAAGCTCTTCTCTCAAGGAATTCATTTGAGTATTCCTAATTTTTTGTAAAATGATCCATAAACAACAACAACAAGTACCACAATAATAAAGTAAATGACAAGAACATGTGAAGAAAATAAAAATAAGGCCCTCACCACTCACTAAGTGTTTACACTCAAGAAACGTATCACTCGTGTATATCACTCGATGATGGCTTTTTTTAATGATGTAGATTTGAGTGCTTCCACATAAGATTGAAGATCCCACCAAGTGATTTCTTCAAATAAAGTGACAAAATAAAAGGGAATTAAAGAAAAAAATATGAATTAGGTTGAGAAGATGAAGAAGACGCCACAATCAAGGATGGTTGATAAGCCAACGTGTAATCGTCACAATGATAAAGAAGCCATTGATAAGATTCAAGCAAGTTCTAATCCAATAACTCAAAAAAGAGGCACATCTCACTCATAATTCTCATTAGAGAAATTCTAATTCATTTCAAACCTCTTTTTCAATGAGGTTACAAATTCATATTTATAGTAAAATTATCTCTAAACCTAAATGAATCATAAGTGACACCATTCTCTAGGCCCATATTGGGCTTGCATCATTTTTCTAAAATAAACTAAATATTTGGAAGCAAAGTATCTTCACTTAGATGTAACATCAAATAAATCTATATTAAAATTATTACAATTACAAATTAAAGCAAAATAAGAATTTTTACAAACCAAATGAAAATAAATAAGGTTCATCCTAATTTATTAAAATATGGATCATCTTTATCTCTTGAGATCCTTATCACTTGGCTTGTATGGTTAAGATGATTAGTTCCTCAAAAGTCTCGAGTTGTCATGTTGTTTGGGAAGACTGGCTTGGAGGGTCAGGTACTTTGTAATTCAAGGTATTTTAATTAGTGGATTAAAACCTTTTGAATGAGGGGATTTGATGTAGTCATGTTTGTGGTGAACTAGGATAAGTCTATGTGTCAAATTATTTATGCTTTCATTGTTTGCTACCTCTAAACCCGATTGCTATTTGTCTAAGTAATTCATAAAAATCAACCAACTTTCATCAAGAAGGCAATTATTTTGAAGCATCAGATTCGATTTTTGATGGAACTACTCCGATGCCGGGCCCATTCGATGCTATTTACGAAGCATGAGAATGATTCAACAATGTTGTGCATGTGTGAATCTCAAATTCAGTAATTCCATCATTTCTCAAAGTATTGTAGATATTGATCTAGCACCTAAAACGTGGTTAACTTTCAAAGAACATGTTTCTCGTGTTCGCGTGTCTTATTTACAATGCGAATTATATTGTTTCAAACAAAATAATCAATTTATTAGTGATTATTTTACGCAATTATTTGAATTTGGGAAGAATTGGAAGCTATCCCGTCCAGTTCTTCAATGTAACTATAGAGTTGCATGTTCTTGCGAGGCCATGACTAATTCCAAGAAACTTCATGAAGAAGAATATTTATTGACTTTTCTAACAAGTCTTAACGAAGATTACGCAATAATTGTTAGTGCAAAAGTGGTTTTAGTTACAATACTTTAGTTGATATTTGGACGATAACAAAACAAACAAATAAGAACAATTATTCCATAATTGTATTTGCTAAATGTGCAAATTAAGTTAGAAGACAAAAAAGTATATTAATGAATATATTTTACTAACACAAAGAATATTATCACGTAATAAACATGTAATTATGTTTACTAATAGAGCAAGTCATAATATAAGCAATAAGAAGTATTACAATAAGCATATGATAATCTCCAGTCTGAATCAAAACATTAAAGACAAAGGAAATACAAGTCAATGATTGTCCCTCTCAAGACAAAGGAAAAGAATGCTACAATGATTGATAAAGTCAATGTTCCGGTACAAGATTCTCTGATGAACAAAAGAAAGAGAATCTATTAAACAAGTTTATTGTGTCAAACTTGTTGAAGTTGTGTCAAACTTGTTGGAACCAAATTGGTTTTCCTCTTGTGATTTTGATGTTAACAAATGTATTTTATGAGAATAATTTGTTTGGACTAATGGCTTCATTAAGTGTGTAACAATTAGAACAAGAAAATCAGATGAATGTACTAGAGGAAGTGACCAGATGATTAGAATAGAGGAACACAAAAGCATACGCTTATGCCTCTGAACATATGTCGTTGAAAGCAACGTGCCTATGAAGGTTACAAAGATTGCCTCTGATGTTTGGCTCTAAAGATTGGGTCTAAAGACTAGCTCTAATAACTAGGTCTGAAGACTGCCTCTAAAGACTGTTTGAACACTTAATTAGAAGCATGCCTCTAATGCCTTTGCATGGCTCCGATGTGCAAAAACTTAACATGCATCTGAAGAGTTTATATCAAGCTATCATTAACTCTAAAGAGATTGTTCAAGTCATGCATTCAAATCTCATATTTTTCTAATAAAAATTGCAACACACTCAAAATGTTGCATTGCATATGCAGCCTCTAATGTTTCACTGACTCTAATGATTCAACAATGTGATTTTCCCAAAGCCACTAATTCTAAGTCACGCAATTATGTCTCTGATGTAAAACACATGTTTTTGATGAAGGCAAAGACCAAGGAATGTGATCAAAGTTGCAAGCTCAAAAAGAAGTCAAATAACCAAAGTCAATTATGATCAAACTTACTAGAAGTTTTATAAATGTAAAGGTACATTATGCAATCTAATATTCTTATATTTCAAATGCACATGATAACCTTTCATTTTTGCATATTCATTAAAAGGATTTTTAAAGTGTCAAAAATGCGTAAACAATGTTTGAAAATAAAGTTTTTGGAAAAATACAAAGTTGTATTCGAATACAGCATCCTGTAGCAGAATACAAGTGATAAGTCAGTAGCAAAAACTGAAATATCTGTATTCGACTACGAGATAGTGTAGCCAAATACAAGTGCTGAGTCAGTAGCTAAAACTGAACATCTGTATTCGACTACGAGTTGGTGTAGCCGAATACAAGTACTAAATCAGTAACTAAGACTGCACATTTGTATTCGACTACAACCTTGTGTAGTCGAATACAACAACGAGTCAGTGGCAAAATTCACTTGGTTGTATTCGAATACAAGGTTTCTTATTCGAATAAGATGTTGAAATTTTAAATAAAAAATAAACGTTGTAGAAGTGTATTCGACTACATACATGCTTTAACCGAATACAACTGCAAAGCAATGCAATTTTTCAGTTCTGAAATGGTTCTGGATCATTGCATATGTTCATCAAACCTCTAGGAATATTTGCCACTGATCTGAAGTGATGTCTATGGAGTATAAATACCCCATAACTTCAGTTTATTCGTAATCAATCTTACTACCAAACTTTGAACAACTTTGAACAATTTTCTGAATTATTCTCAAAGTTATTTTTCATATTTCAAGTACTTGCAATACATTTTTATATCATTGAGAAAGGTTCTCAAAGCATACTTGAAATAACATTGGATTGATATCATTGTACAACTATTATATTCTTATTCTAAGTGAAGAACATTTTGCTGGAAAATCACTAAAGTGATTATATTGTTTGTAAATAAAGTAGTGTACTTTCTTCAAGTGGTCTAATCTAAGATAGTGGTGTGCTATCTTAGGAAGTGTGTTAGAAGTTTGTAGCAGAGATCCTAGGGTGGTATTTGTACATTTTCTGACAATAGTGTAAAAATCTCTTGTAGTGTGCAAGAGGACTGGATATACCCTTGGTCATAAGGGGAACCAAGATAATGTTGTTGTGTTCATTAATTTTCTGCCATTTACTTATTGCCATACACTGTCCTAATAAAATAAAAATCGATCACTAAATCTCTGAAAATATGAAAATTTATAAACACCTAATTCACCCCCTCTTAGGTGCACATCTGTTCTTACATCTGACTTTTATTATCCAAGAAAGACAACATCTCACTCCAACAAGAAGGTCAATGGCTCTAATGGAAAGTCAATAGCTCTGATTGAAAGAATTCATTCTGAAGAAAAGACTTAGTCAGATTAGAATTTTTGAATATTCAAGAACAAGTCTAAATCCAATCCGCGCTCGAACTAATCAAGAGTGTGAAGGAAGATTCGCGTGAATAAGTTTTTCAACAAAATATGAAATTAGATAAAGGATTTGAATTAGTGGTTAACTCCTTCTAAGTGAAGGGACTAAATGTACCTACCAAGTTGGTGGTGAATTAGGATAAATTTGCTTTGGTCACTTTACTTATGCACTCTTTACTTTACTACTGATTACTTAAGCCTGATTGCTATTGCCTCCGTTTTATTTAAAATCACCAAACCCGAACCAGTTCTTGAATAAATAGTTAAAAAGAATCCAACTTAGACAAACATAATTCAACCCCTTTCTCGTGTTTACACCTTCAAAACTCTGATAAACGCGCTCTCAACGCGTCTCTAAGGAAATTACAAGCTCACTCTGAAGAATACGCTTAATAAAATATGAAGATATATATGAGTATGTCTTAAAGGTTGATTTGCCTTAAATGCTAATTCAAGATCTCCAATGGTAACATTCTCAATGGATACATCTATCTGTATTTAAGTAGAAACTGATCAATATGAAACATATAGCTAAGAGAATGAAAAAGGCAATGTATTAAAAAGAATTTCTATAAAAGCCTAGAACACATCAAAAGAAAAGAATGAATGAAAAATTCTTTCAATAGAGAAATATTAGAATTGATGTAAATCAATCAAGTTGTTTGATAAACTTGAATTGACATTAGATTTCAAATGTAATATTTTCTCAATGATAGTTAGAATCCTAGAAACAAATTTTGTGCCAATTAAAACACAAATTGGAATGGATGTAAAAATTAGTTCGATAGTGGCAACAACTCTTTCATCCATAAGAAGTACCTAATTAGATATAACAATATTCCTGAACCTCAACAATAGGCTGCCAGAAAGTTGAGAAGGGTTCCAATGGTGACAGTCTGGAGAGGCTAAAGAAAAATACTCAACGCCTGAAGAAGCAGAGTAAACAATACTTGTATGCGATTTTTTATATAGTGGATTAAGTCCTCGACTGTACTGATACAAAATCTTTCTATAAGGAGATGATTAAATGTACCAATAGTCTATTGTCAACTAGTATAAAAATCGTTATGTCCATTATCTCTATCTCTGTTATTCTAATTTAAGTTCTTTATTATTCAACTTTATTTTCACTAAATATGTTTTATAATCGTAAGTTGAATGATTTAATAAAAAACATATTTTTGGTTAAGCAATTAAACTAATTTTCAGAAATGACAAAATAAAATTCAAACTCATATTCTTGTGTTTTTCAAACTCATTTTCTCAGTGATAGGATCTCAAATGTTATTGTTAGAATATTTCCATGATTTGAATCATGTTTTTTCTCTTATCGTTCAACATGAAAGTCAAAACAGTTTAGATAATTCAGAAGATTCTCTACTTGCAATTGCTAATGTTCTTGATGGAAGAAAATTTGGACGTGGTACAGGTTATAAAAGCAAAGTGTGTACGTTTTGTGGAAAGAATGGACACACGGTTTAGGTATGTTAATCGAAGCATGGCTATCCACCGAGTTTCAAGTTCAATAATAACAAAGGAAACTCTGCTTCAGCAAACTGTGTTGAACAAGATGACAGGAATATCAGGTTTGATGATGCTGAAGTTGTTGATAAAAGGTGTGTGATACAGAATTCCCAGTTGAAGATGATTGGTTTGGGTGAACTGCATCATGGACTCTATTGCTTAAGGAGTGTTAGCTCTTCTGTTAATCCAAGTTCTTCTCTGCAAATTGAAACTGTTGGCACAGGTATCAATTGCAATTCTATTTCAATTCCTAGTTCAGCCCTATGGAACTGCAGGCTAGGACATACATCTGTTGCTAGGCTTCAAGCCTTAAATAAAGTGTATCCAGAAATTTATTTCAATAAAAGTGATATATGTGACGTTTGTCATTTTGTCAAACAAAAGAGATTACCATATGCTGATAGTACCTAGAAACCTGCCCAACATCAACCACAAATAACCCACCAGATAACTACACACACACCTCAACCACTACAATCCTCCAATGTTCTTGAACCTGCCACATCCTCCATTCATACTCAACCTGTCAATGATAGTGCAACATTGGATTCAAATCATGACCTCATTTCTCCACTAGACCCACATCCAGACCTTGTCCTTTCACCAACACCAGTTAACCCAACTTCGTCCTCCACTGCACCCAAACATTCTAACAGGACCACAAAGCTGCCACAATATCTAACTGATTACCAGCTCAACTCAATCACCACAACTCCATACCCTACACACTCTTACCTATCCCATGATAGTTTGTCTCCCTCTCACTATAAATACTCCCTATCCTTACTAATAGAACAAGAGCCTAAATCTTATGCTGAAGCCTGCATACATCCAGGTTTGATGGCAGCTATGAAGGCTGAATTAGAAGCCTTAGAACTAAATCACAGTTGGGGCATTGTTGACCTCCCAGAAGGTGCTCAACCCATCGGGAGCAAATGGATGTACATAGTCCAAAGGAAAGCAGATGGCACTATAGAAAGACTAAAAGCAATGCTGGTAGCCAAGGGCTACAATAAAGTAGAAAGGATAGATTTCTTTGAAACCTTCTCTCTAGTTGCAAAGATGACGACCATACGGGTTGTCTTAGCAATAGCTTCTATCAAAAATTGGTACATACCCCAACTTGATGTGAATAATGCATTTTTGCATGGTGACTTGCATGAAACTGTTTTCATGAATATTCCACAAGGCCTTGTACGGGATGGTGAGCACAAGGTGTGTAAATTGGTCAAATCCTTGTATGGATTGAAATGAAGCAAGCAGGAAATGGTATGAGAAACTGTCCAAATTTTTGCTTCAAGCTGGCTATGTTCAAGCACCCTCTGACTCCACAATGTCTGTCAAGAAAACTGGTGCTCATTGACATATTTAGGCCTAAGCTTGAGAGGGGCTGTTGAAAGAAGAGCAATATAGCTCACTGATGAGCTGGCACAGTTAGCTAGTCATTTAGTTATACAAAACCTCATGTAACTGATTCAATAAGCACTTGGTTACTATAAATACCAGTGCATGTACAAATTCCAATTTGAGTTGAAATAAAATTTCACTACCTGCTACTATTACCTTTCAACTATCAACTAAAACCTTATACACTATCCAACTACATTCTAATCTAACTATATTATGTCAAATACGAAGAGTGGCATCAGAGCTACGTTTGATCATACATATTAGGCGTAGAAATTTTATCCAAATATTTCAAACCAAACACTCCATATATCCTACATCATTTCTAAATTTCCCTATAACGTGGATAATACCATTTAACCATCATCTATGGCTATACCAATTTTCAACGGTGAACGCTATTATTTTTGGAGCATTAAAATGAAGACATTTTTTTGCTCTCATGATTTATGTGAGGTTGTAGATGAAAGATTTACTATTCCAGCAAACACATTAACTCTCAATACAGATCAGAAAAAAGAGTTGAAGGAAAATAAACAAAATGATTCAAAGGCATTATTCTTTCTACAACAAGCAGTAGCTAACAATATCTTTCTAAGAATAATAGGTGCTACAAGTACCAAAGTGGCGTGGAGTACACTGCAAGAGGAATTTCAAGTAAGTGACAAGGTACGTACCATTAAACCTCAAACTCTAAGATGTGAGTTTGAATTAATAAAAATGAAATAGTCTGATACCATAAAGGATTACTATACCAAGATAAAAGAATTAGTAAGTCAAATGAAAACATACGGAGATAATATTACTGACAAAAGAATTGTTGAGAAAATTCTAATTTCTATTCTCCGTAAGTATGACGCTATCATGACTACGATTGAGCAAACTAAAGATTTATCTACTTTGTTTGTGACTAAATTAGTTGGATCTCTTGAAGCTTATGAGCAAAGATTGAGTAGGCATGATGAAGACACGATTGAAAATGCCTTTCAATCAAAGCTCAAATTAGGTCAATATTGAATAAAACACCATATGAATTAAGGAAGGGAAAAAAGTCTAACATCTCTTACTTTAAACAATTTGGTTGTACTTGTCATATGTGAAACACTAAAGACAACCTTGGCAAGTTTGATTCCAAATCAAAAAAGTGCACCTTCTTGTTATATGTGTTTAATAGGGAAACTCATATTGTGGAAGAATCAATAGATATTAAATTTGATGACAAACAACTTAACCTTAAAAAATCAAAGACAGTTGATGCTAATGCATGTTTAGTGGAACCAGAGGAAGCAGATGCAGACAAACTAGAAGAACCTGAAAAATCAGAGGATACAAGTAAATCCGAAAAAGATGACAAATCATCATAGGATGAATCTGACCAAGTCAGAAGCTGTCAAGATGAGTCATAAGGGATATTTGGATCAAAGTACAAGTCATTCCATCCTGAAACTCTAACCATTGGAAATGAAAATGATCATTTGAAGACCAGATCATCATTGAAAGACACAACCTTGTTTGATTTACTATCATCAATTGAACCTACATCTGTTGATGAAGCACTGGCAGATGATGGATGGATCTTTGCAATGCAAGAAGAGTAAAATGAATTTAATATTGTTGCGCAAAATTCTGCAAGTGTACGAATTTGCCAAGTTGTAGTATATAAGATTATAGTATCCACAATGATTAATTTAACAACTATCAAATTAATCAACATTTTATATTATTTAGACTAATGAAAATTATTGTTGGTTTGCGATAACAAAAACATAATGATATAACGAAAGTATATAACAACACAACTTTTAATTAATGGAAAGTAAACTTAGGATCATGGTTTCACTTGTAATATCAATACCTCAAGTTCTAGTTTTATATGAATTTTTATTCATTTTCTCAATTATCAATCGCTCTTTAAAACTATTAACAAAGATTCGTCATTCAATGTAATATTTTTTCCCTAAATTAATTCTTTGAGACACTTTACTCCAGCTCGAAACACTCATAAATTTCCAAAGTGTTTCTCCTTCTTTTCTCTCTCTCTAATTTTTTTCTATATTTTGTTTCTACTGTGCAGTTCCCCTTTTCAGTTTCTGATTTCTCCTGTTTATGATAGCAAGAAGATCCTCATTTTATGCAACAATCTTCCCTCTTCTTTAGCAACAACCTTCCCC
This sequence comes from Cicer chorassanicum, assembly GCA_037974735.1. NCBI lineage: Eukaryota > Viridiplantae > Streptophyta > Magnoliopsida > Fabales > Fabaceae > Cicer > Cicer chorassanicum. The sequence continues at coordinate 44,434,115 of JBBPBP010000001.1, forward strand.
CTTTCTTTGGCAACATTTTGTTATCATAAAATTCAACATTTGAAGTGTGCAACAAACCTCCTTCTTGTACTCACAAGTTGAAATATTAAACTTGATATTTTTTGCACTAAAAACTTAGTAGATCTGACCAATTTGAATTATTTTATCATCTCATGATCAATTATACAAATATCATAAATAAATGAATAAATAAGAAGAAGTTGAAATCAAAACTATAAAATAAGATAAAATAGAGGGTAAATACCCTTTTAAAATCCTATAAAAATAGGTTTATCAAGTACCTAGACCAAAGAAAAACATTATTGGAACCAAGTGGATTTTCAAGAACAAGCTAAATGAAAAAGGAAAAGTATTCAGAAACAAGGCAAAACTTGTTGTACAAGGCATTAGTTAGCAAGAAGGCATTTATTACATTGAAACATTTGCTCTAGTGGACAGGTTAGAAGCTATTTGTATCCTACCCTTTTTTGTTGGTTATAATAACATTACATGATTACAGATGGATGTTAAAAGTACATTTCTAAATGGGTTAGCTGAAGAAGACTATGTTAAGCAACCCCAAGGTTTTGAAAGTTCTGAATTTCCAGACCATGTACTTAAACTTAGGAAATCACTGTATAGTCTAAAACAAACACCTGGAGCATTGTATGATAGACTAAGTAACTTATTGCTTACAAACAAATATTGAAAGAGGACAAGTAGACAACACCCTGTTTAGAAAATCAATAGGAGATGACATTCTTATCATTCAAATTTATGTTGATAACATTATTTTTGGATATACTAATGAGATTCTTTGTCAAGAATTTGCTAAGTTGATGCAGCTTGAATTTTCAAATGAGTATGATGGGAGAACTTAAGTTCTTCTTAGGGATACAAATTCAGAAAAGTCAAAAAGGCATATGCATTCATCACACCAAATATACAAAAGAGCTTCTCAAGAAATTTAAAATGAATGATTGTAAACTTATGGCTACTCCAATGAACCTTACTTGTTCGCTTGAAAAGGATGATTCATGCCAGAAGGTTGACCAAAAAACATATAGATGAATGATTGGATCATTGCTTTACCTTATTACCTCCATACCCGATATTATGTTTAGTGTGTGTGCGCGCAAGATTTCAGGCTGAACCAAGGGAATCTCATTTAACTATATTTAAAAGGATCCTTAGATGCTTAAAAGGTACTACCAACCTTAGCTTGTTCTACAATAAATCTACTAAGTACAAACATCACTTCATTATGGACTTTGTTCAAAAAGGAGTACTAAATATTTAGTTTGTAGACACTAAACATCAATGGGCTGACATATTCACCAAACCACTAGCTGAAGATAGATTTAAACCATTAGGGGGAGCCTTAAGTCAGGGAGAGTCAAGTAATAAAATAAAAATTGTTATGAAAAATACAATTTTGTCATCATCAAAAATGGGGAGATTGTTGGAACCAAGTTGATTTTTCACTTATAGTTTTGATGTTAATAAAAGTATTTTATAAGAACAATAATTTTGGATTAATGACTTCATTAAGTATGCAAAAAATTTAGAGGAAGGTACCAAAAAAAAGTCATTAGGGGAAGTGGCCAGAGAAAGTCACAAGAGGAAGTGCCTCTGAAGGTTACGAATATTACCTCTAATGTTTAGGTCTGAAGACTGGTTCTGATAACTGAGTTTGAATAATTCCTCTGAAGAATGGCTCTAAAATTGAGTTTGAAGACTGCCTCTAAAGACTAAATTTGAAGCATACATCTGAATCCCTTGCATGTCTCTAATGTGCACAAACTCAGCATGTCTCTGAAGAGTTCCTATCAAGGTGTAATTAACTATGAAGAGATTGTTCAAATCATAAATTAAAAGCTCACAATCCGCTGATCAAAGTGGTGCAACACACTCCAAATGTTGCCTCTGATATGCAACCCCTATTGTTGCCTTGACTTTGAAGTTTCAACATGTAATTTTCCCAATGCAACTAATTCTAAGTTGTTCAATTCTTCCTCTAACAATCAATATTCAAGAAACATAGCATCTTACTTAAACAAGAAAGTCAATGGCTCTAATGAAAAGTCAATGACTGAAATTGAAAGAATTAAGTATGAAAAGAAGACTTAGCCAAATCAAAAACTTGTGAAGATCCAAGAACAACCCGAATCCATTCTAGCTCAAACCAAGCAAGAGTATGAAAGAAGATTCGTGTTTTGAAGACAATCTAAGATAAGATTTGATTTAAATCTATAATTGAAGAAAATCTTTGACCAAGTTGAAAAGAAGATATGGTCAAGATTTTCAAGAAGATTTGATCAACATTTATCTACAAGAAGATATGAATGATTTACAAGAAGATTTGTTTAAGATTTATCACAAAAATATATGAATTATTTACAAGAAGATTTGATCAACAATTATCTACAAGAAGATATGAATTATTTACAAGAAGATATGATCAAGAATTGTTTACAAGAAGAAACACTGACAAGAAGATACATTTATTATTTGCAAAGATATAGAAAATATTTCTCAGCACTAAGACATGACAAAAATATAAAGAGCAAGAGTGTAGAGACAGTTGTATTGTGCTTATTGTAGTACGTTGTTGCTTGTACTTTTCAATAACCGATGCACATCCTTTTATAGAGAGCATTAGGGTTTGTGTTCGTTATCCTGATTGCAAGAAATCAACATGAATCATGATCTTTTGTTTCTAATCTTTCATAGATTGATTCAGCATTAAAGCTTTTTCCATAAATAGTCTTTGTAATTGATTATGTGTATCTTGATATTGAAACATAAAGAGTAGAGGATATCATGATCAGAGTATGTCCCATAGTTCTCTCCTTTAGATGAATAACAGATTTAGAGTGTTGAGCAGATGTTACACAAGTTTGTTTTCTTTAGAGTGTTCACTATTTAGAGTGTTGACCTTTTGAATTGTTAACTTTTTCAAAGCTTGTCATTTCAAAATGATTACTTCCATTAGAGCATTGACTATCTTGAGTGTTGACTTTTCATCAGATCGTTGACTTTTAAACAGATTCAGACGATCAGATGCTTGACATGATTATTAGAGGCAGACGATCACTTGCTTTTTTAGAGGCAAAGTAAATTGTTCCAATAATAATGTTGTTATCATCAAAATAAATAAGGGTCATAGTTCTAAAGACCAACTTTGTTCTGACAAATTATATTGAAGCACTTGTTGATTCTATTTAGACAATTAATCATATCTTCGTGTGTGTTGTTTTGCTTTCAAACAAGTGTTGTGATTATTCTTCCGCACTTGTTGGTTCTAACAGATATATGATATAAATCTATAATATAAATATTAATCTTTGAAATAGATTGGTGCTAAGACTTCAATGTTAAAGACAAAAATGTGAGTTAAATAACTTGAAACGGTGCATAAGTAATGAAATGATACCTTGAAATGAATATTACAAACAATATTTTTACACAAAATGACATAGCATGTAACCATATTTTCTATTAACGAGGTCTACAAAGAATCAAACGCGACTTTGGTTGTTCGATTTAACTCGCTGGTAGTGTGTGAAAACATGACCATTGTCATGTGTATGTGGAACTCCACATTTCGCATCACTTTCCCCCTTTTTGTGACATTTTTGACACTAAATCTACACACTCATTTTTTTTTAATGATTTTGTCCTACATTGTAATTGTGTGTTTTATGTTGAGCTATAAACAAGAAAATGATCCTTGCAAACCAAATTACACTCGCATTCATATGACCCTTGTGCGACCCTTAAGAACTGAGAAATAATTGCCCAACCTATTTTCAGTTGTTTTTAATTCAAATAATCCGTTAAATCAATATTTAGCTTGACATACCCTTAGATTTAGTAAGCAACAACTAAAAATAAATATTTCTTTATGGGTTTTTCATTGCTTAGAGGATTTTGATGATTACTTCAGTCACTTATATCAATCACATTTAATTTATTTCTCAAATAATTCAATTAAATAAGTTAACTGATTTTTTTTTTTTTTAATATTTCTACCTTCTATAATAAGTACCAATCGCGCGTGACCTGTCTCCTTCACGCACGAAGATGCACTGATATTTTGCTAAATAGTATTACAAATGGAGACGAGAAGTGCAATAGACATTCTTATCCAAAACAAAATGATTAAAAGAGGAAAAGATATTGGAAAATAAGCCTACTCAAGAACGAATTAGGTTCATTTCATTTTCACAAAATTTCTCTATATCTCTATGTAACATTTAATTTTTATCTATCTCTCTTGATTATTTTTGTATCTCGTGATCACTTCATCATTATCCCTGGTTATTTCTCTCATATAACCCCAATTAAATTTGGTGGAGAGGGATTCATGCATAATCGAGCCGACCCCAAGTCCTCATAAACTAGGGTGATCAACGTGTTGTGAACCAATGCTACTACTCTATTTATCTCTAATCTTTAGTCCTTTAAGCGCTTGATTCACATATTAAAATTAATAAGAATATATTTTTCCACACTAAATAATTGATTTGATAAAAGTTATATTCTTTTAATACATTTGTAACGATAGAAAAGAGGAAAAATGTTTAATTTTATCTCAAATTTCAAAACCAATCAAATTTTTGGACAAAAGTAAAAGACTCAAAAGTCAATGGATTAGGGACGATGGAAGTATGAATAATGGGTTTGGGAATGAACATGTAGTGTGGAAGAGATATATTGTTGGTTCAAATCTCCCTGCTAACCATTTTAACAACTAATTTTTAACATCTACCATGAGAAAATAGTGGTTGAATTGTCGAATTTTAAAACAAATATTGGTGTAAACTTATATTGTGTTGGGCCAAACTTATGCCAACCCGATCCAACTCCAAGGTAATTTTAGAAGATTTTCGAACTATGGCTTAAAAACATGACAAAAGAGAAGTTGAAGTGAGTGGCCATCAAAACTCAAATGCACCTCTTTCCAAGACCATACAATGGCAATCATATCACATTCTCAGCCACATGATAAAAATAGTTATCACTGTCATAAATGTCATGCAAACAAGATCAAACGATGATTTGAGAATCACGGATCACCTTGTTCACAATCCTAACAGATTTCGTCTAAAAACCCTAGAGAATATCCTCCAAAAGGACATTTGGTACAATACAAAGGTACACATTATTCGAACCATAAAACCTCTCACTCTAAGATGCAAATTTACAGGATCGTCACAGTGTACACAAGTACTCCACCTCTGCCTATGAATAATTGTCGTCATATCATCACCAAAAGACCACCACACTACCACTTCTTGGGTCAAAAATTCAGGTCCATTTCGGATCGTATATTAATTATAAGCTTACATAAATAACTTATGAGATGAATCAACTTTTATTATCTTTAATGATGTGTTTTTCGTAAAAAAAAATGCATGTGTATTTATAATTTGTCGTTGTTTCAAAAAATTATATGAAAAATGATTATATTCATTTTGAGGTTTAGATTCATAATTTAAATTATATATGCTATTAATTATAATATTTAAATTATTAAAAATGTTTGTTTTCAATTATAATTATTTTTAGAGTTACACATATGATTAGTTGTGATTTAGTGACGATATAAAACTTTTTACAAAGATTGTGTACGAAAATAAAATAAGATTTATTGAATATGAAAAAAAAATGTTTTATAGGGTTAAATATGTTTTTTATTCCTTAAAAGTTTATCTTTATAATTTTAATCCCTATAAAATAAAAATACAATATGTGTCTTTACAAAATTATCATGCTTGAAGTTTTATTCTTTGTTGTTAAGTCAACATATTTTTTGAATGAATTTTTGCACATGTTTACAACAATATAAAGAGTTTCTCCACAAACAATGAACTCAAAATTTAATTTCTATATCCATTTTTTCACATTTAAAAAATCAATATTTAATTATTTTAAAGTAAAATAAAATTAAATATTTATGAATGAACTTTTTATAATGTAATAACCTATTTATAAAAATGTAAGATGTAAACTTTTAATGCTCATTTGTCGTACTATTTAGTCAAAAATGCTTCACAAATATATTGTTACCTCCGTACAAAGGTATTATTAATTACCAGGAAAAATTAGTACCTACTATTTTTCACTATTTTGATTGTGAAATAAGTACCTTAAACATCAACCTAATTTTATACCACATACTTATCATGACCATGTTTTTCTCCTTACCACATACAAACAAAAGGAACACAACCTTTATACCCGAAAAGGCAACTTATAAACTTTTATTCATATATAAATTGAGCTAATTAAATTAATCAATCCTATAGATGATAATTAACTACTGCTACAATCAATTAAAGAATAAAATTCAACTATGAGGGCATCAAAGAAAACAATAGTTGCGTTGGTTGTTTGCTTGGTGATTACTATGGCCTCTGTTAAAAGGACAGAGGCTCTATCTGATTGTGCCAAACAATGCATGCCTGTGTGCTTGAAGGAGGAGGGTGCTACAATCGATGCATGTGGGACAGCTTGTGAGAACTATTGTGACCAAGTTACTGCCACCGGGAAAACAAAAGCTTGATAGTGTGTAATTGATTTAGTTATGAAATCGAAATCTAGGAGAGGAAATTGAAATGCCAGAATTGTTATTTAGAATAACTTTGTTTTAATAATGATTGCTGTCTTTAAGAAAATACATATAGCCGATATGTTCCAACTCTCTTTTTCTTGTTTTATTATAGAAATTTATATTTTTCGAAAATTGAAGGAACAGAAGCCAAAAAACATATAACCTTGGTATGATCAAACACCTCTTCGTCTCATTGATGAGACATAAGTAACTAATCTTTATTACATCGTAAATATGCGGATAATAAAATATGATGTCTTATATCTATATCTATCTATCTATTTCCATCTATATATATATATATATTTAATCTAAACTACACTTACACTCACACTCATTCATCCATTTTTCCTTAACGTATTGGTGCATGATTTTAAGACTATTATTCATTTGTGTCATATTCAATTTTCTAAAGGAATCAATACATTAATATAAGAATCAATGTTCACTCACATGCTTGACAAAATTACAATTAACTTTTCGAGTTGAACGCAAAAAAACGTCTTATCTTATAAAAAAACAAAAAAAAAAACACTTTTTTTTTTCTGTGTATCAATTATAAATACTTTATGGTAGTTTCTTCAATCTCATATTTTTCTCATTCAATCTACTTGATCAAACAAAATATTTTCCCCATATTCGTCATTCTAAACATCTCTCAAATTCTCCAGTTTTGCTGAAAAATTCCCTCTCCGCTCTCTCCCTCTATATATGAACCAAAAATCAATTAATAACAATCACTATACTGAGAAAATCTTTAGACAATGTGTTTTTAAGCATTAGACGGGGCTGTATATTTCAGCGCTATTAAAGGTACAGACATCGCTTTTTTTAAAATTAAAATGTTGTTTAATGTAATCTATAACAACGTTTTTTTTTTAAAAAAAATGTTGTCTAATATAACCTACAACAGCATTTTTTTAAAGAAAAACGTTGTCAAATGTAACCTATAACAATGTTTTTTATAGAAAATTATTGTCTAATGTAATCTATAATAGCGCTTTTTAAATATAAGTGCGGTTAATGTAATCTATTAAAGAGTATATTTATTTTAATCAAAACATCCACAATATCTTATTATATATATTGTTAGATTTGGAATAGAAGCAACTTGTATCTCTTATATAAAAAAAAAAAGTTGTGTTAAATATATAGCATCAGGTTCTGAACAATATTCACCACACCATGTTCAATAATATATAGTCTTAGCTGCCTAAGCCAACTCATGCGCACACAACCTTGTTACAAACACAACTACTTACATTAACTCAGTGGCCAATATATACAGTCAAGGATAAATTAATAATCAATACTATAGTAAAGGATAAAACAATCAATACAATAGTACTAAATTAACAATTCGTTATATGATTTTTAATCAAAGCACGTATTGACATCTATCTTTTTTAACTTCAGTTAATTGATCTTCAGAGTAACTCGGACATTTGAATTCAATAAAGTATTGCAAATTTAATGTAATGCAACTAAGTTAAAATTAATTAGATGAAAATATTGAAATAATATAAACTATATAGAATAGAATTAACAAACCGTATTTGGAATCACATTTTGATTAGAAGTGACAACCTCTTTCATGAGCTCCATAACATAGTACCCACAATCTATCCCATTTTTCTAATGAGGACACTAGACAGATAAAAATATATATATCAATACAATGATTTATAAGACAACTTGAATCTCATGTTAATTGTATAAGACAAATTTTTTGTAACAATGTCTATAATCATACACCAAATTAAATAAGTAGTTATATAAAACCTGTATTGGTCTCCGCATAATCTTGTTCGATTTATCTTTGAAACATGAGCTTCCATTTGAGCGCAGAATATTTGGATAGCTCTAACAAATATATATATATATATATATAAATGAATATACTTAGAATAACCACATATATTTATACAAGTTTTCATACAATTATATACTTACGTATCAAGCATAAACTCCAATTTCGAGTGATTTGTATAATCACCATGTACTGAACCCAAATAATAATCAATTTCTAACGTGGCATTAATGAAAATCAACACCCAGTGCCTCCTAAAAAAGATTCAATAAGAAAATCAAGTACAAAAAGAGAAATGAAGGAGAATTTGTTGATCAATTGACGCGAGCACACCAATTTTTAATACAAGTACCTTGAACGAAAATATAACATCAAGTCATTGATTCATTTATACAAAAAAAAAATAATTAATTCATTTAAAGTTTTTTGGAATACGTTATATATATGGAGATAACAAAAAGACATATTTCTTGATGTTTCAAAAGCTCAATCATTTTCTCCTTACTAGTACTTTCTACATATAAAACACCAAAAATACCTTTCTCCATTAGTATTTCACGCATGTCTGCATTCGTAGACATATTTATTTCTACAAATGTTTCAAGACACGACACAAATCGAGAAACAGGTGCACCATCCTTTTTAGTGGGAAGACTTTAGAAGTCTTGATTTTGCAAGACCTTGTTTTGGTGTTGCAACTGACATATTGCTAGGTCCAAACTTCTCATTTTGTCGAACTTATTGTAGTTTTTGTGTTTGAATCTAAAACATTGTGAAATTAAGTTAGTTAATGATTAACTAATACTTAAATAGTAAAACACATCAACTAAGTGGTTGTCCATAGCATTCCTCTTTACAATATATATCAATATGCCTGCTTTTTTGACGTGATTGACTTGTTTCCCTCAACAATATCCTTATCATTTATTTTGAACTTTACAATAATTTAAAATTGTGTTAAAAATTAGAAATATCAAGAAAATAAAAAAGCAAAATTAGAAACATTAACTAAATTTGTTTTTTAGCACACCTAAGCATCTAGAGAAATGAGATTTATTGGCCATGGCACATAAGATCCTATGGCATCTCCCACCAACCTTCCATCTCCAACTTCATCAAGTATATCAATGGAGCATCCAACTCTAAAACAATATCAATTGAGACTCTCTCATAGTCAAAGAGAGTGGTTTATGGTGTAGTATATCTCCCAAAATGTTGTACATATTTCCCTTACCAACCACGCGATAAGTAGGAGATGACAAATAGTGTTCACAAGATGATATACCCTAGATCAATAATCAATATAAAGCTATTGAACTTTTTAGTTAGATTGCAGTACTTTAATTTATTAATTAATTAACTCGGGAAAATTATTCGAAACAACAAGATTGAACTTTTGTGGACAACTTTCTGACAAAATTTTATCGTTCTTTCGCAGTTAACAAAGTTTGACAGTTAGATCTTGTATCATAACAAATAATTCTGCATTACTTGAATTTTGGTCTTTTTGACGTTGATAATAATCTTTTGGATAGACTACAAACCCCTTAACCTTCATACGACCAGAATACTCAAGAACATTTAATACTTTACTAAGTATATCCCTACAACTGGTGGTGTGTTATGTCTCTTCTTGAGATAAAGTTTCTTAATTAACATATATTAATACGAAAAAAAATAAGTTTATCATGAACATTTTCACAAGACATTATCAAATAAATACATAAATAGTTTTATTATATATATATATATATATATATATATATATATACTATTTTTTTCTCCAAACGTGCATTTCCATAAGTGACTTTTTGTATGGATATAATGGCTTTGACGCTTACTCAAAATTTGTATTACTTAAGTTTTTTATAAATAACTAATAGTCATATCAAATTGTAGTATGATATGTTGGAACCAAGTTGGTTTTATACTTAGAGTTTTGATGATAACAAAAAAAATTTATGTGAACAATATATTTTACTTCACATAATATGAAAGAAGATTCATGTTTTTGAAGAAAATCTAAAATAAGATTTGATTCAGATTTATAATTGAAGAAAATCTTTGACCAAGTTGAAAACAACATATGATCAAGATTTGAAGAAGATTTGATCAAGATTTATCTACAAAAGAATACGAACATAATTAATCGAAAGAATTTACAAACTCAGTCTGAACAAAATCAATCTGAAGAATTTACAAACTCAATTTCAACAAAATACAAATAGAATCAATCTAGAAGAACTGCTCAGATTAGATTCAAAAATAAAGAAATGGCTAAAGAACATATTATCAAAAAGCATCTTGTTCATAATTATTTTTGAATAAGATTATTGTTGACCAAGCTAGGAATGAAAATACAATTCAGAATTAAACAAGGACTAAATTGAAGCCATGATTTTATCTATAAATAGATACTCAAGGCTGAAGAAAAAGATATTCGAAACATAAAAAAAGAGTAGAAGAACTCATAAGCTCAAAATGTCAAATTCATCTTAGAGTTCAAAGAGAGAAATATTTGTTAAGTTAGAAATATTTTCTAAGTTTTTTTTTTAGAGTATAAGAGTTATTATTATTATCAGCTTTATTAGAAGCAAACACTTAAAGTTCCAATCTTTTTGCATCCAACCCGATAGTGGTTTAGTTCATTCTTCAATTTGGGTTTGTCAGGTTGTTAGGACAAGACTTGGCTTGTAGGGTCTATGTGGTTAGTTTGTCAAAAGTCTGGGGTTTTTAGGTTGTTTGGGAAGACTTGCTTGAAGGGTTAAGTGCTTTGTAATTCAAGGTATTTGAATTACTAGATTAAAGTCTTTTGAATGAGGGGGCTAGGTGTGTGACACCCTAAACCCCAAAATAATATATAATAATTTATAATAGAATTTTTAACTTTAATTCGCAGCAGGTATAACAAATACATTTTCAAGGGAATAAAAACTTTGATAATGAATTTAAAATATCACGTTTCTCAAAAATCAAAAGGAACACTTTAAACTTTTTCCTCCTATAAAATAGTGCAATCTCCATAAAATTTGATTTAAGTATAATTACTTGAGTTAATTCTAAAAACTTACTAGTACTTATATGGTTTTCATACAAAAAGTCATTTCAAATTAAATAAGTAAAATACCAATTACAACCCTTATTCCCGGTATCACCAATCAGAGTGGGGTTCCTCCCAACTTGAACTTCAAGATTCATTAACCTGTAACAACTGCGATTTCGCAAACGCAGAGCCAAGCCAGTCAATCACAAACAACCAAGGAGGTGAGTTTTGAAATCATGTTAATCGTATAATATAAATAAGGAGAACACGCAATTAATCATAAATAAACCGTATCATTAGACAAACATTCTTCAAGGAAAGACATAACATTATTAAGTCAAAACCAAGGAAAATCAATACATTTAACAATAACATCAAATCATCTAAGAAATTATCATCGCACACAATACATATTAATCACAACAAACAATCACACAAAAATGCAATGCTATGCATGAGCTTAGACTCTACTTCACAATGTGGTACCATTCTAACTCTGAAGTACTTGGTTAGGAGGCCATGATCCTATGCCACCATCCCGGTGGACGGACAATTCAAATTGGCCATGTCCTCATAGATCCTCTCAACTCAACCCGAGACACATATACGCGACAGTCGAGGTAAACGTGTGTTGCATGGTAGCTCTCGACATTTGGAGTGCTACCTCCAAGTCACCTATGAATTCCCCACCCGAATACCTCCAAGGTCTAACAATCTTGCCTTAAGGCTCAACAACAGACCGCCACGATCAGGCTCAATTCAGTTGTACTTCCCCGGAATCACTAGACTTGTCGGGCCCTACCTATATGATGACAAAATAATCTCCACTTCACAAATTCACAATATTTATTTTCTCCCCTCATTGGCCTATGATACTCCATTAAGACCGTCATCTCAAACACAAATTGGAATCACAATTATTTCATCAGGGGTTACTTCAATATTTCCATCACAAATTCATAACATCACTATTATAAATCACACATCATCATCTTTACATAACTCATCACAAATTTAGAGCATCACTATCATCAATCGTACCTCATCACATAAACTTATCAAAAATTTATAAAATCACAATTATTATTCATACATCATCATCATCACATAAAATTATCACAACACATCCATCTTTTATTATCAGATCACATAAACTCATCTAATCAAACATATATATAAAATTAATTCGACACCCAATATAACAATAATATCAAATACCACACATTTATAGAAATTAAATCAATCAACACCTTACAAATATTTCTATTCTATATTTTAATCTCACAAGTTCCATATTTTTGCATTAATTAATTTATCACTCAAAGGGTTACTGCCGTACGTAGCAAGCCCCGGATGAATCGTTGGGAAATACGATTTTCCCGTTCATCTCACAATATATTATACTCATGAATTCAAACGCTCTCTCACCCCTTACCTTATTTTGACGCTTTCACACACGAATACGATTCCACGAGCAAACAGCCTTTGTTCTTTGACTCTTTATCCTTCAATTGATCTAACTCGACAGCTTATGGGTAAGCGTCAAAAATAAATTATGAGAAACTACTCTAAAAACTAAATTCGAAATTCAGTCAAGGATAATTACCAAAAATCTGAAAACCAATGAATGGATAATATAGCCACTTTTCACACGATTGTTTTGGTATTGGTTTCACTCAAATCGGACTTACAGTGAAGAAGAACGATGCAAAATAAGGAACTCCATAGACGGAGAAGTCGGATATTTTAGAGAGAAATTGGGATGGTTAAAAATCTGAGGAAGTATGTTTATTTGACTAGCTAAATGAATAAAACAACATACTGAAATTTGGGCGAAAATGGAGAAACTTTTCTAAAAATGTTATTGGTTATCGGTGCCAAACGATAATCCTAATATGTTTTCTATTCCTTAGGCGGCTCTTGCTACTCCTCCTTCCTTATATTTTATTATTATTATTATTTAATTAGGTTTTAATTCCATATGGGCCTAACCCATGAATCACATTTTACTTATTTTTTGGTTACCAACAATTACCAAAGCTATTTTTTTTTTAAACACAAAAAAAAATAAAGTAATTAATATTTTAAAACACATTAATAACCAAAACTCTTATATTCAAAACTATCACTATAATAATACTTATGTTTCAAAACACTCAAATTAAAATATTACCATCATTAGAGAATAATCAAAACTATAAAATAAACTACACTTTATATTTGTTATTATATCATAATAAATATATATAAAATCACAATGGTATAACATATATATATAAATAAAGAAATCAAACACAACATTACTAATATCTCAAATAATTATTTATAAAATAAATAATTAAAATAAGAGATACTTAAAATATAAATTTGTGCACATTTAATATTAGTTAAACATACAAGAAAATATGACATTAATTACCAACTCACATATACACGTAAAATCTCCTAAATCTTATTCTTTAAAATATTTACAGTAATATAATATTATTTTTAGAAAATTATATAAAATAATAAAATATAACATTTATTATTCATATAATATATTTGGTCAAATACGTACAAGATTATCACATCATATAAAACACGCCTATAAAGAAAATTAATCATAAAACTAATCAACATATATTCTAAAATAATTTTAACACAAAATTAATTATCTAAAATCCTATTTAATTAATAAAATAGTTTATTATAAATTTTGGAGTGTTACAGGGTGTAGCCAAGTTAGTGGTGAACAATGATAAATCTATGTGTCAAATTATTTATGCTTTCATTGTTTGCTTCCTTTGAACCCAATTGCTTTTTATCTAAGTAATTCATAAAACCAACCAGTCTCCGTCAAATTAGCAAAATGTTATCAACTTTGTCAAACACAATTTAACCTTTTTCTCGTATTTGCACCTTCATGAATAAGTATATCATAGGACACAATTGTGTAAATATTAATCTTACTTGAAAAACTTCACTTTTGTGTTTTTCTACAAAAGTTTCCCATTAGTTCATCGATAAAAGTTTTCATAAAGCTTTGAACGACCATTAAAATTGATGTCGGCATTTTTATGATACTTTTTTGTCAAGAGAGTTCAAAAACTTCTATGCAATTTTCCAGCAACCATAAGCATATATTTGTAACATATATCGTCAACTACGAAAGACCTCTACAAAAAATAACAAATACAAAAGGTTTGAATAGATATATTTTAATGCGAACAACGTAAACAACAAATAATTACAACAAACGAAATACTGTATATCTTCCCAAATAAGATTTTTGGAGGCTTCCAATGCTTTATTCTTCCAATTATCACAAGCAATCGGAATACTTTGACGAGTCACGACACGAATGTAGCTTACGAGTATTGAATCATTAGGCCCAATCAGCTGACCATGTACATTCCAAGCCACCTTATTATAATCTGAAAGTAAGTGGGTGTGTATAAACATGACAATCATGATACTTTAAACCCTTTAATTTGAGGTCTTTCATAGATACCAAGTTTCTAATATTTGAAGAGTAACCTTCAGAAACTATAACTTCGTGAAGAAACTTATAGAAAACTATTTCTCATTTCTAGATAAATTTTGAGCCACTGGTGGCAGAAATGATCGATTTTCTTTCTTCGCGGCTCCCAATTCACTTCTTATTCCAATGCTTATCAAGTCCAGCCTTGCGTTGATGTCATCCTTAGACTTTCCAAGTACATTTAGTAACAAACCAATAACACTATCAAATACATTATTTTTCAATATGAATCACAGTTAACAAATGTAATACATATAATGATTTTCCATATGGCAATTCAAAAAAATATTGACTTCTTCTTCCACCTGCTTTTGATAAGCTCTTCCACAAAAGGTTTTCCAAATTTATTATTCATATCCTTCATCTAATCAAATATTTGATCACCCGTCAAGTCAGGAACTCTTCCTACTTCGGATTTTCCATTGAAGGCTTTTCTCCACCAACGGTAGTAATGATTAGTATGTAAAAATATGTGATGTCCAAGAAAGACATTCTTTTACAATGTTCCAACCACATCTAATGTGTATTATCTTCATATATAGGACATGCACACTGATCTTTAATGCTATATCCTGATAGACTGTTGTATGCTAGGAAAACGTTAACTGTGTCGAACAACATCACCCTCAAATTAAAATGTTCTTTACTATATCCATCATATACCTCCGCACCTATCTCCCACATATGCTTTAAATCATCAATTAAAGGTGCCAAATGTATGTCTATATCATTCTCTGGTTGTTTGGACCAATAAATTAACATATACAACATCATGAACTTGCGCTTAATACATAGCCATAGAGGTAGGTTATAATCACCAAAATCACATGCCATGTGTTGTGTGAGATACTTTGAAGACCATGTGGGTTCATTCCATCAATAGACAGTCTCAAGCGTAGATTTCTTTCTTTTTGTCCAAAATTAGGATAATCATGATCAATTTTCATCAACTATGGAGAATTTGCAGGGTACCAAAGCTTTTCATCCTTAATTATTTCACTTGCAAGCCATGTGAAGTTTTTTGCATCACATTCACTACGATACATGTGCCCGAACTTTGGTATTATAGGAAAATACCATATGACTTTCGTAGTAATCAATTGTTTCTTATATCGAGAAGTGTTACATTTAGGACACTCCTTTAACGATGCATATTCATTTCAAAACAAAATGCAATTGTTAGAACAAGCTTGAATCCTTTCATAATTGATGCCAATAAATAACAACATTCGTGTGGCCTCATACGTTCAGTTATGAAGAACATTATCCTCAGGTAGCACATCTTTTAGAAGGGTTAATAACTTTGTGAAGCTTTTATCAGACCATCTATTGTTCGCTTTTAAGTTGTACAACTTTAATATCGTAGATAATCTTATGAATTTATTGCAACCATCGTATAACAATTTCTCTACATCAATTAACAACCTTTCAAACACTTATGGACAATCCTGAACATCTTATCCAACCACATCTGCAATCTCTTCAACTCAATCACAATCATAATTTGTGCCAAAGTCGTTTGACACGTATGTCACATTATTCCCCAAATCAGCGTTCTCGTTACATATTTCACCATGCATTGTCCAACATATATAGCTTCAATCAATTTCGTTCCTCCCTAAATGCCAATCCAATTCAACTTAATTAACCTGATTTCCATAACAACAATCTAAGCATGGACAGATGATTTGACTAGGGTCTTTGGCGCGTTTGACAACAAACTTAACAAACTCTTTTACTCCATTTTCATATTCCTTTGACAATTGATTGGCGGACATCCATATTTTATCAATTGTTTCTTTAAAATTACAAACAAAAAGTTAAAATTTTATATCTATAAAAGTGTTACAACAAAAAATTTAGTTAAGATAAACTCTGAGAGGCAATAAATAACGAGTGTTTGTGTAACGTATTTTTATTAAGACAATGGAAAAAAAATCAAATAAGAGATACTAGATGCCATTATTAATGATACATGATCACAAAGCAACAAATGTATGGTTTGTTATAATAATATGGACTATGTAGTCCTAATATGCAAAACAATTGCATATTGTTTGTGTTTTGTAAGTTTTTTTTTATCAGAATCTTAGGGGTTAGCATATCTTACTGTTATAGTTCTCTCTCTTTTTTCTTAGTTAAAAAGCAATATACAAAAATCCAATGACAAACAACAACATATGCATCAACCCAAATGAGAAGGCATCAACATAATAGATCGAGTTCAGGCATTTTACATCATTTGTCTGATGGGGAAGCTTGGAAGCATTTTAATGCAAGGTATCAAAACTTCGCAAATGAACCAAGAAATGTAAGGCTTGATTTATGTTCTAATGGCTTCACGACATACATTCAGGCATCTTCATCCTTATATTCTTGTTGGCCGAGTAAACCATTCATGTTTTTGACTTGTCTCATACCTGGACCATCTAACCCTAAAGCAAACATTGGTGTGTATTTACAACCGTTAATAGACGAGCTTCAACAGTTGTGGAGTGAAGAGGCTTTGACTTATGATTTTTTCATGAAACAAAACTTTGTAATTAGGGAAACCTTAATGTGGACAATTAATTATTTTCCTTCTTATGGCATGTTATCTGGATGGAGTACTCAAGGTAAGTTGGCATGTCCGGTGTGTATGGACGGAAATAAGGCTTTTACCTTAAAATACAGTGGAAAAATTCATGGTTCGATTGTCATCACCGTTTCTTACCTTATAATAATGCCTTTAGAAGAAGTAAGAAAGGGTTCACTAAAAATAGGGTTGTGAAGGATGAACCTCCTCCCATATTGACTGGTGAAGAAGTATGGAGTTTGTTTCACAATTTTCCACGAGTGATATATAATGCAGTTTCTAAATTTTGTGGATATGGAGTTAGCCATAATTGGACTAAACGAAGCATAATTTGGGATCTTCCATACTGGAAAAATTTCTTTGATAATGTGTTTAACACTTTCATGAATGTTAAAAACAAGACTAAGGACAATGAAAAAGCAAGAATGGACTTGGCCATCATTTGCCAACGTAGCGACTTGGAGTTGATTCCACATGACAATGGAAAAATGACAAAACCTAAGGCAAATTATTGCCTTACGTCTATTGAGGCAAATAAAGTTTATAAATGGATAAAGGAGCTTAAGATGCCAAATGGGTATGCTTCTAACTTGGCAAGATGGGCAGATGTTAATAAAGGCCAAATGAATGGGATGAAAAGCCACAATTCTCATGTATTTATAGAGTGTTTGCTCTATTTGCATTTAGTTCATTGTCTGACCATGTGTGGAAATCCCTAACAGAATTAAGTCAATTCTTTAAGGGCTTGTGCAGCAACACCTTAAGACATGATGAATTGGGCAAATTGGGTGAAAATATTCCATTCATCATATGCAAACTTGAAAGAATCTTCCCACTAGGATTCTTTGATTCAATGGAGCATCTTCCAACTCACCTCCCGTGGGAAGCAAAACTTGGTGGTCCATAAGAATTTCACCATTAAGGATTTCATTTTTTTTCATTTTCTAGATTTTTTTTTTTCATTTCACCATTAAGGATTTCATTTTTTTTCATTTTCTAGGAATCATCAAGGGACGACTCATTTTAATATTGTTTTTTATTTAGCCTTGAGATATGATTGGTCACCACATTTTCAATCCTCTTGTCTCAAATTTCAAGATCGAACTCTTGGAGAAGTAGTATCTATCAGATCAACCTGGGCTTAACATCTTTCTTGAATAAGAGATATTTGTTGTTGCATGGTATGTGTTGATAGTTATCTTCGATCCCACCTAGTATGAACAAATTTGTAAATAGGGAACACTAATGCGATTAAGTCTTTCTTAGTTGTAGCATAGTTAACTTTAGCTTCATCCTCAGTCTTGTTGGTATAATAGATAGCACAAACATTGTTGTCTTTTATCTGCCCCAACATCACACCGACAACAAAATTCTAGCATCTCACATGATTTCAAATGGAAGACTCCAAACATGTGGCTTCATAATCAAGGCAAATAATAATGTTTCTTTTAACCTGCGAAATGACTCAAGACAAAATTCATCAAAGACAAAAGTTGCATCCTTAAGGAGCAGACTGGTTAGAGGGTTAGAAATCTTAGAAAAATCATGAGTACTTCCATTATATACTCAATAAAGTCAGAAAAAATTGACATCATGCAATGTTGAAAGTAACAGGGGCATTGCACAAACCAAAAGGCATTCTCCTACAAGCATAAGTGCCATAAGGAAAAGTAAATATGGTTTTTTCTTACCACTAGGATGAATGGGAATTTGGAAAAATCTAGAATAACCATCCAAATAGCAAAAGTGTGAATGCTTTGCTAACCTTTCTAGCATTTGATCAATAAATGGGAGAGGAAAATGATCTTTACAATTTGTTTTGTTCAATTTTTTGTAGTCGATACACATCCTCCACCCTATAACTCTCCTAGCTGCAATGGATTCATATTTATCATGTTTAACAACAGTGATACCTCCCTTTTTAGGAACTACTTGAAGGAGACTAGCCCATTTGTTATAAGAGATAAGGTAAATTACCCTGACGTCTAGGAGTTTAAGTATTTTTTCTTAACAACCTCTTTAATGTTAGGGTTTATAGTCCTCTTCAAGTAGTACCCTATGCATGCAAATGGATGAATTAATTACCTTTAAGTCACAATAGTATACCCAATAGCTTTCGGATACATCTTGAGGACTCCAAGCAAATTTCAACTTTCCTCACCGTCTAAATAAGCACTTACAATGACAGGAAATGTAGAATTTTGACCAAGAAATTCATACCCGATATTTGATGGCAAATGCTTATGTTTTACTTGTAGATCCTTTTTCGAAAGAAGTGCTTCATTTTCTACTGCTAGTGCTTCAAAATTTAAGTTCAAAGCAGAAGGATTTCCATCCAACAATTTAGCATATACATCAACTTCCTTTGCCAAACCTTCATGATTGGAGCTTCCAATCCGGCATGCTTCCAACCCATCTTGAGAGAGTGATCCTAAAGGACACTCCTTAACACAATGATCAATTAAATCAACCTTGCAACAAGAATCTTTAAGAGAATGACTTTTAATAAGATTAGACAAATTAAATTCAATCTTTTCATCACCCACAATGAAGGAAAGCTTACCATGTTTCACATCAATAACAACCCCTATTGTAACAAGAAAAGGTCTTCCAAGAAAAATTGGGACTAAGGAGTCATCTTCCAATTCCAATTCACAAAATTAGCCAGTATAAACAACTTTCCTACTTTGATATGAACATCCTCTAATATTCCCATTGGATACGTGATAGATCGGTTAGTAAGCTATAAGGAAATGTTTGTGCAATTTAACTCACCCACCTCAAGCTTCTTACAAACTGACAAAAGCACGAGGCTTTCACTAGCCCCAAGATCACAAAAAGCACGTTCAAAACTCATATCACAAATCACACATGGATTAATAAAAACTTCCAGGATCTTTGAGTTTGAGAGGCAATTTATTTTGAATTATGGCACTACATTCCTCAAATAAAGCAATCGTCTCATTGTCATCAACTTTTCTTTTGTTTGACAAAATTTCTTTCAAAAACTTAGCATATGACAACATTTGAGACATATCAAGCTTCAGTGAATGGAATGTTTATATATAACTTTTTCAAAAGTTCCACAAACTTCCTAAATTGCTCCTTAGTTTGTGCCTTGGCAAATATTTGGGAAACTGGTATGGGTGGTTTTTATGGTGCTAGAGGCACATAAGGTTTTTCTTTCTCCTCCTCTACCCCTTCAATCAATGGCATATCTTGCCTAATATTCTTAAGGAGGCCAAATTTATAAACCTTGAACCCTTAGGTTTCTAAAAACCATGGCTCATGCAAGACTTGAACCTTGAACCCTTAAGTTTCTAAAAAGGAATTTTCCATTGAGCATGTCCAACATATTGTATTTTAAATACTACTTGAGACTGCAATATGTATACATATATTTGATATTTAATAAAAAATGAAAATTTTGGGGGTGCCATGGCACCTACTCGCCCCAACCAAGATTGATGGTTGGGCTTTTTCACTCTCATTACGACCACTCTCTTCCACATATCTATCATTGGGTTCCACTAATTGTTTTTTCGTTTCTTATGGTGACAACATTTAATTGTCCCTTGAGGTTAGGTTAAAGCTACACCGGGAACACACCAGAAGATCTAGAGAAAGAGGCAACTTGTTGAGCCACTTGGGTGATTTCTTTTTCCAACATTTTATTGTGTATGGCCATTTAATCTGTATTAAATACTAATTGCCTAAGAGCTTCATTCATTAACTGGTTTTGATTGATAAATGCCTCATTATGTTTGGTTTGAGTAAATACAAAATTTTCTAGCAAATTTTCCAACTTGAACTTTTGGGGGATATTCAAAGACCTTGGTCCTTGGAAACCAGGAGGTCTAGCCATTAGTTGCGGGATGGGATCATGAGGAGGATTTTTATAGGAAAAATTTGGATGATTCCTCCACCCTTGGTTGTATGTATTAGAAAAAGGATAATCTCTTTGAGGATTGTTATGATAATTAACTTGCTCGTTACCCGCCCCACCAATAGAAGACATTTCGACTTGGAATTCAACAGCCATAAATTTCACAAGGTGAAACATTTCGTGTGACATCATTTACATTTAATTTTTCAAATTTTTGAAACAATGCATCTACCTTAGAAGCAATATCATCTAAAGTATCCACTACATTCATGTCGCATTTCTTTTGAGGAAATCGGTCACTTAACTATTGGTAGGGATTTTGCGCCATGTCTTCAATAAGAGCATAGTCATCTTCTATGTTATTGTTCATCAATGCTCCTCATGTGACAACAACTATTGTCATTCTTGTAGTGTTTGAGAATCCATTGTAGAATTTATGGATAATTAACCATTTTTCCAGTCCATGATGAGGGCACAATTCAAAATCTCCTTAAAATGCTCCAGAGAATCATAGAGCGATTCTCCATCTTTTTGAGAAAAACATGTGATTTGGTCTCTCAATTGTCCAATTCTGCTTTGGGGAAAATATTTAGCAAGAAATGCTTTCTTTAACTGATCCCATATGGTAAGGGATTCATAAGGCAATGAATGTAGCCAAGCTCTAGCTCTATCCCCTAATGAAAAAGGGAAGAGCCTTAGTCTAATGGCATTACTAATCACTCCATTCATTTTCAAAGTGTCATAATACTCTAAAAAAAGTAGACAAATGGAGGTTTTGATCTTTCGTTGGAGTACTGGAGAATTGGTTTTGTTGTACCATGGACAACAGCAAAGGTTTTATTTCAAAATTGTCTGCCTCTACCATTAAGTGCGCATTACTCAATTGCGGTCCCATAGTATTGGGAGAGGCATACTCTTTCAAGGTTATATTTTCAGCCATTGTTCTTTTGCTTGTTCAGAAATTATTTGCTATTTTTTTCTCCTATGGAAAAATCTTTCTATCTCAGATATTGGTTCAACAAGATTCCCAAGACTTTGAATTCTTTGCACTCAAAGAAAGAGAACAATTAGTAACAGGAAAATAAAAAGAAGTTTCAATCTAATTGGTATAGAGAAAGAGAATTAATATCAAAATCAAAGCCCCTACAACAACGCTAAAAACTTGATAAGCCCGCAAGTATACAATATTATCACATAGTAAAAATTATCGTTCATACAAGGACTTTGTTATGAGTACCAATCTTTCTTTACTATGATGATTAGAAAAAACGAAGATTGTTGATAAAATGATTTTTGATTAAAATTTGTAATAAAATTAAAGCCTTGGGATAAATGCTAAACTTTTCACAATGATAGATATAATAAAACTAATTTTCTCCAAGTCATAAATGCTAAACTTTTAAAAATTAGATGAACAATTATAACCAATGTCTTCTTTCAAAGAGCAAAAGTGTATTTCAAAACTAATAATCAACCAATTTTCATGATTGATGTATTAGCAAAATCTATTAAGAGAAGCTATCTTTCATGATTTAAAAAAAAAACCAAATCTAAATTCATGATTTAATTCTCCTGTCCAATCTTATGGGTCAGATATCAAATTCCACTTTTCAATGATTCGTTTCATATCCAAGTACAATCATGATTCTTTCTATGATTGGATTAAAAGATCAACACCCATGACAAAAAGAAGGAAATAGAAATAGTTAGAGATCCATCATTGGAAATCCTACAATCCCAAGACAGGGGAAATCTATTCATTCATGATCATAGTAGATTCAAATCTAAAATATAAAGACATTGAAAATATAAAGGAATAGAATAAAATAAGAAAACTGAATATTATTAAAACTAGAAAACTACTAAGAAAATAACAAGAACAAAGACAAGAGTAACAAAAGAGTTTGTGAGTAGGAATGTGTGTAAAATAAGTATTTTTGTCCTTTTTATAGCCGCATGTGCCTTCATGGACTTTGATTACAAAAAGCCATCTGAACTTCATAGAAGAAAAACAGTTTAGCAGCATAAGCTGAGGAGATTACGATCGTAATGGCCATTATGGCCATGTCGTAATATTTATTGTATTGGATTGCCATAAGTCCTACTAGATATCACTTTTTCTTTCATCTTCTTGATTAGAATAGACCATGACTGCACCACTTGACTTCACGACTTTTATCACTATTGCTTTGCACCCAAAATCTTCACTTATCATAGCAATCAAAACAAAATAAAAAGGTAGTGAAATAGAACAAAAACTAGATTTAAAACATCATATTATACTATTAAAGAAAACTATAAAGACAAATAAATTCTAGATCATCATTGTGATACAAAGTCACCTAAGATTCTACATTTGTTAGTAGGATATGTAACAAATAAAATCATATATCAAACTAAGTTATAACTCTAAATTAGGAGGATATAAACAATTATACAGTCTTGGTCGATTTAAAACAAGAACAATAAATGTTAGAGGGAAAACATTACAATTTAATTATTTTTCTTGTTCAAGGCTTTTTCTTAATATATTCTATTCAATTAAACTTTGCCTTTTCTTTTTTCTTTTATCTTTTTTCTTTTCTCTCTTCTTTTAAACTTTGTCAACTTCAATACCAATGTCTATTTTTACAAAATGTCATTGTATGATCTTGCAACCAGAATCTTGATAAGAGATAAGCCTTTATAGCTGGTATACATACCACTTTGAAGTTATTCTTATAACTCGTGTCATCTTACACTTTTATTTTATTGAATGACATCATCTTTAGATGCAAACATTGAAGTGTAGACATTATATCAGATTTCTTGTTAAACCAACTATCTCCTCGTCTTCACTAACTTGGTAATGTTGATTTCCCTCGAGCGTTTTATCATCAGATGCTAATAATTATATGATCATTTTCAAATGAGTTATGCTTCTTTTGAATATGTTTTACTAAATGTATTCCTTGCACACTCAAAGTAATCATCAACAGATAAATTTTTCTCTTGTTTATGTATTTTGTTATCATCAAAACACTAGAGTAACATTGTATCATAATCATGTCTCTTTAAATACTAATTAGTTCCTTCATTCAAAGTTATCCATTCATAAATGCACCATGTCTCTTTAAATGCTAACATGTTCCTTTATTCAAAGTTGAACACTTTCATTCATTCTTCATTATCCATTCATTCAATAACACAGTCAAAATTAAACACTTTTGTTAATTCTTTTTCGTGTGCGATTGTGATTTTGAGAGAAAACATTAAATGTGATATACATTGTATCAAATGATTGTTCCACAAATGAGCAATTATGTTTTAATTTGTTGCATTGTGTAAGGGTTTGAAATGAGGATCTTCTTACTACTAAATTTGATGATTACTTTAGGGTGATTCTCTCTTGCAAGTTTGAGGGGGTTGTTTTATCTTGAAGATAGTAGTTTATATTGTTCTTAAAAGCTTTTCAAGAAATTTGGTTTTTGAGTGATTAGAAACTTGCATTAAGAAAAATTCTATTTTTGAACCATATTCATTGTGTTGTTAAAAAACAGTTTAAGAAATAGTTTTAGAAAAGATTCAAGTATCATGAATTATGTTTAGAGTGAGTTTTTTGTTTGGTAGAGTTTTCTATCAAGTTAGTTACATTCTCTTCAAGTTGATATTAATTCTATGTAAGTATATTGATTGAATCAATAATGAATCAATCATTCAAGATCTTCTTATTTAGAGTGCTAAACATTAATTAATTATTGAGATTAGAGTTCATTGGGTATGCATTGTCAATCTAAACAGTTTTATACTAACAGTTAACATAAGTCATTGATCGTATGATTATTGATTGATAAAAGTTACAATCATATAATGAGATAATAAAACCAATAATTCATATTAACTAATAGTGTAAAATTGGTTGACAGTGCCAATGCATAGTCTTTTTCTCTTGCGATTATTCTACATTTTTCTGCGCAAAATTCCAATACGAATAGATTTATTCATTACATTTTCACTAAATATCTACTTAGGAGTCATCTCATCTAACATATATGATTTTTAAATTTACAGATATTTAATTATAATGATAAAAAAAAATTAATCTAAGTGTCGCTTTAATCTCTTGCCTTATCATCCATTCACGTTAACTCTATTGATGTCACAATGTCACAATGTACATCAAACAAAATGACTGGTATTCTTTTAAAAAAATGTATTTAGATTTTACCTTTTTTTTTTTGGTAGAAAGGCTCTACACTTTTAGACCGATTTAAATTTCTAAAGTAAATAAAGTATAAAGTAAAAAAATTAAGGGTTATATTATAACAAATGGTTAATTATGATGTATTTATTTACAATATCTACCTTTAATTTCTTATTCAATCTCCGATAATATTCACTTTTTTCTTAAATGATATTTAAGCACTTTAGATGAGTGAGATCCCTTTTAGACAACAAAAAAACTTCATCTGTTTCATTTTAAATATTTCATTTTTATTTTTCTTTATTTCAATTTTTTTTTATCATTTTACATTATCAATGTAACATAAATTACTTTTTTTTTTATCAATATATTTTTATTTATTATATTTTAACTCAAATTCTTTTTTGAGTACATACAATTTATTTCATAGTTAAAATCAATAAATTAATTTTTTTTTAAAAACCACGCACATAGAGAGTCAACCTCATTTTCTTATCCATATTACAGAACTTGTGCCAACAGACGAAGACACGCATAAACCAATCACTAGAAGTCTCTACAAAAGAAAAAGCGAAAACAAAAACCCCGATCCATTCCACCGAACCCCAAAACAAATCAATGGCCGCCGCAGCACCGCCACCACCACCGACGGAACCCTCCACAAAGATGCCAGAAACCGCCCTACCACGTCACCCAGTTTTCACTCGCATCCGCTTAGGTATTGCTTCCGACGTTCCCTACATCCACAAGCTAATGTATCAAATGGCCGTCTTCGAACGCCTCACACACCAATTCTCCGCCACCGAATCTTCTTACTCCTCTACCCTCTTCACTCCCACCAACCAACCCTTTCAATCCATCACCATCTTCATCCTTGAAGTTTCCCCCAACCCTTTCACCGATACCCATTTCGACAACGACCCTTTCTACAAACCCTCCACAAAAGTTGTGAACTTGGACCTCCCAATCGATGACCCAGAGAAAGAATTGTTCAGAACACAACATGGAAATGAAGTTTTCGTTGCTGGGTTTGTGTTGTTTTTCCCTAACTATTCAACTTTTTTGGGGAAACACGGGTTCTATGTTGAGGATCTGTTTGTGAGAGAGTGTTATAGGAGGAAAGGGTTTGGGAGGATGTTACTTACGGCAGTTGCGAAACAGGCTGTGAAAATGGGGTATGGAAGAGTGGAATGGGCTGTGCTTGATTGGAATCTTAATGCTATTAATTTTTATGAGGATATGGGTGCTAATGTCCTGCAGGAATGGAGACTTTGCAGACTCACTGGGGATAATTTGGAGTCTTATGGAGCTACTGATTAAAATTATAAGGTTTTCTTTCTTTCTTTAAGAGAAAGAATTTGGGTTTGGAATTTGACAACATTTTACTGTCGTTTGTTTTAATTTGAGTTTCGACTTTGCTATGTTGTTTTACTGATGCAAACTACTTATCATTGTAATTGGATGATGCTGTTCTTATTAAGTGTGTGTTATTGGTCTATAATATGAAAATTTGGTTAATCGTTGTTATTATGGGTTAAATGTAAAGCTACTACGCAAGTGTGTGTTTTTTATTTATCTTAGAGGAGCATTGGTAACAGAGTTAGCCTTCGATTCAAATGTTCTTATGTTATAGACATGTGGATTGTAGAGTTAGCCGCCTCAAATCTGCATAGTTTCTTCCCTACCAATTTAGATTGAAAGATCTTTTTTTTTTTTTAAATCTAAAACTGATCCATGGAGTCAAGTGTTGATTAATACATGATGAAGGTGCATTTGTCTATGAGTTTTAATTTTTAATTTTTTTATTGAAACGATGGTTAATGTAGCTAATTGGCTTCTCGAACCTCCCATGCTAGATTGGCTCTACTAAGAACAATAAATAATTTTAAAAACAAACCACCTCCAGGTGTCTCTTTGCTTCTGATTTCGTGGCTTTTTGTTGTCAAACAGCGGTTCATGTGCAGGATATTGATGTCTTGCATATTGACTATATTCTATTATAACTAAACCCTAAACTTATTGAATCTGTTTATGGACACGGAGGCAGTCTTTTAAACAGTTACCAACGTTAGCTCGGCTTACAAGCCGAGATGGGATAAAGCATAAGCCCAGATGGGATAAAGCATGCCATAAGCGTCTTAGGCGAAAAGGAAACAGCCAACTCATAGACGTAGATTGTTAGATTTGTATTCCTTAACCATTTTTGTCACATGTCTCTTTGGTCATCCAAAAAAAATCACTTTAGATGGTGGTGTTTGGCCAGAAAGTGTGGCAGGAATCAACGTCGGAGATCCGATGGTGGGGGTGTATCTTCAATAAGAGGCTTATATAGTCAACAAAGAAGTGATATTAGTTTTGGGCCTAATTCAAAGCACCAAAGCTGAGTCCGGTCTGGAATAGTTGCCCCTAAGTCTATTGCTTATGTCAAGAGGGATCGACTTGTAATAATGGTCGTCTGTGGTGTGTTAACCTACAAGATTGCTCGAAACCCACAATATCTATGTATATACATGAGGGGCGATGAATGTCGTGATGTGTTTTGACCTGTGTCATGTTCGCGTTAGATGCTTGATTTTAAAAGTTGTCCTTTGGTGTTCATTTGAGTTCCTTGAATATTTTGACCATGGTGCGATCTTTTGGTATTCATTTATGTTCCTTGAATGTTTCGGCTATCGTGTGATCTTCTTCAGTTATATTTTCATTGACCATCATGTGATCTTTTATTTTTTACTCGTTTTGCATGCTTATCTTGACCATCATATGGTCGCTTAATTTGGTTTCGTTAGTTCGTTCGAGGAAGGGTTCCCTGGCCAATGGGTATTTCCAATTTTCCTTATTCGCCAAAGTTAACCGTTGACTTGAGGTGGACTTTCTTAGGGAGACCCTTTCTCAATTCGATGGCTAATGGAAAAGGAGGATTTTTGGACCATTATGCAGTTTCAATTCGCCGTAGTCATTTGACATGATGTCATCATTGTGGGTCTTTATGACCTTTTGGTCGGCTTTCCTCTTTTGGATAGAGTATTATGACAAGGTTTAACCTGCACATTTTCATTCATGAATCTCATGATATGGGTACATTCTTTACACTTGTTTTGTGAACTTCAAGTATTACATCTAGTATCTTTTTAGCTTTGCTGCATTCAATGTTTTCAGAATGGCTTGACTGGCTAGATGTGATTTGAATGTCATGATTCTCTCTCAATCAAGCGTATGAACTCAAAGGGGGAATGTGGCGCGATGAAGCTGAAAGCTATGATTTTATTCAACTAAGTGTATGAGCTCAGAGGGGTAATGTGACTTTTGTAGTAATTAACTCCTGCACAATGAATACATGCTGATATGAATCCTATTTGCAATAATTTATTTTAAGGATCGTTCTAGGTTGGAAACTTACAGATTGAATCAGAAATCGCGTATTGCTGGAGAACGCAATAAACGGAGCTACGAAACTCAGAATCAGCCGATTCCAAAACGAGGTGAAAGATGATGTTCTGAAACGCAAGTTAGGATGTTGAATCACCGAAAACAAGTGTGTAGAACTCGAGATATGGTAACAGGTTACTGAACACGAAAATTGGCACAATTTGTGTATTAGGGTTTGATGTAAAGGAAACTCAAACTTATTATTATTCAGTAAAAGAACCAAGAACAGAATGACGCCACAATCTAGGGATTGATAAGCCAAAAAGAACGCCACAAGGATTAAGAACCTTGATAAGTTCAAATTGAATTCTTTCAAGAACTCTAGAGAGCAAAAAGCCTCACAAAATTAATGTTCTAAAAATCCCCTCAAAAAAGATAAGAGTTTGCCTTTTATAGTGGCACCTCCTTACAAGTTATTTAAATTTGGCCCAACTGAAGTTTTTTTCAATTAGACCAAAATTTCTTACTAATTCAGTCTACTACTTAAATTAAAACTAATATTAAAATTTGATAACACATAGAATCAGCCTTCATTCCTTAGCTTCTTCAATTTGGATTAAGCAATTAACTATCTTGGGCTTCAAGTCTTCATGAGTTGTACTTGTTTCAAATAAAGTGGTTATCAAGTTATTTAGAACCTCCTTTGCCTTTTTTGACCTTGCTCTTGTCATTGGAGTTCCAAGATCTTGAATATCTTCTATGCTTCCTTCCTTTGTTATGCATTCTAGTTCCTCATCATTCCCTCCTTCTTGAACTGAATTTGCCCTCAAATTGCAATCTTCTTCATCTGCATCATACGGAGACAAATCAGCCACATTAAAAGTAGGACTAACAACTTACTCACTTGGAAGATCTATTTTGTAGGCATTATCATTAATTTTGGTCAGCACTTGAAAAGGTCCATCGCCCCTTGGTTGAAGCTTAGATTTTCTTTGAGAAGGAAATCTTTCCTTCCTTAAATGAACCCAAACCCAGTCACCTGGCTCAAATACAACCTTTTTTCTTCCTTTATTAGCTTGTCGAGGATAGCTATCCACTCTCTTTTCAATTTGTGCCTTTACCTTCTCATGTAATTTTCGAACATATTCAGCCTTAGCGTTCCCATTCTTATGAATTAGAATAGAACTACTTGGCAAAGACATTAAATCAAGAGGAGTGAGAGGGTTAAAACCATAAACAATTTCAAAGGGAGAATAACGAGTAGTGCTATGAACAACCCTATTATATGCAAACTCAACATGGGGTAAACATTCTTCCCAAGACGTAATATTCTTTTTTATTACAACCCTTAGAAGAGAAGAAAGAGTTTGATTCACTACCTCAGTTTGGCCATCAGTTTGTGGGTGGCAAGTAGTGGAAAAGAGAAGTTTAGTTCCAAGCTTACCCCAAAGTGTCCTCCAAAAGTGACTAATGAATTTAGTGTCTCGATCACTCACAATGCTTCTTGGTACACCATGAAGTCTAACTACTTCTTTAAAGAACAAATCTGCCACGTGACAAGCATCATCCACTTTTCTGCAAGCTATGAAGTGAGCCATCTTGGAGAATCTGTCCACCACCACAAAAATTGAATCTTTTCCGCTTTTAGACCGAGGAAGACCTAAAACAAAATCCATAGAAATATCAATCCAAGGGGAGTTAGGTATTGGTAAAGGAGTATACAAACCATGAGGCATAACTTTGGACTTAGATTTCTTACAAACAATGCATCTTTCACACAATTTGCGTACATCACGTTTCATGTGTGGCCAATAAAAATGTTCATGCAGCATGTCTAAAGTCTTTTGTACTCCAAAATGTCCCATTAATCCCCCCTCATGTGCTTCCTTCACAAGTAAATCCCTAATGGAACTTTTAGGCACACATAACCTCTTTTCTTTGAACAAATAGTCATGATGTTAAAAATACCTATTTTGGGCAGCATGCACACAAGATTTATATATTTGAGAAAATTCAGGGTCATGTTCATACAATTCCTTAATTACCTCAAAACCAATAAACTTAGTTTCAAGAGTAGAGAACAAAACATACCTTCTTGAAAGTGCATCAGCAACAACATTTGACTTACCTTTTTTATGCTTGATCACGTACTGAAATTGCTCAAGAAATTCAACCCACTTGGCATGTCTCTTGTTGAGCTTACCTTGGCTATTTAAATACTTCAATGATTCGTGAACACTATGGATTACAAATTCCTTTGGTAAAAGGTAGTGCTGCCATGTTTGTAGTGCTCTCACTAATGCATACAACTCTTTATCATAGGTAGGATAATTAAGAACAACACCATTAATTTTCTCACTAAAATAAGCAATGGGATGCCCCTCTTGCATCAAAACAGCCCATATCCCCACATTTGATGCATCACAGTCAATTTCAAAAGATTTAGAGAAATTAGGCAATGAAAGAATAGGTGCATGAGTCAATTTTTCTTAAAGGGTAGAAAATGCTTGTTCTTGTTTTTCACCCCATTTAAATCCCACATTCTTTTTAATCACTTCATTTAAAGGTGCAGCTAATGTACTAAAATCTTTAACAAACCTCCGATAGAAACTAGCTAAGCCATGGAAGCTTCTTACCTTGTTAACATTCTTAGGAGTTGGCCATTCTTGGATAGCTTTCACTTTCTCTTGATCAACCTGCACTCCCTGTGAGCTAATAACAAAACCAAGGAAAACTACATGATTTGTATATAAAACACATTTTTCCATGTTTGCATATAATTTCTCACGCCTAAGAGCTTCCAACACACTTCTCAAATACAAAAGATGATCATCATAAGATTTGCTATAAATCAAAATGTCATCAAAGTAGACCACAACAAATTTCCCTAGAAACTCCCTTAACACATGGTTCATCAACCTCATGAAAGTGCTTGGTGTATTTGTTAATCCAAAGGGCATGACTAACCATTCATACAAGCCATATTTTGTTTTAAAGGCTGTTTTCCATTCATCTCCTTCTTTAATCCTAATTTAATGATATCCACTTTTAAGATCAATTTTTGAAAACACACAAGAACCATGCAATTCATCCAACAAATCATCTAATCTAGGAACGGGATGTCTATACTTTACCGTGATATTATTGATGGCTCTACAATCAGTGCACATCCTCTAAGTCCCATCTTTCTTAGGCACAAGAATAACGGGGACTGCACATGGGCTTAGGCTTTCTTGCACCCATCCCTTTTGCATCAAGTCTTCAACTTGCCTTTGGATTTCTTTGGTCTCTTGGGGGTTAGCCCTATAGGCCGGCCTGTTGGGCAATGAAGCACCTGGAATGAGATCAATTTGATGTTCTATACCTCTTATAGGTGGCAGGCCTTGAGGAACCTCTTTGGGAATTACATCATTAAAATCCTGCAACAAAGAAACAACTTCACTATGAAAAGAATTAGTAAAATCTGCAACCTTTAAGTCACTTTCCTTGCTCAACAGCAATAGCATTGGCTTTTTTAATTGCATAGCCTTTTTCACCTCTTTTTCTTTTATGAACAAATTTTGTGTTTTTCTCTCTTTCTTTTCACTCTCTTTTTCTTTTTCCTCTTTCTTTTGACTCTTTTTTTCTTTTCTCTCTTTCTTTTCACTTTCTTTTTCTTTTCTCTTTTTTTTTCTTTTCTCTCTCATTTTTGATTCATCCTCACCAACCTCTCTTGGAGACAAAGGAGCAAGAGTAATTTTGCGTTCTTTGTGTACAAATGAGAACTTATTTGTAAACCCATCATGATTGCTTTTCTTATCATACTGCCATGGCCTTCCGAGAAGCAAATGACAAGCCTCCATTGGTACTACATCACATATAACGGTATCCTCATACTTCCCAATAGAAAATTTCACCTCCACTTGCTCACTCACAATCTACTCGCCTTCCTCATTAAGCCATTGAAGTTTGTATGGTTCTGGGTGGGATTTAGTCACCAGGTTCATTTTTGACACCATTCTTGCACTTGCAACATTAGTGCAACTTCCTCCATCTATAATTAAAGAACATAACTTACCTAGGATGAGACATCGAGTATGAAAAATATTATTCCTTTGTGTTTCATCCAAGTCTCTTGATTGGCTGCTCAACATTCTTCTAACCATGAACAAGTCTCCTCCCTCGGCAACTTCTTCCTCATTCTCTTCATCACTAGATGTAGCAGATTCAGAAGATGATCCACTAGTAATATCTCCATTCTCCTTAAGCAGCATGCTCTTCTTAGTTGGACATTCAGAAGCTATGTGACCTTTTCCCAAGCATCTGAAACATTTAATTTCACTACTTTTTGTTTTCTTATGAGCATCATTGACTTTATTTTGAATTCTCTGAGGTGCAACTGTGGATGTGTTTGATGATGTACTTCCCTCCTTCTTATTTCTATCCTTCCAACTAGAGGAACTAAAGTTAGAAGAACTCTTTCTTACACCTTTTCTCTTCAGTTGTTGTTCTACCTTAGTAGCTTGATGCACTAAGTCCTCCAACTCCACATAATTTTGTAATTCCACAACATAACTTATATCACTATTCAGCCCTTGTAAGAAACGTGCCATAGTAGCTTCTCTATCTTCACTAATATTGGCTCTAATTAAGCACACCTCCATCTCCTTATAATAATCATCCACACTTTTGCTACCTTGTGTGAGCCTTTGAAGCTTATTGTGAAGGTCTCTATGATAGTAAGAAGGGACAAATCTCTTTCGCATTAACCTCTTCATCTCCACCCAACTATCCACCATTGGTTCTTCATGCCTCACTCTTTCTTTTTGTAATTGGTCCCACCAAATGAGTGCATAATCAGTAAATTCCATGGCTGCCACCTTTATCTTCTTCTCTTCCATGTAATTATTGCATGAAAATAATTGTTCAATTTTCATCTCCCACTCAAGGTAAGCCTCCGGATCACTTTTTCCTTGAAATGATGGTATTTTAAGCTTCACTCCATCTATTCTATCTCTTTTACCACCATCTTCAGTTTCTCTTCTCCTTCTTCTACCTCCGTCATCACCATGATTTTCTTGATTTTCTAACTGCTCAATTCTAGCATGTAAATCTTCAGTATGTTCCCTCAACATTCTTTGCATCTGAGCAGTTATAGCCTCCACTAACAATCTGTTGTGTCCCCCTTGGGAAGGGCTATCATCACCACCTATTCCTGCCATATTTTAAACAAAAAAAAGAAAACAAACAAAAGTGAAAGAAAAGGACCTCACCACACAGCTCACGTGTTTACACTCTTGAATTTGTCACTCGTGTTTCACTCAATTTAGGCTTTTTTTATAATGAATCCCTCTTGCCTTTTTCCACTCAACTGCTCT
The DNA here is from genome assembly GCA_037974735.1 of Cicer chorassanicum. Taxonomy (NCBI): domain Eukaryota; kingdom Viridiplantae; phylum Streptophyta; class Magnoliopsida; order Fabales; family Fabaceae; genus Cicer; species Cicer chorassanicum. The sequence continues at coordinate 44,468,456 of JBBPBP010000001.1, forward strand.
CTTCAAGTTCTTAATTGAATCAGCAAGAACCTCAATATTTTTGAGTCAAATTGGTACGAAGAACTTAAAATAACACAAAGTAGTAGTAATGTGATTGAAAAAAAAAACAAAATTACTCTTAGGAATTTTGTCAAACAGGTAGTGTGCACTACTTTTAACAATACAACTTTTTTTTTGTATTCTTTTTT
>JBBPBP010000001.1:44487725-44560699 GCA_037974735.1 Cicer chorassanicum
GATGCACAAGATTGGTTAAAAACCCTAATTGGATGAGAATAAGCCTAGGGAGGACGAAAATGACCTAAATGTTCAACCAATGGCACAAAATCACTTATTGGATGCACAAGATTGGTTAAAAACCCTAATTGGATGAGAATAAGCCTAGGGAGGACGAAAATGACCTAAATGTTCAACCAATGACACAAAATCACTTATTGGATGCACAAGATTGGTTAAAAACCCTAATTGGATGAGAATAAGCATTTGGAGGACAATAATGACCTAAATGTTCAACCAATGACACAAAATCACTTATTGGATGCACAAGATTGGTTAAAAACCCTAATTGGATGAGAATAAGCCTAGGGAGGACGAAAATGACCTAAATGTTCAACCAATGACACAAAATCACTTATTGGATGCACAAGATTGGTTAAAAACCCTAATTGGATTAGGATAAGCCTTGGGAGGCAAAAATGACGTAAATGTTCAACCAATGAAACAAAATCACTTATTGGATGCACAAGATTGGTTAAAAACCCTAATTGGATGAGAATATGCTTTTGGAGGACGAAAATGACCTAAATGTTCAACTAATGACACAAACGTACTTATTGGATGCACAAGATTGGTTAAAAACCCTAATTGGATGAGAATAAGCCTAGGGAGGACGAAAATGACCTAAATGTTCAACCAATGACACAAAATCACTTATTGGATGCACAAGATTGGTTAAAAACCCTAATTGGACGAGAATAAGCCTAGGAGGACGAAAATGACCTAAATGTTCAACCAATGACACAAATGTACTTATTGGATGCACAAGATTGGTTAAAACCCCTAATTGGACGAGAATAAGCCTAAGGAGGACGAAAATGACCTACATGTTCAACCAATGACACAAATGTACTTATTGAATGCACAAGATTGGTTAAAAATTCTAATTGGACGAGAATAAGCCTTGGGAGGACGAAAATGACCTAAATGTTCAACCAATGACACAAAATCACTTATTGGATGCACAAGATTGGTTAAAAACCCTAATTGGACGAGAATAAGCCTTGGGAGGACGAAAATGACCTTAATGTTCAACCAATGACACAAAATCACTTATTGGATGCACAAGATTGGTTAAAAATCCTAATTGGACGAGAATAAGCCTTGGGAGGACGAAAATGACCTAAATGTTCAAATAATGACACAAAATCACTTATTGGATGCACAAGATTGGTTAAAAACCCTAATTGGACGAGAATAAGCCTTGGGAGGACGAAAATGACCTAAATGTTCAACCAATGACACAAAATCACTTATTGGATGCACAAGATTGGTTACAAACCTTAATTGGACGAGAATAAGCCTTGGGAGGACGAAAATGACCTAAATGTTCAACCAATGACACAAAATCACTTATTGGATGCACAAGATTGGTTAAAAACCCTAATTGGACGAGAATAAGCCTTGGGAGGACGAAAATGACCTAAATGTTCAACCAATGACACAAAATCACTTATTGGATGCACAAGATTGGTTAAAAACCTAATGTGATGAGAATAAGCCTTTGGAGGACGAAAATGACCTAAATGTTCAACCAATGACACAAATGTACTTATTGGATGCACAAGATTGGTTAAAAACCCTAATTGGATGAGAATAAGCCTAGGGAGGACGAAAATGACCTAAATGTTCAACCAATGACACAAAATCGCTTATTGGATGCACAAGATTGGTTAAAAACCCTAATTGGATGATAATAAGCCTAGGGAGGACGAAAATGACCTAAATGTTCAACCAATGACACAAGCGTACTTATTTGATGCACAAGATTGGTTAAAAACCCTAATTGGATGAGAATATTCCTAGGGAGGACGAAAATGACCTAAATGTTCAACCAATGACACAAAATCACTTATTGGATGCACAAGATTTGATGAGGAACTAGAATGCATAACAAAGGATGGAAGCGTAAAAGATATTCAAGGTCTTGGAACTCCAATGACAAGAGCAAGGTCAAAGAAGGCAAATGAGGTTCTATATAACTTGATAACCACTTTATTTGAAGCATGTACAACCCATGAAGACTTGAAGCCCAAGATAGTTAATTGCTTAATCCAAATTGAAGAAGCTAAGGAATGAAGGCTGATTCTATGTGTTATCAAATTTTAATATTAGTTTTAATTAAAGTAGTAGAATGAATTAGTAAGAAAATTTGGGTCTAATTGTAAAAATTTCAATTGGCTCAAATTTAGATAACTTGTAAGGAGGTGCCACTATAAAAGGCAAACTCTTGTCCTTTTTTGGGGGATTTGTTTTATAACATTATTTTTGTGAGGCTTTTTTTGCTCTCTAGAGTTCTTGAAAGAATTCAATTTGAACTTATCAAGGTTCTTAATCCTTGTGGTGTTCTTTTTGACTTATCAATCCCTAGATTATGGCGCCATTCTGTTCTTGGTTCTTAGGGTCCCTACCCTAAACCGTTTAGCTATATAATCGTTATCCCATCAAACGGTTAATCTCAACTCTGAAATCCTAATCCTAAAACCTAGATGGCAATGAGAGTAGTTCACTACTCACTTTTCCTTGTTCTCTCGTTCGAATCTTAAAGGTACGTCGTTCTTGAATATTCTTATTATTGTGGATATGCTATAATTTGTATCTAACCTTGATAATTTCAACATATATAATATATTAAAAATTCGTTTGTTGATGAAAAAGAATTTTAAAGAGATGGTATTCCAATATATATAAAACTATAACAAATTAAGTTACACGAAATTAAATTTTATAATATTTGCAAATTAAATAGTTAGAGGATTAGTGCGAATGACTTAAGAAAATCTTAACCTTTGCCAATATAAGGACAACCATAAACTTTTTAGATTCGTTGGGCGAAAGAAAGGAGTTCAACTCATCTACATATTCACCAAATAGAGTACACTTAAACCAAAAATTGTATTAAAATACTCAAAAAATAAAAACATTAAATTTGGAACAGTTTGATAATAAAGTTGAGTAACATCAAATATTTTAAAATAGCAAACTAAACTAACCCATGTGAATCCAATTCAATAACATTAATTTTCATCTTTCGAAATGTGTATGTTTATAATGTACAATATAGTTAAAAAAAAAAAGATTGTGTAAAAAGATTGATATAAGTTTTAATAAATTGATTAAAACACTTATCAACTAAATACTTGTTGTCATAAGCATCACTGAAAATATCAGCATCTGGTGTATATGCATAGACGTTCATAGGTACTAATCATATTTTAGAGATCAGTATTGAAAAATGAAATTTTAACATAAGAAAAATATACTATCATTTTCAATTAAATCAATTCATTTTGTAAGATCAAGCTTATTAATCAATCAACCATTAACTATACAATTCGAAAAAATATTAACAAAATACTACAAACTAAACACATAAAAACTACAAGGAACTTTTTAAAATCTTTCAAATTTGCTTAGTGAATTTGACAGTCGCTCAGTGAATCCAAAACAGGGGCTAGTATTTTTAAAATTTGTCAAATTCACTTAACGAATTCAAGTTAAAAGCAACTATGTTAGTCCTAAGACTGAATTTGCTTAGTAAAATTATTTTCACTTACCGAATTGCTGCGAATTCTGAAATTTTCCCCTATTTTCACAATCAATCCCCAAGCACTCAAAGTATCAAACTCCAATTTAGAAATATAAATCATCAAACAATAAAACCCACATGCTAGCATCAAATTCATACATATAAACACGTATAGAAAGGAGGATAATAGAAATCACAATCAATCAACAAATCACAATTTAATCTATCATGATGCATGCAAGTAAAGGGGTTTCTAACACTCATCTTTTCAAAAACCCAGATTTCAGTAATTTAACTTCTTCCTAACCAAAATACCCCTACACTCAGGCATTCAAAAATAGGATTTAAGGGAATATGGAAACTTATCTATCGCTAAGCTTCCAAAAAGGGTTTCCTAAATTTTAGTGTGTTGATGAGTTTGATCCTTAATCCAAATCCTTTTACTCTTCTACTCTTTTTTCAGACAGGTAATTGGAGAGTTTGTTAAACGGTAGGAAGGTTTGAGTATCATTTTAAGCTTGCATGTAATTATCTTTGAGGATGGCAATGAAGAAATTGTGATGAAGGTAGAATGGTAGTTGGCCAAGAGGAAAAGAAAAAGGACGGATGTTTGGTTAGTGTTGAGAAAACAATGAAAGTGAGGGAATAAGTGGGAACGTTTGGTCCAAATGAAAAACTTGCTTAAAATTTTAGTTTAACTACTTTTTCAAATATTACTCAATAAACTAAACCTGCAAAATAATTCAAGGAAATTGTTTTAAAAAATTATATTTCAAAAGTTTTGTGTCATTCGAAACTTCCGAAAATCTTGAATTTCCTACTTCGGAAGTTTCAAATTGCTTGAAACGTTTGCAAATGATAGAACTAGCTATTTCAGAAGTTTCGTATTGTTCAAAACTTTCAAAAATATTTTAAAAAACGGGAAATTACGTTTTGAATATTTCAAATTAATCAAAAAGTTCAAAAAAAAAATATCTTACTTGTGCTTCAGATGTTTTGAAATGCTGGGAAAATTTCCCAATTTTTTTTAAAGTTTAAATGGAAAGTTTTTTCAACTTTTTATATACAGTAGAAAAGAGTATAATAAAAAAAAGGTCCAAAAATAAATCTATTTTGATATTACAATCTCTCCACATTCGTTTGATCTTTCCACTTCCATTAGCACCTCCATAGAGAGTAAGTTAGTGTGTGAATTTAAAAATTGTTAAAGTCCCACATTAAAAAGCTTTCATACATTGAGTAACTTTCAACTCTATAAATACTAATGTCCCACATTGGATAATTTATATATACGGGATAACTTCCATCACTATATAAGGAGTGTCAAGCTCTTGTGAAAATGACACAAAAATTGGAAACAACTCCCAACTTTCTCTCTTCTACCTCTTCTGCTCAAAGCACTTCCGAGCCATTTCTCCCTGTCTTTTTGTCCCTTCGATTTTTTTGAGTGATCATAATACCACTATCCTTTTAGTTTTAGAGCGGTTTGAGTGTTCTTAAGTACCATACTTCTAGAGTGACCATTATAGCCATATTGATGGTGTAATTCTAGAACGGTCTTTCTGCAGTGCAATAGAATACAGATAGTGTAACTGAACTATTTTATCCTGGGGACATCGTGGTTGATAGTCTGCCTTGCAAAATTTTGGGCAGTACTGTGAAACGTCTTAAAGAGAGTGACCTAGTCCGCGACTCAACCCAGTAATATTTTCGAAACTCAAAATAGCAATTTTAAGACGTTCCTTTCTGCCTTGTCAACCTGAGAGATTACTGGATCTAGTTCTACTGCTTCTTATTTCAATAAACCGTTTCAGTTTAAGAAATGTCACTTCAAATGATGACAACAAAAAATGTAATTTTTCTTAACTATAAAAAAGTTTGCTAATGTTCTGAAAGATGACATTCTAGTGGTCACAAAAAGAGTTGAAGAAACATAAAACAATTAGAAAGCTTTAGAACTAACCCAATGGAAAGATAATGACTACCTTTGTAAGAATTATATTCTTAATGGACATGCTGATGATTTGTATGATTACTATATATCCAACAATATTGCTATAGATAATTGGGATGCTCAAAAGAAAAAATAGGAAACCGAGGAAGCTAGGGCTATATGTTGTGAGCCGCTACCTCAAGTATCGGGTGACCAATGAAAGATTCATGGAGGCTCAATCCCATGAAATTCAGAAGATAACTCATTAGATCATATCTAAAAGTATGACTTTAGATGATCAATTTCAAATTGTTGTTATTATTGACAAACTGGCCATTTCTTGGAATGTTTTCAAAAATTCTTTAAAGTATAAAACAAAAGAATTTTCTCTAGAGAGTCTGATAACGTGCCATCGAATTGAGGAAGAACTCTAGATGCAAGACTAGAAAGATCAAGTATTAGTTTTTTCAAACAACAAGAAGAAATTCATCGGTGGAGTTCTAAAGCCAACTGGAAAACTACTTAAGAATCAGAACCGCAATCTAAACAACAACCACAAGAATAGGAACCCTCCAAAGGTCCCAATTATGAAGCAACAACCACCTCCTAAAATGACTATGGCTCACAATTCATCTATTATAAATGTGAGAAGCTCTACACAACAGGCTTACCTGATTTAAGAGTGATACGTTGCTATGATAACTGAAATCACCATTGTTGGTGGATCAGATGGATGGTGGCTTGACACTGGAACCTCTCGCCTGAAATCAATATTGTCTGTTATGACTGTGCTATGTTTAAAACATACAGTGCGGCTGAAGATAAGAAAGTGTTGTCGGGAGATTCTCACCCTACTAATGTTGCTGGTATTGGAGATGTAGAGTTGAAGTTAACTTCTATAAAGACTTTGATTTTGAAGGACGTGATGCGCACTCCAGAGAAAAGAAAGAATCTGGTTTCAGGTTTTCTTTTAAATAAGCCAAGGTTTACTCAGTCTATAGGGGAGAATTTGTACACCATTTCTAAAAATTGTATTTTTGTTGGGAAAAAGTACGCCACTAATGGCATGTTTAAGTTAAATGTTGAAATTAATAAAACGTTTCCTTCTACTTACATGTTGTGTAATTTTAATATTTGGCATGCTAGACTCTGTCATGTGAACAACCACATTATTTCAAACTTAAGTAACTTAGGTTAAATTACAAAGTTATCCTTAAATGATTTGAAAAATGTGATTTTTGTAGTCAAACTAAAATAACAAGGAATTCACATTAATCAATAGTTATAGAATATGAGCCTTTAGATTTAATACGCTATGATATATGTGAACTTGATGGGACTTTAACTAGAATTGAGAAACTTTATTTTATCACTTTTATTGACGATTGGTATGAGTATAGTTTTATATATCTAATGAAAAATGAAGCGTTTGACATGTTTAGGATCTTTGTAACTGAAATTGAAAATCGAGCAATTGAGTATAACTCTAGTTTGCTTAATGATTTTTATAAAGTGCGTGAAATTATACATGAAACTACTCCACCATATTTGCATGAAATGAATGGTAAAAGTGAAACAAAAGAATAGAACTCTTACTGAACTAATTATTGCTATTATGTTTAACTCTATTGTTGCATCTCATTGGTGGGGGGAAATTTTATTAACTATTTGCTATGATTTGAATAGAGTTCCCAAATTTAAAATCAAAACATCTCCTAATGAGATTTTGAAGAAAAGACAACTCAACTTATTTTCAAAATTGGGGTTATCTAACTTAAATCTGAATCCCCGATCTCAAGCAAGTTAAACTTACTAGTAAGGCTATTGAATGTATATTTATTGGGCATGCAGTAAACAACTAAGCGTATAAGTTTTATGACCTAAACGCTAAAGTGATCATAGAGTCAAATGATGTTGACTTTTATGAAAATAGATCCCCTTTCAAATAGAGAAATAGTGGAGGCACCGGAACAAGTCATGTTGTCGTGAGGAGAAGCACTGAAAGCAATGAACAAGGAAAAATATAACCTCGAAGAAGTAAGAGAGGAAGTGTTACTAAAGATTATGGACCCGATTATACAACCTTTACTTTATAAGAGGATCCTGAAAATCTTCAAGAAGCTCTATCGACTTTGGATGCAGATCTATGGCAAGAAGCTATAAATGATGAAATGGACTCTCTAGAGTCTAACAAGACCTAGAATTTAGTAGACTTGCCTCTAGTTGCAAATTGGTAGGTTGTAAATGCATTTTGAAAAAGAAACTAAAACTTGATGGAACTATTGATAAATACAAGGTTTGCCTTGTAGCCAAACTTTTTAGACAAAGCTAAAATATAGATTTCGTCGACACTTTTTCACTGGTCACTAGAACTACATCCATTAGGGTACCAATGTCACTTGCTACTATTCATAACTTGGTGGTACACCAAATGAATGTCAAAATTTCTTTTTTAAATGGTGACTTGGAGGAAAAATCTATATGGAAGAAAACAAGGTTTATAAGTTAGGTAAGTCTCTGTATGGTCTTAAACAAATTCCTAAACAATGGCATGAAAAGTTTGACAATTTAATTATATCAAATGAGTTTAATGTGAATGAAAGTGATAAATGTATTTATTACAAATCTAAAAATAACATTTGCACTATCATATTTGGTTCAAACTTTCATGCCATAAATATTTTGAAATCATTGTTGTGTAACAACTTTGATATGAAATACCTCGAATAAGCAAATGTAATTCTTGGAATCAAGATTACTAGGTCAAAAAAAGGAATTTATTTGGATCAGTCTCAATATATTGAAAATATCTTAAAGAAATACAATTAATTTGACTGTCAACCTACTTGCACACCATATGATCCAAGTATGAATCTTTTCAAAAACACTGGTAAAGGTGTTAGACAAATTTAATATGCGAGCATCATTGGCAGCCTCAGGATTAACTGTATGAGATCCGAAAATGCCTATGTCGTGGGACCATTTTGTAGGTTTTACAGGTAGACCTAGTATTCGATTATATTATCAAAGATTTCATGTCGTTCTTGAAGGATATAATGATGCTGATTGGAACACTTTATCAAATGACTCCAAAGCTACCAATGGCTATATATTTAGTATAGTTGGTGGAGTAGTATCTTGGAAATCAAACAAACAAACAAACGATATTGGCTCAGTCCACTAAGGAGTCTGAAATGATAGCGCTAACAACCACTAGTGAAGAAAAGAGCTGGTTGAGATGTTTGCTAGCTGAGATTCCTTTATACGAAAAACCAATGCTTGCTGTGTTAATCCACTGCGATAGTACCACGGCTTTTGCAAAAATTGAGAACCTTTATTACAACGCTAAAAGACGAAAGTTATGTTGTAAGCACAACACAGTTAAAGAGTTACTTTCAAAAGGAGTTGTTAGAGTGGATCATGTGTTGGAACCAAGTTGATTTTATACTTAGAGTTTTGATGATAACAAAAGTATTTTATGAGAACAATATATTTGACTTCAAAGAGTATGAAAGATGATATGGTCAAGATTTGAAGAAGATTTGATCAAGATTTATCTACAAAAAAATATGAACAGAATCAATCTGAAGAATTTACAAACGCAATATGAACAAAATACGAACATAATGAATCCAAAGAATTTAAAATCTCAATCTAAACAAAATAGGAGCAGAATCAATTTGAAGAATTTACAAACCCAATCTGAAAAAACAATTTAGAATTAAACAAGAACTAAATGAAACCAAAATTTTAACTATAAATAGATACTTAAGGTTGAAGAAGAAAATCATTGAAAAGAAGAAAAGAGTAGTCTTTGAGTTCAAAGAGAGAAACACTTGTTCGAATGAGAAATATTCGCTAAGTGTTTTTTCTTAGAGTGTGAGAGTTATTATTATTATTATTATTATCAGATTTCTTTAAAGCAAAAACTTAAAGTTCCAATCTTTTGTATCCAACTTGATAGTGGTTTAGTTCCTTCTTCAATCTAGGGTTATCAAGTTGTTAGGAGAAGACTTGGCTTGTAAGGTCAAGGTGGTTAGTTCCTCGAAAGTCAGGGGTTGTCGGACTGTTTGGGAAAAGTTGGCTTGGAGGGTCAGCGGCTTTGTAATTCAAGTATTTGAATTTGTGTATTAAAGCCTTCTAAATGAGGGGACTGAATGAAGCCAAGTTAGTGGTGAACCAAGATAAATCTATGTGCCAAATTATTTATGCTTTCATTGCTTGCTGCCTCTGAATCCGATTGCTTCTACTCCAAGTAAGTCACCAAAATCGAACTTGTTTTTTATTTATTTACAAATTATCAAAAAATTATCAACTTTGGCAAACAAAATCTAACCCCCTTTCTCGAGTTTGCACCTTGATCATGTACGCACTGATGAAAACTTAGTAGATCCTTTGACAAAATGATTAGCTAGAGAGAAAGTCATAAACACATCCTAAAGGATGGGACTATTGCATATAGATCAATGAGTCACTCCTGAAGATCCCAATAATTAGGTTCGGTAGGTAATTACAAGTCGTGAATTAGGTTAAATGGTAATAATAGTTAGGTTTGCACCGTCAATTGGCATCATAGCTCGGTCTCAAGGCTGAATACTTTATAGTGTTTGAGAAAATATCTAATGGTTCAATATGTCTGGATTCAGTGAAGAATCTACTGGAGGAAACATCAACAGACCACCTCTGTTTGATGGAGAACATTTTGAGTACTGGAAGGACAGGCTAAGAAGATCAAAAGATGTACAAGATGCATCATAAGTCCGAAACATTCATGATAAATGCAATCACCTTCAAGGAGTTTGACAAGTACACCAACAAGGAGATAGCAAGAGTATTTATGATAGTCTGATTCTGAGCCATGAAGGAAGCAAGCAAGTTCAAGAAGCAAAGGCCAACCCCTAGTAAAAAAGTATGAGCTGTTCAAGATGAAGACATTGAAAAAATGTTTTCCAAATTCCAGATCTTGGTCTCAAGACTAAAGGTACTTGAGAAGAGTTATACTCCTGCTGATCATGTGAAGAAAATTCTTAGGAGTCTGACAAGCAAGTGGAGACCTAAAATCACAACCACTCAGGAAGCAAAGGATCTGAATACTTATAAGAGAAGAATTAATCAACTCTTTAGATCACATGAAATTGAGCTTGAAGAAGATGAGCCCAAGAAGAAGAACAAGACTCTGGCTTTGAAATGCAAGCATAAGAAGGTTCTAAAGGCAACATCAGAATCAGAGGATAGTGATTCAGATGATCAAAATCTTAACTTATAGGAAGGGGAGATTGTGTTATTATCTAGAACAATTCAAAGGATGGGACACAACAAGAGGAAATCTTTCCCTAAGAAAGATTCCAAGCAGTCCAATAGAGGAAGAAATGACAATTTTGACAAGAAAAGAATTATCTGCTATGGATGCAATGAATCTGAACATATCAAGTCAAACGGTCCAAATCTGGAGAAAAGGAAACACCAGAGGAAAGATTCCAGACCCAAGAAGAAGAGTCTAATGGCTACATGGGATGATTCTGATGAATCCTCTAATGATGAACAAGCATATTTGGCTCTAATGGCTCATACCAACTCCGCCTCTAGATCCAACACAGATTTTGACTCTAGAAGTGAATCAACAGATGAAGAAATTAAGGTATTTTCTGACATTACTCGATCTGATTTAATTACTGCTATAAATGATTTTTTAAATTAGAATCACAAATTGCCTTTAAAACTGAAAACACTAAGAAAAGAAAATGCAAACGTAACTAAAAAATTTAATGTGTTAAAGAATCAAAGTGTTGAATTTAAAACAGCAAATGCAACTCAGACAACTGATATTACTGAACTTAAAATAGAAAATGCAACACTAAAAACTGATATTGATGAACTTAAGGCTAAAAAACTAACTTTGAAAAATAATCATCGCTCAACGTTAATTGAAAATACCACATGTAACTCTGATAATCATGAAGAAGTATTTCAAGATTTCTTGCTAATGGTATGGAAAGAAGCAAATATGCTTCTAAAATTTATGGAGTTAGTAGAAATGGTAAAAGAGGTATAGGATTTGAAGATAATGTAATTGAACCTAAACCTATTCCCTCTAATATCTTGTGTACTGTTTGCTCTACGAAAGGTCACTCCAAATTATCTTGTCTCGTGTTAAATACAAGGAAAGACAAGTTACCTTTCAAGACTAACAAACCAAGACCTAACCAAATTTGGGTACCTAAGAACAAAATTTTCTATGTTGCAGATGTCCTCAGCAATCAAGTTCAATCACCAATCATGGTACCTAGACAGTGGATGCTCGCGACATATGACGAGAGAAAAGTCTATGTTCCAAGAACTAACACCGAGCAAAGGAGGCACAATGTTGTTTGGAGGAAAGCAAAAAGGACAGATCATTGGTCAAGGTACAGTTGGTAATGGTACTTCCCATTCTATTAAAGATGTCTTGTTTGTTAAAGATCTTAAGCATAATTTATTAAGTAATAGTTAGTTAAGTGATAATAATTATGATGTTATATTCAATCAAAAAATATGTAAGGCAATTAGTCAGAAAAATGGATATGTACTCTTTACAAGTGAGAGGCAAAACAACATTTATAAGATAAATTTACTTAGTCTAGAGAAACAAGAGGTTAAGTGTCTTATGTTAGTAAATGAAGATAAACTAATTTGGCAAAAAAGATTAAGTCACACAAACCATAGATTAATTTCAAAAATGAATAAACTTCAACTAGTTAGAGCTCTATCTAAGCTTAGTTCAAAACTGAATTTATGTGTGAAGTTGTCAAAAAGGAAAACAAACAAAGAACTCCTTTACTCCTAAGAACTCAGTCTCTACCTTAAAGCCCCTTGAGCTCTTACATATAGATCTCTTTATGCCAGTGAAAACACCCTCACTAAGTGGAAAGAAATGGCTTTGTTATAGTAGATGATTACACTAGGTTGACATGGGTAAATTTTTTAAGAAGTACGGATGAATCCCACAAAGTATTTATCACATTTTGAAAACAAATAATGAATGAAAAAGGTCTTAGGATTGTAGCAATTAGAAGTGATCATGGAGGAGAATATGAAAACAAGTTCTTTCAAACTTTTTGTGATGAGAACGGAATCTATCACAACTTCTCCTCTCCTATAACACCTCAACAAAATGGAGTTGTAACAAGAAAGAATAGATCACTCCAAGAAATGGCCAGAACCATGTTAAATGATAAGAATGTTGCAAAACAATTTTGGGCTGAAACAATTAATATTGCATGTTATATTCAAAATAGAGTCTTAATTAGATCTATATTGAATAAAACACCATATGAATTGTGGAAAGGTAAAAATCATACCATCTCTTATTTTAAACAATTTGATTGTACTTGTTATATGTTGAACACTAAATATAACCTTGGTAAATTTGATTTTAGATACCAAAAGTCTACCTTCATTGGATACTCTAAAAGATCTAAGGCTTATAGAGTGTTTAATAGGGAAACTCAGATTGTGGAAGAATCGATACATGTTAAATTTGAAGACAAACAACAGCTTGACCTTAAAAAGTCAAAGCAAGATGATGATAGTGCAGGTTTACCGGAACTAGAGGAAGCAGATGCAGACAAACTAGAAGAACTTGAAAAATCAAAGGATACAAGCATATAAGAAGAATATGATAAATCTTCAAATGATGAATCTAATAAAGTCAAAAACAGTCAAGATAAGTAAGAAGGAAGATTTGGATGGAAGTACAAGACATCGTTTCCTGAAACTCTAATCATTGGAAGTGCAAGTGATCATCTGAGGACCAGATCATCACTAAAAGATACCACTTTGTTTAGCTTACTCTCACCAATTGACCCTACCTTTATTGATGAAGCATTGGCAAATGATGGATGGATTCTTGCAACGCAAGAAGAGTTAAATGAATTTTAGAGGATTGATGTTTGGGATCTGGTACCTAGACCAAAGAAGAATATTATTGAAACCAAGTGGGTTTTAAAGTTCTGAATTTCCAAATCATGTTTTTAAACTTAGGAAATCTTTGTATGGTCTCAATTGATGCAGCTTGAATTTCAAATGAGTGATTGCAAACTTATGGCTACACCAATGCACCTTGCTTGTTCACTTGAAAAAGAAGATTCATGCAAAAATGTTGACCAAAAAACCTATAGAGGAGGAGTGATAGGATCCTTACTTTACCTTACTGCTTCAAACTTGATAGGATCCTTACTTTACCTCCTGCTTCAGACTCACATTTAACTGTTGTTAAGAGAATCCTTAGATACCTAAAAGGAACTACCAACCTTACCTTATTTTACAAGAAATCTCCTAAGTACAAACTGAGTGGATACTGTGATTTTATTATGCTGGAGATAAACTTGCGAGAAAAAGCACTAGTGGCAACTGCACCAAAAGCACTAGTGTTAAAGTCACACATTGGAATGCTTTCATACATTGAGTAGCTTTCAACTCTATAAATATTAATAGTTTACATATGTGGGATGACTTCCATCACTATATAAAGAGTGTCAAGTTCTTGTGAAAAGGACACGAAAACCAATAATGTCTTAAAGAAAGCAACCTAGTTTGCCACTCAACCCCATAATATCTTCAATGCCTAAAAACTTATTTTTCAAAACAGTATTTTGAAACTCAAAAATAGCATTTCTTCCCTCAACTTCATTCATAGTTATCATGCTGAATACCCACTGCCTACACTCCTTTCCATCCATTCTTAACAAACCACGTTTTCTTTCTCTCAATTTGATGGAAACATTATCATGCCAATGCATAATCCTTTAGGACAAACAAAATTGGTATGCTTTGTACCAAATAACAAAAAATTTAAGTCTTAACCAAACTGGTTTATTAGAAACCAATCCCAATAATCACTACGCCAAAAATGACACTTTATAGCGCGTCTTTTACAACGCTTATTAAATACAAGCGCTGTTGTATAATATTTTAAAAATAACGGAGAATACAACAGCGCTTTTTTGACAAGCGCTGTTGTAGGGTCACATAGCGTTTGCAGATAATGTTTACAACTCTTTTACAGCGCTTTTTAAAAAAGCGTTGTAAATTGAAGCGCTCTCACATAACTTTTACAACGCTTTTTGAGCACTTTAAACACAAGCACCGTAAAATGTAGCGCTCCCACCTTATGTTACATAGCTTTTAAAGCGCTTTTTGTGAAAGCGCTGTAAAATACATGCGCTTTCATATAATTAAATGACCTATTAGAGCGTTTTTTATACAAGCGCTGTAAAACGCTTGCGCTTTCACATAATTAAAGGACCTATTAGAGTGCTTTTTATAAAGTGCTGTAAAATCATTCACTTTAAATAAAAATCATTCACTTTAAATAAATAAAAACAAATTTAAAACAAATTTAATACGTTGTCCTAACCCTACGAACCCTCATCTCCTCTACTCTGCGAACCCTCCTTTCCTCTACTGTGCGCCCAACTACTGCTCCTCCTTTAAAACAAATTGAATACGTTGTCTCAGGTACTGTATTTATTAATTTTTTGTTGTCACTAAAATTGATAAATTGTTACATAATAAATCATATAAAATCTATTCTATTTTGAAATTTGTTGATCTGTTTTGTTTTGAAATCAGACTTGGACCTTGGTTTCCATTTTCCAATATTAGATATATATGTGTACTATAGAATGGAATATAGTTATCAGTTGCTTATTATTTGTGTAACTACATTTATATAGGTCATATAAAATGAACCAGAAATGGATGTCTGCCAATCGATTGTCAAAAGAGTATGAAAATGGAGTAAAGGAGTTTGTTGAGTTTGAAGTGAATAATGCAAAAGATCTAAATAGAGTCGTTTGTCCTTGTTTAAAATGTTGTTTTGGAAAACGCGTTAGAGCAGATGAATTGAAAGGACATTTAGTATGGCATGGAATTGATCAAAGCTATACATGTTGGATAAGACATGGTGAGAAAAAAAAATGGAAACATTAATTTTGAGAATGGTTCGACATATGCTTCAACTGATTTCGACACAGATACATATGAGCCGGACCGAGTTGAGGAGATTGCAAAAGCAGTTGAAGAAGATCTTTGAGATTTTCCTAAAATGTTTGAGAGCTTGTTGAGTGATTCAGAGAAACCATTATATAATGGTTGTACTAAATTCATAAGACTGTCTGCGATATTAAAGTTGTACAACTTAAAAGCGAGTAATGAATGGTCTGATAAAAGCTTCACATAATTATTAACACTCTTAAAAGATATGTTGCCATATGATAATGAACTTCCCAGTCGAACCTACGAGGCTAAACAAATTTTGTGCTCTATTGGTATGAGTTACGAAAGGATTCATGCGTGTCCTAACGATTGCATTTTATTTCAAAACGAATATAAATTACTAAAGGCGTGTCCGAAATGCAATGTCTCTCGATATAAGAAGAAAGAATCTACTCCAGCAAAATTCGTGTGGTATTTTCCTATGATTCCAAGATTTGGGCACATGTATCACAGTGAAGATGATTCAAAACACTTGATATGGCATGCAGATGAAAGAATTAGAGATGGAAAGTTTCGACACTCTGTAGATTTTCCACAATGGGCAAAACTTGATCACGGGTATCCTAAATTCGGGATAGAGTCCACATGGTCTTCAAAGTATCTCACACAGCACGTGGCCTGTGATTTTGTTGATTTATAACCTACCTCCATGGTTATGTATGAAGCGTAAGTTTATGATGTTGTCTCTGTTAATTTCTGGACCCAAACAACCGAGGAATGATATCGACGTATACTTGGATCCTTTAATTGAAGATTTAAAAATTATGTGGGAGATAGGTGTGGAAGTTTATGATGGGTATAAGAAATAATGTTTCAATTTGAGGGCTATGTTGTTCGGCACAATTAATGATTTTCCATTATATGGTAATTTATCACGATATAGCATTAAAGGTCAGTGTGCATGTCCTATATGTGAAGATAGTACAAATTGGATGCAGTTGAAACATTGTAAAAAGAATGTATTTCTTGGACATCGTAGATTTTTACCTTATAGTCATCAGTATCGTGGGGGGAGAAATGCATTCAATGGAAAATCAGAGGAAGATAGAGCTCCTGTAGCACCGACTAGATATCAAATACTTGAAAAAGTACAAGGTTTGACCAATAAATTTGGCAAACCTGTTGCGGGACAGCTGGCCAAAACTGGGTGGAAGAAAAAGTCAATTCTCTTTGAATTGCCATATTGGAAGTCATTGTATATAAGACATTTTCTCGATGTGATGAATATTGAAAAAAATGTTTTTGATAGTGTTATTGGTACGTTACTCAATGTTCTAGGAAAGTCTAAGGATGGCACCAATGCAAGATTTGACTTAGTCGATATGGGAATAAGAAATAAATTGGGTCCTGTAAAGAAAGGAAATCGCACATATCTACCTCCAGCCACTCATACTCTATTTAGAAAGGAGAAAATTGTTGTGTAAATCTCTACACGATGTTAAAGTTCTAGAAGGATACTCTTCAAACATTACAAATTTAGTTTGTATGAAAGACCTCAAGTTAAAAGGTTTGAAGACTCGTGATTGTCATATTCTAATGGAGCATTTGCTATCAATAGGTATACGTTCCATTTTACCTGAAAAAGTTCGGCGAGCCATAACTAAATTATGTTTCTTCTTCAAGGAAATTTGTAGTAAAGTGATCGATCCTCAGAAATTACTGACATTGCAGAGGGAAATTGTTGTTACTTTGTGTGAGCTTGAAATGTATTTTCCACCCTCGTTTTTTGATATAATGGTTCACCTTACTGTTCATCTTGTTAAGGAGACACAACTTTATGGGCCAGCTTATATGAGATGAATGTATCCGATAGAACGATATATGAAAATATTAAAAAGGTATGTAAAAAGTAGAAGTCCACCAAAAGGTTGTATTGCTGAACGGTACATTGTCGAAGAAGCTGCTGAATTTTGTACTGGATATTTGTCCAATGTTGAATCCATAGGGCTTCCCATGTCTCGTCATTTGGGAAGAATATCAGGAAAAAGGATAATTGGAAAGAGACTAATGACTATATCAAGGACAGAATGGGAGCAGACACAATTGTATGTTTTGCGCAATGATGATGAGGTTCAACCGTATGTTACAATACACATGGATCAGTTATCTAGTTTGAACATGAATAGGAATCAAAATTGGATAACTCGATAGCACAATCGAAGTTTTATAACATGGTTAAAAAGTCACATAAAGTCAAAGTTTGATGTAGACCCCTGATCAATTTCACAGAGATTGAGGTGGCTAGCAAATGGTCTGAGTTTACATGTTTTTTCTTACATCGGTTATGTAATTAACGGCTACACATTTTATACCAAAGAACAAGATGATCAAACAACTATTCAAAATAGCGGAGTCAATCTCGTAGCTGAAGCGATGCATATCTCAAGTGCAAAACACAAAAATCCAATATATGCAAATCTATCATATTTTGGGGTTATCGAGCGCATATGGGAGTTAGACTACACAATGTTTTGTGTTCCCATATTTGGTTGCAAGTGGTTCGATAATAATAATGGCGTTCGGATCGATGAGTCAGGGTTCTTGCTTGTCGATTTTAATAGGGTGGGATACAAAGACGAGCCTTTTATTTTAGAATCGCAAGCTCAACAAGTGTTTTATGTCACTGATCATGCTGATGATAAATGGTCCGTTGTCCTATCAACCAATAAAATAAGTGATGATAACAATAATGATGAAGATGTTGGTAATGATCTTTTCTTTGCAACATCACAACCACATGAAATTGATTAAACTGATGATGGTTTATATCATAGAGATGATCATGATGAGGGAATTTGGATTAATTCATCGTTTCGTATCGTTAGTGGACAAACAAATGTGAATCCCACCAGGAAAAGAAGAAGGGCACCTTAATGTGTTCAATTGTTTTATATAAGCCATGTAATCTGAAATGAGTTAATGTAATTTAATTGTTTGATCTGCCAGAATTGAGCATTTTAGTATTTAGCTTGAACTGTATTTGATTTTCTGCTTATACTTATTTTCTGCTTATATTTAGCTTGATCTTAGTGTTTTATACTAAGTTCATGTAATTAAAGTGTTTGACCTGCCATAACTGATTTTCTGCTTATATTGAACTTGAAAAAGCTTTGTTTAAGTACTGGGAATTTTTCTTGAACTTGAACTGATCAATATATATATATATATATATATATATATATATATATATATATATATAGGTATTTAACTAATTATTTGGAAGAAAAAAATCCAAATATAGGTATTTTACTAATTATTTAGCATTTTACAGAAACTGAACTTATATTGTAATTTAACATATTTAACTTGAACTGAACTGAACATAAACTTTGTAATTTTACAGCGCTTTTGTCAATAAGCGCTATAAAAAGCCTTTAAAAAAAATAAGGAGGTCACATAGCGTTTGCACATAATAAAACAAAGAGGTCTCTTAAAGCGCTTTGTGGAAAAGCGCTTTAAAAGGCTTTTAATAAAATAAAATAAGGAGGTCTTTTAAAGCGCTTGTTGCATAAGCGTTGTAAAAGAGTCACATAGCGCTTGCACATAATAAAACAAAGAAGCCTTTTAAAGCGTTTTGTGGAAAAACGTTGTAAAAGGGTAACAAAGTGCTTGCACATAATAAAACAAAGAAGCCTTTTAAAGCGCTTTGTGGAAAAGTGTTGTAAAAGGCTTTTAAAAAAATAAAATAAGAAAGTCTTTTATAGCGCTTTTTCACAAGCGCTTTAAAAGGCTTCTAAAAAAGCGCTGTAATAGGCTTTTGAAAAATAAAATAAGGAGGTCTTTTACAGCGCCTTTTCAAAAAAGCACTGTAATAGGGTTTTATATATAACAGTAAATCGCTTCAGATTCCTCTTCATTACGTAAACTTCATACGCTTGTTTCCTCCTCCTCTTCATTCTCCTTCTCATTGCGAACCATCTTTGTTACTAACCCTCATTACGTATTTCTGCAAACCCTACTCTCCTACTAACCGTTCGTATTTTTGCGTTGTTCTTCTTTGTTACTAAGCCTCTTAAACGAAGTTGTAACCCTACGAACCCTACGCATTTCTTAGCACTTTTCAGGTATTGTATTTATTAATTTTTTGTTTCACTAAAATGCATGTTGAACTTATACTGCTATAAACTTAGACTAGTGCATGTTGAACTTGTTGAAGTTATACTGAACTGCATGTTGAACTAGTTGTAGATAAATGGATACCAACAAGGAGTTAGATTGTCAAAATGAAGAAGTTGTCAACACCAAGACTTATGAAAATGAAGTTAAACTTGGTGCAACCGTCATGCAAAATGTCATAAAAGCAAGAAGTAATGGCATAAAATTTGAAGTATACTATACTTTGTTTACTGTTTATTTTTTATCTTTTTTGAAAGCATGTACTTACTATATGAGTTTATTAGGTGGGATGGAATGAAAGTGGTCAACCAATTGACCCCAACAGTTCCATGTTTGTAAGTTATATTGGTGATGTTGTTTGTCAAAATATCCCCATCACAATTGACGATTGGAGAGATAAGGCGTTGAAGGATGCAAAAGATATACTGTGGACTGATATACAAGTAACTTTTTTACTCAACTTTTTTGTTACTTATAATTTTTTCCATTGAAATACTTTACTCAAACTATATCTTTATTTGGTTTGCAGACTGCTTTTGATGTTGACAAGGTGAGAAAGACTTACGTGGTGAGAGTTGCCGGGAAAATACACCGGGGTTTTAGATCTCATCTCTCAAACTGCTATCTAAGAGATCGTGATGGAAATATGAATGTTGAAGCTCCAAAAATATATAAACATTATATATCAAATGACGAAGGGAACGCATTTGTAGCAAAACGTTCAGACCCCGCGTTTGTGGTAAGTGATTAATTTATTAGCATTTGTGTTTTATTATTCATATTCATAGCGTATTTTAAATTTTTACACGATTGTTATTTTTTATATATAGAGTATAAGTAAGGCAAATCACGAGAGGGCAAAAAATCTGACGCATCCATACAAAAAATCTCGTATGGGATATGCACGTCTAGAGCAAAAACTTGTAAGTAATTAAACATCACTTTTATATAATGTGGTACATTATAATCTATAGTTTCTAACTAATATTTTGTTTATGATCTTAACGAATAGCTACAAGAGACCCAATCCGATCAACCATTGGGTCGTCATATCTTGTAGAAGGAAGCTCGTGTAAATAAAGAGGGAGTTGTTGATAATGAAAATGTTCAAAAAGTAATAAAACTTTGTGTAAATATATTATCACTTTAATATTTTTTAATATTGTATTTTAAATATGATATTGAACTTATCTTTTTAATCCTACGTGTATTTTAGGAGAATCTCAAACAAAGTTCGGAAAATCAAGAGGACAACAAAGCTAGTTGCATGGACATACTCGGTAAAGTGTTTAATATTCCTGAATATTTCGGCCGCGTGAGGGGGAAAGGATTTGGCGTAACTCCTAAAAGCTATTTTTCACAAGAGAAGCGCCAAAATGCATCTAATGAGGAAGTACTAGAGAAGCTCAAAGTCCTAACAGAGCAAGTGGCACTCTTGGTGAAGACAAATAAAGACAAGCAACTTTCGGATGAGCTCCAACGTGAAATACAAATGGAGAGTGAAAACGCGAGTTGCAACATTGGTCACAAAAGTCTTCCCAAGGTAATTAATTACTTAATAAAATAAGAAATTCATCCAACCTAATTGTTTCACATACTTATGTATTAACCATTGATTTAGGGTGTCTCTCCATGTGTGCTGTATTTATCCTCCCCTACTCATTGCAAGGTCAGAAAAGGAACATTGTACAATACTTTGGGGGAAGTATTGTACAACACACCGATCCCTGCCAGCCATGTCAAAGTATCATCGGTGATTGCTTTGGAACCAAATGCACCGTTGCGTATACCGGACAACGATGCAGGTATGAAGTATTTGGGCGAAGCAATAGGTAGTTATGTGGCATGGCCCAAACATCTTGTTGCCCTTGATAAGGTATGTTAATTGAAATGTATTTTTAATTGATATGTATATTTAATTGCACGATATATGATTATGATTGATTATATTTAATTGTTGATTTTTTTCCGCTATTAACTTTAATTTCACATTTATTTAGATTCAGACAAAGTCTAAAGGGAATGACAAGAAGATTCCCAGAAACGAGTCAGTCACATCACCGGAAAAGGTTTGTCACATTTATTCTGGCAGGTTTGTCATTTTTTCAGATTCAATAAACTAACAAACTGATTAACCTCATTTTTTCAGATTCAATCCAAACCCGCACAGCAAATCAGCTGCCAGAATAAACCTGCACCACAACTGGATGTTTGTGGTAAAAATAAAGACGACAAACTTCAAAAATTAGAGGGTAATAAAGCTGGCAAACTTCAAAAGCTAGAGGGTAATAAAGTTGCCAAAGTTCAAAAACTAGATCGGGGAAAATCAGTTGCTGCTCCTAAAATAAGACAGGTCGTGTCTTGACATACATGCAAAAACGAATATAGACAGCAATGATTCACGCATCATAAGCATGGATAAAGCTATTTTAGGAGATGAGTATGAAGAACTACTTGAAAAAGAGCACATATACGAACTTTTCAACCACAAGGAGCTGAGTGCTACTGTCATCAGCTTATACATTAGGTAAAAATTACTTTTAATTGCATTTATTGGTAATTAATTTAATTTATTGGTAATTAATCTAATTTGAAATTTTCATTGAAGGTTTTTGTATGAGAAGTTGGTGTGCACACGCATATTGTCAAATAGATTTTCATTTTTGTCTCCGCATAAGCTTTCAATGTTTAAACTCGATCTAGTTAATGTAAAGAAATACGTTGTAGATATCCTATTAGGAAATAAAGAGAAGGATAAGTTGTTCCTTGCACCATATAATTCAGGGTAATTATATATTCTTTATTTATATCTTTTTTAATTTATGAGCTCTTAATTTATTAGTTGTGTAAACAAAATTGCCAACCAAATTTTTGTTGTTGTAGGGCACATTGGGTACTATTTGCAATCAATGCGACATCTGAAGTTATATATTATTTAGATCCCTTGCACAACCATTACAACAATCACTTGGATAGAAAGACTATCTCCGACACGTAAGTAATATTCATTTATTACTCGGATATATATATATATATATATATATATATATATATATATATATATAAAATAATGTGTATGTTAATGCTATAATAATCACATTTATTTATTCGATAGTGCTTTACAAGTTTTCCGAGCTCAAAGAGGTGCTACAGTGTCGAAGCAAAAGTCAAATAACATCACATGGATTCCAATAAAGGTTTGAAATATATGCCTTTAAAATTTTATTTACAATCAATGCACAAATATTTATTGACTTATATGTTTTATTTTATAGTGCCCTCGTCAAACTAACAACATAGACTGTGGGTACTATATATTGCGATTCATGAAGGAGATTGTTGATATGAATCAAACTATAATCCCAAAAACGGTACGGTATTTTCATTATTTGATTTTCATATATAAACTATGTATATATTTGATTCTAACTTATTTATGTTCAATTTTTATATCGCACAATATTTTGACAATTCCAGTCCAACATAGTCTGAAAGAGATCTAACTGAAATAAAGGAAGACTGATGTCAGTATGTGATCGAAATGAAGATTATTTGATCGAAATAAATATGGTAGTTTTGTGATGTTGTGAATATGTAGTTATATGAATAGTTATGTGGTGTTGTCAATATGTGAATATGTATATGAATATGTATTAATTATGTTATGTGTTGTAGTTTGTTGTGAACTGATTGTGTAAATATGTAAAGTTATATAGTTCTGTTGTTATGTACTAATTGTGTACTGATTTGTGAAATGATTGTGAACTAAAAATGATTTTTGGAAACAAGTTAAAAGACAACGCTTTCTAAAAAAATGCCATAAAAACCTCAAACAAGCGCTTTCTAAAAATTCCATTTACAGCATTTTTTAATAAAACTAGAATAAGAATGCACCTACTACAGCGCCTTTTTGAAAAAGCGCTGTAAAACGTGCATAAGAATGCACCTATTACAGCGCTTTTTTGAAAAAACGCTGTAAAATGTGTATAATAATGCATCTATTACAGCATAATAATGCACCTATTACAGCGCTTTTTTGAAAAATCGCTATAAAATGTGCATAATAATGCACCTATTACAGCATAATATTACACCTATTACAGCGCTTTTCAAAAGAGCGCTGTAAAACGTGTATAACAAGCAGCGTGTTTGTAGAAGCGATTTACAACGCTTTTCAAAAAAGCGCTGTAAAACGAGTATAACAAGCGCACAATATATCCACGCATTTTACAGTGTTTTTTTATTTTAAAATGCGATGTTGTATCTTTTTACAACGCTAGATACTACAATGCTTATTTTTTTGAAAAAACGTTGTAAATGGCTTAAAAAAGCGCTGTAAAATGCGCTTTTTCGTGTAGTGATGTTGCCTACGATTGAGGAGCATAAGCGTGCAAGGCACAATTAGTTTCAATGCCAACTGACAGGCTCATCTCAATACTCAACTTAGGACAAATTTAGGTACAATGCATCTATCAAGACTTTGTTTCAGATTAACAATCTCAAACAGGTATTACAGTTTTAAAGTTATAACATGGTTGTTGTTAAAAAATACACACTTTGTTGCCAAATTTGATTAATTTATGTTTTCAACCATTGTCTTTACAGAACTTCACTTGCATTACATTCGCAAAAAATGATAAGATTGTGCCAACCAAATTTGGATGGTATTATGAGGGTTGCACGAGAAAAGTAGATGATCGAATAGTCAAATACACATGCGGATGTGGTTTAGAAGTCACAAACACAATTCCAAGGTCTAACTTAGTCCTTCCCAAATTCTCTTCAAGTATTGGTTTTGTCTTCTACCGTTTAAGCTTACAAATACATAACTATAGCTACTTCCATTATGGCCTTCTTAAGCTCATTGTCAACTTCAAGCCTTCCTAATCACCAAATTAAACTCAAGACGGGAACCCTCATTATGCTATTGCGTAATATAGATCAATTAGAAGGATTGTGCAATGGAACTAGATTGATTGTGACAAGGTTTGCAAATCATGTCATTGAGGCAAAAATCATCTCAGGGGAGAACATTGGGAATTTGATTTATATTCCATAAATGTCTATATCACCTTTTCAGTCGTCTTGACCTTTCAAGCTTATTTGCATACAATTTTCTATTGTAGTCTCTTATTTAATGACTATAAACAAATCTCAAAATTGAACTATGTTGGTATATACTTGCCAAACCCAATTATTAATCATGGTCAATTATATGTTGCACTTTCAAGAGTTAAAAGAAAAAATGACTAGAAATATTAATACACGACATACAACAATAGTTTTGATTCGACCAACAATGTACAAGGAAGTTTTCCAAAATCTTTAAGTGTAAGTACATAATAACTACTAATACTTTATTCACATTGTTTTATTCATGCGTATTAAAATTACATATGTACTAATGAGTTAAATAAATCAATTAATTAATTATATCTAATTGAACACTAACAAAGATCCTGCTCAATAATCAATTTGAGTTGAACCCTTTTTCTTTATTAATCCTTTAAACGGTAGTTGTGAAAACTAACGACATTATTCATTTTCTAATCAAATAATTTGAACAAGTTTCCAATAGGATGCAAAACTAACCTTGCATCCAAAACCGAAGTTATCAAAATCAAGTGTTATTACGTAAATACTTATGAATTTACATCTTTAGGTGTTAAAAACAATTCAACTCAATAGTAGATTCGAAATTTAGTAAATTCATAATGGAGACCATATTAACACAGGTGAATTTGCGAATTTAGAGTAAATTCGTATGAATGCAAACTCTGTAGTGTTTTTACCATAATTTTAAATTTTGGCCCAATTTTTCAAGTCTAACTTAAAATAAAAACCCCACTTCAGCGTTTTCATTAGATTTCTTTTCTATAGTAATTGTCTTCTTGTCGGCATCTCGTCTTTTTCGACGTAAACTAATTTGACGGGACAAGTTTTATGAGGATGAAATTTTACTATAAAGAAACGGTTTAAATAAAATGATACATTTATCTTTATTTTTTCTCTTTCCCTCCATCCAAAAATGTATGACCAAGAGAAAAAAAAATTTACTTGTGAAACAAAAAGAATTACAAGTTAATCATCTAAGTACGATCGACTCGGTGTTCTCCTTCTCTGCAAGCTTATTCAGTGTGTCAACCAGCTCACTCTACTCCTCCTCCTCCTCCTCATCGTTTTCAACAATTAGGTTCATAATTCATTATCCTCTTTCTTTCTACTTTCTTTTTTAATTTTCTATTTTGGGATGCTCTCACACAAATTTAATCCAAATTTAATTTTCTATTTTGGGATGCTCTCGATCGTCCTTCCACATTTTCCAATTTGTTATTAGACTGTGGTTGACAGCTTCTTAATTCTCCTTTAGAAGCAAAAATGAGTAATGGCAAAAAGGTTTTGATTTTCAACAATTATCTTTTATTTTTCATCAATCATGTTTCAACTTTAGTGCATATTATGTTATGGAGTGATTATTATTGATTGAAAAATATTAGCTTGGCAAATTGGCATGATAATGGTTTCTTTATTCATTGCTTAGGTTGGTTCTTCAAAAATTGATGCAATATGGGTTATGCTCTCAATTACGAAGGTGGAATTGTATCTGTAAGTAATAAGTTCCATCTCTTTTGTGGTTTTGACTCCTTCAACCTGCCTTAGTTTCTTTTATTTTTATTGAATATGATTTTGAATTTTAACTTGTTCTTGCCTTGTTAGCTTTGTCAACTTTGTGTAGACATCCATTTTTGTTTTTGTCAATTTAATTTTTTGAGGTGAATATTGAATTATTTTGAAGTTCAAATATGATATTTCAGCTTATGTTTTTTTGGGTCTGTCACTTCCTTTTTTACTAAAACATGTCATAATTTGTTGATCATGTATCTTACAATTCATAATAAGAGTCACTTCTGATTCGGAAAATAAGTCTCCGCATTCACAATTTCAAACTTGATTTGATAACCATGCTTGTGACGTGTAGGGTGGTCACATTTCGTGCAAGTTTTCTGTTGGAGATGCTTGCACCATGGTGTTCACTACCCAAGGTTCTACTAAGGTCGACAATTTGTTTCCTTTTTTTTTTATTGATTTATACTTTTTTCCCTTTAAGTGATTTATTTTGAATTTTTCTGCCTTCTCGATCAGATGCATATGAATATCACATTTTTGTCAGGGTGAATTCTGGTGTTTAGCTCAGCTTATATTGATAATATTGTAGTTTCTTTTAAGGTCTACAAATCTGTGAGATCCAAGTGTTCTCAACAAATATTAGAGGTAAAGACACTCTGTCTTTCTCTTCAGTTTCATCCATTTATGCTTGTTATTATTTACTTGACTAATCATTTTTATATGATAGAAAAAGGTTAGCATATGTTTATCCGTATTTAATTCCTACTGATAATCTACTGTAGGAACCTTTGTGAAAATAAGACATCATCAATCTAGCTATAATCTCTATCTTATTTAAATAATTATTCATTTAATAGTTAACTATCGTACAGTTGGGTAAGGAAAGTTTTTCTTGTTTTTTCAGAACATCAATAGTACTATAAAAGGCTAAAACATCAATAATTTGGAAATGGAAGAAGTAAAATTTTGTTGAGATTCTAATATTGAGGTTAAGGTTTTTTATGACATAATACACTTCTACTTCAAAACAATTTCATCGCTTTTCTTTAGTTATGGTTACGATTTAACTATTTTGGGAGGACATTATAGAGTTATTTGTTTTATGTAAAGTCTACTTGATGAGAAAAAGTCTTTAGTTATCATTGTTGTCAGATTTGACTGTTTGTCGGTTTATTGGTTCTAAGTGTCAACTGAGAGCAGCTAAATTCATTTTGTAGTAGGCTAGAGTAGGAAGCAACACGCTTTCAGCCATCATTCCCGATCCCGTAACATGTTTTTCCACTGCAAGATATTATCAGAAACAAGTCTTCACCGTGTCTGTAGACTCAAATTTGGTTATTGTTGATTGGATTACTAGTGGGCGCCATGAAAGTGGAGAAAAATGGGATTTTGATCTATACAGAAGCACAAATAATATATTCTTCGACGATGGTCAACCTCTGTTTCTAGATACGGTAATAGTTTTGCTGTTGTCCTTGTTGTGCTTGTAAGATGTTCATCTTATTTTCTAATGTTAATTTTTAGAATATCTGGAAAATGTGTCAATAGATTTCAATTCCAAAGAGATGATGCCACTTTAATGGGAGTAGACATCCTCTCCATTTATTTTAATAATGCATGTAATCGTGTTTCATGCATCAATCACATTGTTACCTATCACATTTTCCTTTGAGGCCTAAACAATTATCCTTAAGATCGAAAATTAGACTTCCAGAATCTATATGACTGAAAAGTAGCCAATACATCATCTTTTATGGGTTTATTAGTTAGTCTCATTTAGGACTAATTACAGGGAGATATATCTACTCTAGTTTAAAAATTAAGAACTTATGAGCAGCATGTTTTGTATACAACCATTGTTTATTTTGAACATCTTGACATCTCCCTCCTTTCTATTTTTCTTTTTAATTGACTTCTTGTCACAAACAGATGTTACTAGAGAAAGAAAAATTTGGCTGTGTAAAGGAACAGATGCTGGACTACCAAGTTATTGCAATGATTGTACTCCTAGGGTGAGTGATATTGGATTTATGTATTTTGTAAATTGTATAGTAAATGACATGCTTTACTATTTTAGACCAAAGATGCAGTATATCCAAAATCTAGTGCAAGATCGCGTGAAAAGAATTATGTCAGAGCAATTACAGAATTCTTGTGCTGCATTTAGTTACAGAGCAATTACCAAAAAAGACAAGGCTGACTGTTTCATGACAAAGCCAACTTTCGTGGCTTCTTGCAGTGTCTTTGGTCCTAAGGTAAATTATAAATTAGTTGCAGGGTTATTGTTTTTATTTCAAACATATTTTGTTTGGTATTCGCAACCTGTTTTCACGTGTTCAACTCCATTAGCTCACGGGCGGGCTAGCTTAATATGTAATATAAAAGAACTCAGTCTTTTCTGATATACTAATTGAGACTAGCAGCTTCTGAAGAATGCAGAAAATTAATGATAAATTTTGAGTTCCGCAGATGCATAGGACCTCTCCCTCGAATCTATTATTTCCTCTTAAATTCTCAACATAATGGAAGATACCATGATTGGTTACTCTGCCTTTCATGACTCTAATATATGTTACTTATAATCATTGCTGGCTGCAGAAAATTGGTCTTATTGTTCGGGTGGCTTCTGTGACAACTGAATCCGTTTACAAATTTCTTAGACATCAATTGGCTCCATTGGAGCCAATCATCGGGGTGCCACCTTACAGGTAGAGTGAAGTGTTATTTGAATAAAACATAACGGTAATTGCAGACCCATATGTATAATTATTATACATTCTTTCTATTCAATGTATATTATATATTTATGGCAATAAATTTCCCTTCTATTTAAAATTGTGCTATACTTCATCTAACTAAAACCATATTGTATAACTTCTCTTGCCTTGCTGTTATAACCTTCAACTCGTATTCGTCTTTTAATTTCTTTTTGGGTCTTGGACATGCATATGCTTTTATCACTCAGCGAAAAAACAGTTAATTTATGAGTGGCCATGACCTGAATCAGTAATTGAGTATCAATTCTGCTGTTATTTTGTTTGAACAAGGCACATTGCATGTCCATGCCTTCAATATGATTCAATACCCCAGTTTTAGGACAGAGAAAGTGTTCCTAATATTTTAAACCTAACATTGTTAATAACCAAATCTAAATATCTAATAATACTAGAGATTCAATAGCCTGTGCCATTTTTTTGTAATTAGTTTATCTATTCTGCTGAGATTTTAATCATGGAGCTGAAAAATTGAAATACATAACCAGCCTGCTTTACTTGGAGTGACATTGTATGTTGATCAATTTTTACTTTCTAAAATAACTAAACACAGAAAAGGTTTGAAAAAATACAGAGATCCTTTATGTTTAACAAAAGTAACATATCCTTTATGTTTTTTTAACACTTAAGTCCTTTCAGTTGAGAACAATTCCTGTTTAGGTTTTTTAAGTTTTTATTCTCCAGATGTAGTCTTTTAAGTTACATTATGTTTGCATAATTGTCATTTGTCTCACTTTCCACAAAGACTAGTGCAATATAAAAACATCATATTATTAGCAACTCTACTAAATGCTTCAACAATATGCCTCACATACTAATACCTTAGAAAACATATATCAAACCTTATAAATGGTCTACATTTTTTTATTTTCTCTACAACTATTTAGAAACATGTATATTCTTTAAAAACTTGGTAATAAAAGTCTATTCACATAATCAATATCACTAACTTTCTCTACTTGCAAAGTAGTCATTTTCTGGCGTATTTATTATGCAAGTGTAGATCAACTTTCTCACTACGCTATTTGAATTAGATCCTATCAGTAATTTGAGAAAATGGTCAAATATAAAGGACCACTTGCATAATTTAATATAATTTCAAGGTTAATGGTGCAAATAGAATGTAACTAAAAGGACTAAATCGAGAAAATATAAACTTAAAGAGTAGAGACTTATAGGACCTAAGTGTTATAAAAAAACATAAAGGGTCAAAATGTTACTTTCGTGAAACATATAGGACCTCAGGATGAATTTTGCTTATAGATCTCTTTGGTATACTCATTTTCAGGTGGTTTATGAACAAATCTTAAATAGCTACGCTTACAAATCTTATATAAATAGGGGGTATTTGTAATTAAGCAGAGTTTTATGTCGTTTATGAAATAGATATGTAAGTGTCATGTTGTGTCTGGTGTCATGTTTGTGGTAGTGCCTAGGTAGTCAATCCCAAATAGCGGCGCGTCGCGGCCCACTCCAAAAACTAAGATAGCGGGTTGCGGGATACCAGGATGGCCACTATTTTTTTTGGACAAATTACATAAATAATACTATATAAACATATATTTTTATGCAAAATTAACAATGACTCAAACTCTGAAATATTCATAAATACCAATAAAAAGCCACAAGTCTTAATCAAAAGATACATTTAAATACTAACAAAACAAAAGTTAAGGAAATAAAGATAAATATAAAAACAGAGGCAAAAAAAACTTATAAAAAAACAGAAAGAAAAAAAAATCAGGAATAAGAAAAGAAAGAAGGAATAAATAAGAAAGAAAGAAGGAATAAGTAAAAAAAGACAGAACTAAAGGAAAAAAAAAAGCAGAGGACTAAGTAAGAAAGTAGAAAGAAAACAGAGAACGAAGGAAGGAAACAAAGGAGAGAAAGAAAGAAGAACTTGGGTAACGGACGACGGTGGCTGGAAGGTGGGCGGCGGCTGGATCTTGCAGGAAAGGAGGGAGTGTTCGCAATAAACTGGGAGTGTTTGAAGGAGAGAGAAGGACAATAAAATTAGGGTTAAGAGCAAAAAACCTAAAATATCCTTTAAAATTAAAAAAAAAAAACACATCCACGTTTTGGGCCACGAGAAATGCGACCCGAGTGCGACCCGTGACCCGCAAACCCAGCTAGAACGGCCGCTTTCATGTTTCGCGCCGCTCCGCTCCGGCGCGATCCCGCCGCGAACCGACGCTATTGACTACCTAGGGTAGTGCTTTATAAGTACAATGCATAACTATGTTGACTCCATGACATTGTACAACAATTCAGAAAACCTTATTTGGATTGCAAATGGGGATAAGTTGAGCGTTATCATTCTGATGTAATGAATTTCATTTGTAAAGCTTATTTTTTCTTATATAGAAATTTCATCTATACAACTAACAGTTTTTCCATTGATATGAATATAGTGATTCTTCTTAGATATATAATAAGATCTAACCTTTGTGTTCACAATCAAATGCTTTCTGTAAAATTGAAACAAGTTGATCTACACTTAGTTCAACAAAGTCTTCATTTGAGAGAAGAAGACCTATATTATATTCGTCTTCAGTAAAGTCTACTTTCTTCAATGTTGATTTGTAACTCATATCAGCTGATAACGGGGGGCCTCTTGCAATAGCCACCTGTAAAATGTAAAACCAGAAAAGAAAAACTAAGTTTAAGAAAAAGATGGGTGTCAAAGATGTGCTGGCACTTGTAATTGTACCAATTCAAATTTTAGTAAAATGGGTGTCATATCTTAGCAACAGAAATCTAATGTATTCTTAGAACTTTAAGATCCATCATTTGGCAGTTTCACTTTAAGCTAACTTAAGAGAAAGAAAATGAATTTTTGACAATATGAATGCAATAAGAATGACATGATAGTGCATAATTTTTCTATGGAATCTCATGTGATTGAAATGAAAAAGACATTTCAATTCATTTGTTACTTTGTGAAGATCTTCCATTTTTAATGTTTTAGTCATATAACCCAAATAAATGTTGATGAGGAACTCACACAGTGTTTTTCTCCAAGTTGCAGCAACCAAAATCTCCATAAAGCCATAACCTTCCCATCCATTGTAGCTGATATATTAGTCCAGTTTGTGTGAGAAAACTCCACTTTATTCAACCCTTCAATAAGTCCACTCCCCATGGCTTTAACATATGCTTCCTTTAGGCTCCAATACCTACACAAAGCAAACGCATCTTTTACTTTCATATCAATTTCTATTGACAAAAAATGCACAGATAAAGTATAATAATACATACCTGTAAAATTCAATTAAGACATCATTAGAACAAGTACCAGCATGGACAATGCTATCCCATTCCAAAGATGAAAAGTATGATGAAAAGAAGTGAATGAATTCTGTAACGGTTTCATTTTGAGGCATATCAAAAGAGACAATGTCTATCCCCACAAGGCATAAAGGTTCTGATGCTATGGCCACATAGTCCCCATGATGGGATATATTGAAATTAAAATTTGGAAAATATGCAGTAAGACCCAATTTGTCATAATCCAACAAATCCAAATATGGTTTTCCTTGGGAAGTTCGTTTAATGATGAAATTATGTTGAGGCAAGAAAGGGGTGTTGAGTTTGATTACATCATTTAGAAGGGCATATTGAAGCATTCGACTGATAAGTGCCCGTTTCTGGTCTTCAGTTTTAAAATACCTGGCAGAGCATAGTAGAGCACAGGCGATGAGCAACACAACTAAATCCTCATCATCAATTTCATAAAAGCTAAGAAATGATTATTTGTTGGTATTTAATAATAATTATACAAGAGATTGAGAATTGAATTACTACCTCGTAATAGAGGAGTGTTCGTGTGAAGGGAGTAGGGAGAGGGCGACAGAGAACTCACAAGGTTGTGGGTCCCACTTTGATATGTCTACCACCCATCTCTTCACTCCTTCCTCCATTCTTCTTTTCAATTTATTTGACACCCTAAACTCAAAATAATATATATAAAAATTTAGATCATATTTTTATAAATATTTATGGCGAATAAATAAAAACTCTTTGAAGGGAAAAAGAAACTTTTATGAGTTGTTTAGGATATTATATTTCTCAAAATATAAATTGAATACTTTAGACCTTTTTCCTCTTAAAACAGTGCAATCTCAATAAACTTGATTTAATTATATTTTCTTAATTTAATTTCAAAAACTTACTATGCCACCACGCAATGTTAAGGAAGAAAATGCAATGCTAAGCATGAAGTTAGACTCTACTTCTTCACAATTTGGTATCATTCTAACTCTTAAGTAGGATGTTTGATTCTATGCCACCACACAAGTGGACAGACAATTTAAATTGACTATGTCATCATAGATCCCTTCAACTCAACTCAGGACACATATACGTAAAGGTCAAGATAAA
Source organism: Cicer chorassanicum (assembly GCA_037974735.1). NCBI lineage: Eukaryota > Viridiplantae > Streptophyta > Magnoliopsida > Fabales > Fabaceae > Cicer > Cicer chorassanicum. Next base: position 44,521,159 of record JBBPBP010000001.1, read on the forward strand.
CGTGTGTTTCATGGTAGCTCTCAACATTTAGAGGGCTACCTCTAAGTTACTTAGGAATTCCCCACCAAAATACCCAAGGTCTAACAGTTTTGCCGACTCAACAACAGACCTTCACGATTAGGCTCATTCAGTTGTACTTCCCCAAAATAATAGGCTTGTCAGACCTTACCTATATGATGAAAATATAATTCCCACGTCAAAAACTTCCAACGTCTAATTTATCTACACGTTAACCTAGACTACTCCATTAAAAGCAGCATAAGTTGGAATCACCATTATTTCATCAACTATGGGGTAGGGTGACATCAACGTACTCATCAGAATTTGATAACATCTCAATCTTCAATCACTATCATCATCATATATTATTATGTCACACAATGCATTCAAGTTTCATCATCACATCACAAAATTTCATCAAATCAAGCAAAGACGAAAATTCATTCAACATCCAATATCACAATGATATCAAATACCACACAATTATCAAAAATTAAATCATTCAACACCTTATAAACATTTCTATTTCACATTTTAATCTCACAATTATCATATAAAATAGTTTATCTTTCAAAGAAGCCTTAGATGAATCATTGTGAAATACATTCATCTCACAGTATATTATACTCATGAGTTTCTCATCCCTTAACTTATTTTGACATTTTCTCAAACACAAAGGAGTTTTCAGCAACAAATGCAGACCGACAACCAAGGAATTCGAAAATAAACCCCGAGACACGACCGATAAAATTATGCAGAGCATAAAAATCAATATTAAATAATTAATAATAATTTTATGAGCAAAAATGAAGTCAAAACGAATAAAAAAACTGCAGAAAAAGTCTCACCGATTCTTCACAGGTCCGACGTCAACTACACCAAAGACCACAAATGAGTAGTGCTTCTTGAAGATTTTGACGAGAGGAATTTAAAAATGATGTCCGTTTTTTGAAAAGACGAACATGGTTTCCAGAAAACCCCAAAAACAGTCCGCCCAAAGGGTGAAAAACGGTTGTTTACGGCTAAACGGAGCTACGATTGGGCAAGGCGAGGCCAGAAATGAGTTCAGCGTGGATTTTGTGTGAGAAACCAAGGTTTCGTGCATTTCCGTCGCTGAATGAGAGAGAATTAGAGATAGAGTTTGAATATCGGAGAGGAAGAGAGGCTGCGTTTTTCTTTTGCTGTTGTTGCTGTCATATGTTTGTTTTGTTTTTAATTATAGATGAAATTAATAAGTAGAAAGTAAAAAATAGAGGTGTAAATAGTTGTCTTATCCAAAATTTATTTTATTTTATTTTTAAAAGTCTTTAATAAATAAATAATTTATTTTACCCATTCACACTAGAAATGTTTTCTCAAAAATGCTCATTTTATCATAATATTATTTTTCCTTAATATAAATAAATAAATATAATTTTAACTACTAAATCAAATATCCATAAAATCATCGCATCATATCAAACACACATATAATGAAAATTAACCATAATATTTATCAATATATACCTAAAACATTTTAAATATCAAATTAACTCAGTAAAAAAGTATTTAAATTAATTAAATAATCCATTATAAAATTTGAGGTATTACAATTTACTCACTTGTTTCTCGCAGGTCAATCACGTCCTCTTTGTTTCTTTTTGTAAGACCCTAACTTCAAATAAAATTTTATTAATAATAAAACAAAAACTAAAATATATATAATTTTATGGATTCTTGAGAAAAATAAGATGAAAAGTTGAAAGTTTAAATTTTTCAATATGAAAATATACTTCGATTTTATAAAAAATACTCTCTCTAGTCACTATTATAAGCAAAAAAAACTACTTTCACAAATATTAAAAAATATAATTAACTGCAATTAATTTTCTAGATTTCAAGTAAAACACAAGTCAAATTTTCTAAATTGTCCATTTTTAATGTCAAATATTTAATTATCAACATTAAATGTTTTGAAATAAATGAAGAGTGTATTAAAAATAATAACATTAAATAATTCAAAAGTAATTACTTTTTGTTATAACAGTAACCAAAATTTAAATAATTTTTTTGCTTATAATAGTGTGACACTTGTGTACATAAATATATTAGCACGACTAAATTTAAACTAGACTAACTTCTTATAATAGTGTGACACTTGTGTACATAAATATATTAGCACGACTAAATTTAAACTAGACTAACTTCATAATCAAGTAAATGAAAAAGAAAGTTACTAATATATGACTTTGATCCGCAACAAGCACTATCTATCTATCTTTGTACAATTGAAGAAGTGTTAATATGTACTTATTTCAATATGTTACTTGATAGGTATCTTATGTCCTTGTTGTTGGGAAAAACCAGAGATAATTAGAAATAACTATCTCAATAATGCGGAATATTTTTCCCCCACCTGTGCAGATAAATGGCCAAACAGAAAGTAATAATTGGCAGAAAATTAAATGAGACAAACACAATTTTTAACGTGAAAAACTTCCCTCAAATTGAGAGAATAAAAACAACGGGACCTAGTCCAGTAAAAACTTCCACTATAATAATTAATGGGTACACCAGAGTCTTCCTAATAACAATAGAGAATATCAATCAACCTTCCTAATAACAATAGGGAATATCAATCAACAACAATAGCCTTATAATAACCTTCCACTAAAGTGGGTATACCAAAATAACTATCAGAGAAAGTAAAACTATTACCACCACTGGAACTGAATTCCTTTCCTTTTCTCTGGTTGTCGTGCGTGCCTGCGGTTACTGTTGTTTGGCTTTGCGTTAGCCTTTGCCCTTTTTGGGATTTGAGATCCCGTTCCTTCCTTTTATTTTCCTTTACATGGGTCAAGCCCAATAAACCATATATTCCTTTTTTTTTCTTTTTTTTTTATTTTAATAATAATAATAAACTTGGTGGGTTCCACTTGGGGAGTGATCCCACCCAACAAATCTCCCCCTCACGACTCAAGTGGGAAGGTACTGCTCAACCATGCCTGCATTCTTTCTACAGTATATCATCTTTGACACAGGCAAGGTCTTCATCATCATATCTGAACCATTCTCATCAGTATGAATCTTCTCAATTAGAAATGATTTCATTTCCAGTGCGTCTCGTATCCAATGATACGGCACCTCAATATGCTTCGACTTTTCATGAAAAGTCGGATTCTTGCTAAGATGGATTGCACTCTGACTGTCGCAGAATAACACAAACTTATCTTGCTTGAGGCCTAACTCATGCAGGAATTTCTTCATCCACAAGAGTTCTTTGGAAGCTTCAGTTGCTGCAATGTACTCAGCTTCAGTAGTAGATAAAGCAACGCACTTTTGTAATCTTGATTGCCAAGACACAGCTCCCCCTGCAAACGTCATCATATAACCAGAAGTAGATTTTCTAGAATCAATATCACCTGCCATATCTGCATCTGTGTAGCCATCCAACACAGGTTCACCACCTCCATAACATAAACACACTTTGGAAGTGCCTCTAAGGTATATGAGAATCCACTTCACTGCTTGCCAATGATCTTTACCAGGATTAGAGAGAAACCGACTAACAACTCCAACTGCATGAGCAATATCTGGCCTTGTGCATACCATAGCATACATCAAACTACCAACTGCGGATGCATAAGGAACCTTCTTCATCTCTTCTTTGTCTTTCTCTCTTGTAGGACATTGATCAGAATTCAATTTAAAATGAGTAGCAAGTGGAGTACTGACAGGTTTACAATTGCTCATGTTAAACCTCTCTAACACCTTCTCAATGTAATTGTGTTGAGATAACCACAATTTATTATTCTTCCTATCACGAGTAATTCTCATGCCCAAAATTTGCTTTGCAGGACCCAAGTCTTTCATTGCAAAAGACTTGTTCAAATCTTTCTTTAAAGATTGAATCTTTTTAGTGTCATGACCAACAATCAACATGTCATCCACATATAATAAGAGAATAATATAATCACCATCAGAGAATTTCTTGACAAACACACAATGGTCAGAAGTAGTTTTACCGTACCCATGTTTCTCCATGAAAGAATCAAATTTCTTGTACCATTGTCGGGGTGCTTGCTTGAGCCCATACAAGCTTTTCTTCAATTTACACACAAGTTTCTCTTTACCTTTGACTTCGAAACCCTCTGGTTGCTCCATATAGATCTCTTCCTCCAAATCACCATGAAGGAATGCAGTTTTCACATCAAGTTGTTCAACTTCTAGGTTTAAGCTAGCTGCTAACCCAAGCACAACTCGGATAGAGGACATCTTCACCACAGGTGAAAAAATTTCATCAAAGTCAATACCTTTTCTTTGATTAAAACCTTTCACAACCAATCTTGCTTTGTATCTTGGTTGAGAACTATTCTCTTTTGCCTTTATCTTGTATACCCATTTGTTCTTGAGTGCTTTTCTGCCATTAGGCAACTTAACCAAATCAAATGTGTGATTCTCATGCAAGGAATTAATCTCTTCCTGCATGGCCTTCAACCACTTTTCTTTATCAACATTTGTAATAGCTTCTTGATAGTACTCTGGCTCTCCACTATCAGTGATCATCACATACTCGTGTGGAGGATATCTTTGAGAAGGTTGACGTTCTCTAGTAGATCTTCTCAACTCAAACTCGTCTAGTGGCTCAGCTGGTACCTGCTCATCTTGGTGAGGCACATGATCATCAGTTACATTCTCATCATCTACCTGTATATCTCCCCCATCAACAAAAGTTTCTGCAGGGGGCATAGGCGCAACATCAATGTAACTTCTGGAATTTGGTTTCTGTTTCTCAGCTTTATCAAAATCTTCAATAGTTTGGTCTTCAAGAAATATCACATCTCGACTTCTAATAATTTTCTTGTCAACCGGATCTCACAATCTATAATCAAATTCTTCATCACCATAACCGACGAATATACACTGTTTAGATTTACTATCAAGTTTGGACCTCTCATCTCTTGGAACGTGAACAAAACATCTGCAGCCAAACACTTTCAAATGACGGTAAAAGACATTTTTCCCCGTCCAAACTCTATTTGGAACATCACCATCAAGTGGAATAGAAGGAGAAAGATTGATCAAATCCACTGCAGTTTTCATTGCTTCACCCCAAAAGGATTTCGATAATTTTGCATGAGAGAGGATACATCTGATTCTGTCATTAATAGTACGATTCATTCTCTCTGCAACACCATTATGCTGAGGTGTCTTTGGAACTGTTTTCTCAAACTTGATTCCATGTTCTCTACAATACTCTTCAAACGGACCTCTGTATTCACCACCGTTATCTGACCGAACACATTTCAATTTTCTTCCCTTTTCTCTTTCAACACTTGCATGAAAATGTTTGAAGACTCCAAGTACCTGGTCTTTAGATTTCAAAGGAAATGCCCACACTTTTCTAGAGTGATCGTCAATAAAAGTAACAAAATACGATGCACCACCAAGAGATTTACTATCCATCATACAAACATCAGTATGAACTAAATCAAGAATATTTTGCCTCCTACGAGGACCAGTATTATGAAAGGAAACTCTGTTGTTTTCCAGCAAAACAATGAGTGCAAGTTTTTAGAGACGTACCTTTCACAGGAAGAAAATTTTTCTTCGCAAGTATATTGAGTCCTTTCTCACTCAAGTGACCAAGGCGCATATGCCATAAATCAGAAGAGGCGTCTTCAATTGCATTCACTTCTTCATTGCATAGCTTCGTAGGCATCCTATAAAGAGAAGTGGAACTTTGATCCTTTGCAACCACTAGGGACCCTTTGGTGATTTTACATATACCACCACCACCAAAGTAAGTGTGATAACCCTCAATATCCAAGGCTTTCACTGAAATCAAATTGAGACGAATATCAGGAACATGTCTAACATTCTTCAACTGAAGCTTGCAACCAATCCCAGTTTCAACCCAAACATCTCCCATACCAATAATTTTACATACTCCTTCATCTCCCATTTTTACCATGCCAAAATCACCAACACTGTAAGATGAGAAGAAATCACGCCTAGGAGTAACATGATATGAGGCACCCGAATCAATAATCCAAGTTGAATCCTGACATGCAAGGTTTATGGAATTATCATCACAAACAATGTAGACATTACTAACAGATGCAACTGCTGTTGTATCTTTATCATTTTTCTTCTCTTTGTCTTCATCTCTTTCCCTTGATTGATCTCTCTTAAGGAACCTGCAATTTCTTTTTATGTGACCTACTTTGCCACAATGATAGCATATCACTTCTTTTCTAGTCCTCGACTTGCTTCTTGACTTGCTACGACTTTCAGAGTTGTCACCTCTATGGAAGTTTCTAGATTGACTTCTCCCCCGTGACTCTGTAACTAGTGCTTCTGACTTTGAGGAAGAACCAATCAAACCACGTTCCTTTCTTCGAGCTTCTTCATTCAACATACTCTCTTTAACTGTTGACATTTTTAGCTTTCCACTTGGAGCTGAATTGGTCAATGTCACAACGAGGACTTCCCAATTATCAGGCAAGGAAATCAACAATAACAATGCTTGCAACTTATCATCTAATTTAATTTTGGCGGTTGTCAACTGATTCACCGTATTCTGAAAAATACTCATATGTTCTGCCATTGAATCCCCATCTTGGTATTTCATATTCACCAGCTTCCGAATCAAGAATGCTTTATTTTGCACATTCTTTCGTTCATACAACTCTTTTAATTTTTCCCACATCTTGTTAGCATCTATTTCAGTTTCAACATGTGGATATACACTCAGATCTAACCATTGTCTAATCAACGCCACTGCCTTTCTATTCATCTTCTTCCAATCAGCATCAGATTTATCTGTGGGTTTAGCAGTGTCACCCTCAAAAGGATCATACAGATCTTTACTGTATAGCATGTCTTCCATGAGAGTCTTCCAAAGTGTATAATTAGAAGAATTGAGCTTAATCATATTCGGACCTTTATTTTCCTCTTCCATTTAAATGCACAAGTCAAATCAACCAAGCTCTAGATACCACTTTGTTGGGAAAAACTAGAGATAATTAGAAATAACTATCTCAATAATGCGGAATATTTTTCCCCACCTGTGCAAATAAATGGCCAAACAGAAAGTAATAATTGGCAGAAAATTAAATGAAACAAACACAATTTTTAACGTGGAAAACTTCCCTCAAATTGAGAGAATAAAAACCACGGGACCTAGTCCAGTAAAAACTTCCACTATAATAATTAATGGGTACACCAGAGTCTTCCTAATAACAATAGGGAATATCAATCAACCTTCCTAATAACAATAGGGAATATCAATCAACAACAATAGCCTTATAATAACCTTCCACTAAAGTGGGTATACCAAAATAACTCTGAGAGAAAGTAAAACTATTACCACCACCGGAACTGAATTCTTTTCCTTTTCTCTGGTTGCCGTGCGTGCGTGCGGTTACTGTTGTTTGCCTTTGCGTTAGCCTTTGCCCTTTTTGGGATTTGAGATCCCGTTCCTTCCTTTTATTTTCCTTTACATGGGTCAAGCCCAATAAACTATATATTCCTTTTTTTTTCTTTTTCTTTTATTTTAATAATAATAATAATAATAATAAACTTGGTGGGTTCCACTTGGGGAGTGATCCCACCCAACACTTGTTGTAGGTTCAATTGTCCCAGACTCACTTAAAATTATCCATAGAGGGAGAGTTAGTATTAAGGGGTAGTGAAGAGAGAGAAGATATCATGTATCGTATTATCAATTACAACCATTTGAAGGTTTTGGCAGAAAAATATCTTTCTCTAAAGGAACATTACTCTATGAACAATAAGATATCCTTTTTTTTTTTATTTTCGTTTGGTCTTCATAAATAATACATTTTATTTTCCATTATTGCTGTTAATTTCATTTTTTCTGCATTTCATATGATGTTGGTTTTGTTGGAATCAATTTGATTTTATACTTAGAGTTTTGATAAATAACAAATGTATTTTATGAGAATAATATATTTGACTTCAAATAGTATGAAAAAAGATTCATGTTTTTGAAAAAAATCTAAAATAAGATTTGATTTAAATTTATAATTGAAGAAAATCTAAAATAAGATTTTATTCAGATTTATAATTGAAGAAAATCTAAAATAAGATTTGATTCAGATTTATAATTAAAGAAAATCTAAAATAAGATTTGATTCAAATTTATATCCGATGAAAATCTAAAATAAGATTTGATTCATATTTATAATTGAAGAAAATCTTTGACCAATTTGAAAAGAAGATATGGTTAAGATTTGAAGAAGATTTGATCAAGATTTATCTACAACAAAATATCAACATAATCAATCTGAAGAATTTACAAACGCAATCTGAACAAAATACAAACATAATCAATATGAAGAATTTACAAACTCAATGTAAAAAAAAAATAGGAACATAATCAATCTGAAAAATTTACAAACTCAATCTGAACAAGATACAATTTATAACTAAACATGTACTAAATTGAAGCCCAAATTTTAACTATAAATAGATACTCAAGGTTGAAGAAGAAGAGGATCGAAAATTAGAAATGAGTAGAAGAACTCATAATCTCAAAATTTCAAATTCATCTTGGAGTTCAAAGAGAGAAACACTTGTTCAAGTTAGATATATTTTCTAAGTGTTCTTTTCTTAGGGTGTGAGAGTTATTGTTATTATCAGCTTTGTTAGAAGCAAACACTTAAAGTTATAATTTTTTGTATCCAACCTGATAGTGGTTTAGTTCCTTCTTCAATCTGGGATTGTCAGGTTGTTAGGAGAAGACTTGACTTGTAGGGGTCAAGGTGGTTAGTTCCTTCTTCAATCTGGGGTTGCCGGGTTGTTAGGAGAAGACTTGACTTGTAAGGTCAAGATGCTAGTTCCTCAAAAGTCTAGGGTTGTCAGGCTGTTTGAGAAGACTGACTTGGAGGGTCAAGTGCTTTGTAATTCAAGGTAATTGAATTAGTGGATTAAAGCCTTTTGAATGAAGGGACTAGATGTAGCCAAGTTAGTGGTGAACCAAGATAAATCTATGTGTCAAATGATTTATGCTTCCATTTTCGCTTGCTAAGCTTAACATGTTCATAGATTGAAGCACATGTTTCTTATTATTGACTTTGATGTTCAACACGGGAATGTAACAAATAATGCGTTTTACAGTGACCCATACATAAATTTACATTCCTTTCTTCAAGATGAAAGTCAGGATCCAGGTTATAGTGGTATACCCTCAACTGGTTTTTTAACTTTGAGGGAGACTCAAATTTCCTTTCAATTGTTATGGAACTTTTGGGAAGACATGACATAGGAGCATTAAGTAAGGGAAATGTTTGTGCAGTTTTTGCTCTTTTATTTCCATAAGTTGACATATGCTACTACCATAGTAACAAAAGGAGATAAAAGAAGGGATACCTTATGTGCTTCAAATGAGCTTGTTATTTTCTTCGATCGAGCCGTGATTGATCAAGGCGGCTTATTTCCTATGCAAGTAGGAAAATATAAAGGTGCTTTTCTACTAAACAACACCATGTTTGAGTTAAATAAGGTAAAAAAAACATAAAACTTTCCATATCGTAATAATCAATAAAATTAGTTAATCTTTTATCAATTCTCTTAGACATGAGTCACCTAAGAGGCTATGATCAATGAGTGAGGTAGGTCATAATACATATGAAAAATCCTAGTTTTACCTTGAAGAACATAAATTATATAATTTTGTACTTTGACAACTTTATACTAGATCCCTGAGACGTGAGTTGTAACCCCCTTTTTAAAATTAAAATAAAGCTAAGTTTTCAAATTTCAAAGTAAAATAAATTGTGAAGTTCAAGAATAAATATTTAAAAAAAAAACCTAATTTGAATAAAACACTTTTCTGTTGAAGCATACAAGAATTCATTTACAATTAGTTAAATGCATTACTCAATGGGTAAGAATACACTGACTATGATAAAACAAAGACTATGACTATGATTCGGTATCGTGATTTCACTCTACATTAAATAGTTGATGAGTAATTCATATATACTCTTTCAATTCTTCAATGATGACACATAGAAAACATCACCCTAACAATATAGAGAGTTATGAAAACTCAATAACAAAGAATTTATAAAATAGTTTAAAAATATTTTTCAGTCATTCCAATGTTATAAGCATGGAAAATCCTTTCAATGGTAAATCTTTAAAACTTAATCATAATGTAATATGAAAGAGTTTGCATTCTTTAAACAAAGTTTTGTACTATATGACCTAAATGTTAAACCAATGAAACAAACGCACTTATTGAATGCACAAGATTGGTTAAAAATCCTAATTGGATTAAAATAAGCCGAAGGATGACGAAAAATGACCTAAATGTTAATCCAATAACACAAACGCACTTATTGGATGAACAAGATTGATTAAAAACTCTAATTGGATTAGAATAAGCCTAGAGAGGACAAAAATGACCTAAATGTTAAACCAATGACAAAAACGCAATTCTTGGATGCACTAGATTGGTTAAAAACCCTGATTGGATTAGAATACACCAAGAGAGGACGAAAATGACCTAAATGTTAAACCAATGACACAAATGCACTTATTGGATGCACAAGATTAGTTAAAAACCCTAATTGAATTAGAATCAGCCTAGCGAGGACGAAAATGACCTAAATGTTAAACCAATGACACAAATGCACTCATTGAATGCACAAGATTGGTTAAAACCCCTAATTGGATTAGAATAAGCCTAGGGAGGACAAAAATGACCTAAATGTTAAACCAATGACACAAATGCACTTATTGGATACACAAGATTGGTTAAAAACCATAATTGGGTTAGAATAAGCCTAGAGAAGACGAAAATGACCTAAATGTTAAACCAATGATACAAACGCACTTCTTAGATGCACAAGATTTGTCAAAAACCCTAATTAGATTAGAATAAGCCTAGAGAGGACGAGAATGAACTAAATGTTAAACCAATGACACAAATACATTTATTGGATGCACAAAATTAGTTAAAAACCTAAATTGGATTAGAATCAGCCTAGGGAGGACGAAAATGACCTAAATGTTAAACCAATGACACAAATGCACTCATTGGATGCACAAGATTGGTTAAAACCCCTAATTGGATTAGAATAAGCTTAGGGAGGAGAAAAATGACCTTAATGTTAAACCAATGACACCAACGCACTTATTGGATGCACAAGATTAGTTAAAAACCCTAATTGAGTTAGAATAAGACGAAGGATGACGAAAATGACCTAAATGTTAAACCAATGACACAAACACACTTATTTGATGCACAAGATTGGGAAAAAACCGTAATTGGATTAGAATAAGCCTGTGGAGGACGAAAGTAACCTAAATGTTAAACCAATCACACAAACACACTTATTGGATGCACAAAATTGGTTGAAATCCCAAATTGGATTAGAATAAGACGAAGGATGACAAAATGACCTGAATGTTAAACCAATGACACAAACACACTTATTGGATGCACAAGATTGGTTAAAAACCCTAATTGGATTAGAATAAGCCTGTGGAGGACGAAAATAACCTAAATGTAAAACCAATGACACAAACAAACTTATTGGATGCACAAAATTGGTTAAAATCCCTAATTGGATTAGAATAAGACGAAGGATGACAAAATGACCTAAGTGTTAAACCAATGACACAAACGCACTTATTGGATGCACAATATTGGTTAAAAACCCTAATTGGATTAGAATAAGCCTAGGGAAGACGAAAATGACCTAAATGTTAAACCAATGACACAAACGCACTTATTGGATGCACAAATTTGGTTAAAAACCATAATTGGAATAGAATAAGCCTAAAGAATATGAAAATGACCTAAATGTTAATTCAATGACACAAACACACTTATTGGAAGCACAAGAATGGTTAAAAACCCTAATTTGAATAAAATAAGCCTAAAGAGGATGAAAATGACCTAAATGTTAAACCAATGAAACAAAAGCACTTATTGGATGCACAAGATTGGATAAAAACCTTAATTAAATTAGAATAACCCTCGAGAGGACGAAAATGACCTAAATGTTTAACCAATGACACAAACGCACTTATTAGATTCACAAGATTGGTTAAAAACCCTAATTGGATTAAAATATGCCAAAGGATAACGAAAATGACCTAAATGTTATTCCAATGACACAAACACACTTATTTGATGCACAAGATTGGTTAAAAATCCTAATTGGATTAGAATAAGCCGAAGGATTACGAAAATAACCTAAATGTTAATCCAATGACACAAATGCAGTTATGGGATGCACAAGATTGGTTAAAAACCCTAATTGGATTAGAATAAGCCTAAGGAGGACGAAAATTACCTAAATGTTAAACCAATAACACAAACGCACTTATTGGATGCACAAGATTAGTTAAAAACCCGAATTGGAATAGAAAAAGACGAAGGATGACAAAAATGATCTAAATGTTAAACCAATGACACAAACGCACTTATTGGATGCACAATATTGGTTAAAAACCCTAATTGGATTAGAATAAGCCTAGGGAGGACGAAAATGACCTAAATGTTAAACCAATGACACAAACGCACTTATTGGATGCACAAATTTGGTTAAAAACCATAATTGGAATAGAATAAGCCTAAAGAATATGAAAATGACCTAAATGTTAAACCAATGACACAAACACACTTATTGGAAGCACAAGAATGGTTAAAAACCCTAATTTGAATAAAATAAGCCTAAAGAGGATGAAAATCACCTAAATGTTAAACCAATGACACAAACGCACTTATTGAATGCACAAGATTGGATAAAAACCTTAATTAAATTAGAATAACCCTCGAGAGGACGAAAATGACCTAAATGTTTAACCAATGACACAAACGCACTTATTAGATTCACAAGATTGGTTAAAAACCCTAATTGGATTAAAATATGCCAAAGGATAACGAAAATGACCTAAATGTTATTCCAATGACACAAACACACTTATTTGATGCACAAGATTGGTTAAAAATCCTAATTAGATAAGAATAAGCCGAAGGATTACGAAAATAACCTAAATGTTAATCCAATGACACAAATGCAGTTATTGGATGCACAAGATTTGTTAAAAACCCTAATTGGATTAGAATAAGCCTAGGGAGGACGAAAATTACCTAAATGTTAAACCAATAACACAAACGCACTTATTGGATGCACAAGATTAGTTAAAAATCCGAATTGGAATAGAAAAAGACGAAGGATGACAAAAATGATCTAAATATTAAACCAATGACACAAACGCACTTATTGGATGCACAAGATTGGCTAAAACCCCTAATTAGATTAGAATAAGCCTAGGGAGGACACAAATGACTTAAATGTTAAACCAATGACACAAACGTACTTATTGGATGCACACGATTGGTTAAAAACCCAAATTAGATTAGAATAAGCCGAAGGATGACGAAAATGACCTAAATGTTCATCCAATGACACAAACGCACTTACTGGATACACAAGATTGGTTAAAAACCCTAATTCGATTAGAATAACCCTAAAAAGGTCGAAAATGGCTTAAATGTTAAACAAATGACACAAACGCACTTATTGGATGCCCAAGATTGGTTAAAATCCTTATTTGGATTAGAATAAGTCTATAGAGGACGAAAATAACCTAAATGTTAAACCAATGATACAAACCCACTTATTGGATGCACAAGATTGGTTAAAAATCCAAATTGGATTAGAATAAGCCTAGTGAGGACGAAAATGACCTAAATTTTAAACCAATTACACCAACACACTTATTGGATGAACTAGATTGGTTAAAAATCCTAATTGAATTAAAATAAGCCGAAGGATTACGAAAATGACCTAAATGTTAATCCAATGACACAAACGCACTTATTGGATACACAAGGTTGGTTAAAAACCCTAATTAGATTAGAACAAAACAAAGGATAACAAAAATGACCTAAATATTAAACCAATGACACAAACGCACTTATTGGATGCTCAAGATTGGTTAAAAACCCTAATTGGATTAGAATTAGCATAGGGAGAACGAAAATGACATAAATGTTAAACCAATGACGCAAACACACTTATAGGATGCACAAGATTGTCTAAAAACCCTAATTGGATTAGAATAAGCTTAGGGAGGACAAAAATAAACTTAATGTTCAACCAATGACACAAATGCACTTATTGGATGCATAAGACTAGTTAAAAACCATAATTGGGTTAGAATAAGCCTAAAGAGGACGAAAATGAATTAAATGTTAAACCAATGATACAAACGCACTTATTAAATGCACAAGATTTGTTAAAAACCTTAATTGGATTAAAATAAGCGTAGAGAGGACGAGAATGAACTAAATGTTAAACCAATGACACAAACGCACTTATTGGATGAACAAGATTAGTTAAAAACCCTAATTAGATTAGAATCAGCCTAGGGATGACGAAAATGACCTAAATGTAAAACCAATGACACAAATGCACTCATTGGATGCACAAAATTGGTTAAAATCGCTAATTGGATTAGAATAAGACGAAGGATGACAAAATGACCTAAATGTTAAACCAATGACACAAACGCACTTATTGGATGCACAAGATTGGTTAAAAACCCTAATTTGATTAGAATAAGCCTAAAAAGGACGAAAATGGCCTAAATGTTAAACAAATGACATAAACGCACTTATTAGATGCCCAAGATTGGTTAATAACCATATTTGGATTAGAATAAGTCTATAGAGGACGAAAATAACCTAAATGTTAAACCAATGATACAAACCCACTTATTCGATGCACAAGATTGGCTAAAAACCCTAATTGGATTAAAAATCCTAATTGGATTAAAATAAGCCGAAGGATAACGAAAATGACCTAAATGTTAATCCAATGACAGAAACACACTTATTGGATACACAAGGTTGGTTAAAAACCCTAATTGGATTAGAATAAGCCGAAGGATGATGAAAATAACATAAATGTTAATCCAATGACACAAATGCAGTTATTGAATGCACAAGATTGGTTAAAAACCCTAATTGGATTAGAATAAGCCTAGGGAGGACGAGAATTACCTAAATGTTAAACCAATAACATAAACACACTTATTGGATACACAACATTGGTTAAAAACCCTAATTGAATTAGAAAAGGACGAAGGATGACAAAAATGATCTAAATTTTAAACCAATGACACAAACGCAATTATTGGATGCACAAGATTGGTTAAAACCCCTAATTAGATTAGAATAAGCCTAAAGATGACGAAAATGACCTAAATGTTAAACCTATGAAACAAATGCACTTATTGGATGCACAAGATTGGTTAATAACCCTAATTGAATGAAAATAAGCTTAGGGAGGACATAAATGCCCTAAATGTTCAACCAATGACACAAACGTACTTATTGGATGCACAAGATTGGTTAAATACCCTAATTGGATGAGAATAAGCCTAGGGAGTATAAAAATGACCTAAATGTTCAAATAATTATACAAAATCACTTATTGAATGCACATGATTGGTTAAAAACCCTAATTGGATGAGAATAAGCCTAGGGAGGACGAAAATGACCTAAATGTTCAAACAATTACACAAAATCACTTATTGAATGCACAAGATTGGTTAAAACCCTAATTGGATGAGAATAAGCCTAGGGAGGACAAAAATGACCTAAATGTTCAACCAATGAAACAAAATTACTTATTGGATACACAAGATTGGTTAAAAACCCTAATTGGATGAGAATAAGCCTAGGGAAGACGAAAATGACCTAAATGTTCAACCAATGACACAAAATCACTTATTGGATGCACAAGATTGGTTAAAAACCCTAATTGGATGAAGACCTAAGCACAGAGAGGACCTAAATGACCTAAATGTTAATTCAATGACACAAACGCACTTATTGGAGGCAAAAGATTGGTTAAAAACTCTAATTGGATTAGAATCAGCCTAGAGAGGATAATTGACCTAAATGTTAAACCAATGACACAAATGAACTTATTGGATGCATAAGACTGGATAAAAACCTTATTTAAATTAGAATAACCCTAGTGAGGAAAAAAAATGACCTAAATGTTAAACCAATAACACAAACGCACTTATTGGATGCACAAGATTGGTTAAAAACTCTAATTGGATTAAAATAAGCCGAAGTATAACGAAAATGGCCTAAATGTTAAACCAATGACACAAACGCACTTATTGGATGCACAAGATTGTTTAAAAATTCTAATTGGATTAGAATCAGGCTAGGGAGGATGATTGACCTAAATGTTGAACTAATGACACAAATGAACTTATTGGAAGAACAAGATTAGATAAAAACCATAATTGGGTTAGAATAAGCCTCGAGATGACGAAAATGACCTAAATGTTAAACAATTGACACAAACGCACTTATTGGATGCACAAGATTGGTTTAAAACCGAAATTGGATTAGAAAAAGACGAAGGATGACGAAAATGACCTAAATGTTAAACCAATGACACAAACGCACTTATTTTATGCACAAGATTGGTTAAAAACCCTAATTGGATTAGAATAAGCCGAAGGATGACGAAAATGACCCTAATGTTAATCAAGTGACACAAACGCAATTATTGGATACACAAGATTGATTAAAAACCCTAATTAGATTAGAAAAAGATGAAGGATGACAAATATGACCTAAATGTTAATCCAATGACACAAACGCACTTATTTGATGCACAACATTGGTTAAAAACCCTAAGTAGATTAGAAAAAGACGAAAGATGATAAAAATGACCCAAATGTTAATCGAATGACACAAACGCACTTATTGGATGCCAAAGATTGTATATAAACCTTAATAGGATTAGAATAAGCCTAGAGAGGACGAAAATAACCTAAATGTTAAACCAATGACACAAACACACTTATTTGATGCACAAGATTGGTTAAAAACCCTAATTGGATTAGAATAAGCCGAAGGATGACGAAAATGACCCTAATGTTAATCCAATGACACAAACACAATTATTGGACGCACAAGATTGGTTAACAACCCTAATTGGATTAAAATAAGCCTAGGAAGGACGAAAATGACCTAAATGTTAAACCAATGATACAAACGCACTTATTAGATGAACAAGATTGGTTAAAAACCCGAATTGGATTAGAAGAAGCCTATAGAGGAAGAAAATAACCTAAATGTTAAACCAATGATACAAATGCACTTATTGGATGCACAAATTGGTTTAAAACCCTAATTGGATTAGAATAAGCCTAGGGAGGACAAAAATGACCTAAATGTTAAACCTAAGACACAAATGTACTTATTTGATGCACAAGATTTGTTAAAAACCCAAATTGAATTAGAATTAGCCTAGGGAGGATGAAAATGACTTAAATGTTAAACCAATTACACAAACGCACTTATTGGATGAATTAGATTGGTTAAAAACCCTAATTGGATTAAAATAAGCCGAAGGATAACGAATATAACCTAAATGTTAATCCAATGACACAAACGCACTTATTGGATACACAAGGTTGATTAAAAACCCTAATTAGATTAGAAAAAGATGAAGGATGACAAATATGACCTAAATGTTAATCCAATGACACAAACGCACTTATTTGATGCACAACATTGGTTAAAAACCCAAATTAGATTAGAAAAAGACGAAAGATGATAAAAATGACCCAAATGCTAATCGAATGACACAAACGCACTTATTCGATGCCAAAGATTGTATATAAACCTTAATAGGATTAGAATAAGCCTAGAGAGGACGAAAATAACCTAAATGTTAAACCAATGACACAAACACACTTATTTGATGCACAAGATTGGTTAAAAACCCTAATTGGATTAGAATAAGCCGAAGGATGACGAAAATGACCCTAATGTTAATCCAATGACACAAACACAATTATTGGACGCACAAGATTGGTTAACAACCGTAATTGGATTAAAATAAGCCTAGGAAGGACGAAAATGACCTAAATGTTAAACCAATATTACAACGCACTTATTGGATGCAAAAGATTGGTTAAAAACCCTAATTGGATTAGAATAAGCATAAGGAGGACGAAAATGACCTAAATGTTATACCAATGACACAAAAGCACTTATTGGATGCACAAGATTCGTTAAAAACCCAAATTGGATTAGAATAAGCCGAAGGATGAAGAAAATGACCTAAATGTTAATCCAATGATACAAACGCACTTATTGGATACACAAGATTGGTTAAAAACCATAATTGGGTTAGAATAAGCCTAGAGAGGATGAAAATGACCTAATTGTTAAACCATTGACACAAACGCACTTATTGGATGAACAAGATTGGTTCAAAATCCTAATTGGATTAGAATAAGCCTATAGAGGACGAAAACAACCTAACTGTTAAACCAATGATACAAATGCACTTATTGGATGCACAAGATTGGTTAAAAACGCTAATTGGATTAGAATAAGCCTAGGGAGGACAAAAATGACCTAAATATTAAACCAATGACACAAACGCACTTATTGGATGCAGAAGATTGGTTAGAAACCCTAACTGGATTAGAATAAGCCTAGGGAGGACGAAAGTGACCTAAATGTTAAACCAATGACACAAACGCACTTATTGGATGCACAAGATTGGTTAAAAACCCTAATTGGATTAGAATAAGCCTATAGAGGACGAAAATAACCTAAATGTTAAACTAATGATAAAACCCACTTATTGGATGCACAAGATTGGTTCAAAACCCTAATTGAATTAGAATAAGTCTAAGGAGGACAAAAATGACCTATATGTTAATCCAATGACACAAACGCACTTATTAGATGCACAAGATTTGTTAAAAACCCTAATTGGGTTAGAATAAGCCTATAGAGGACGCAAAAAACCTAAATGTTAAACCAATGACACAAACGCACTTATTGGATGCACAAGATTGGTTAAAAACCCTAATTGGATTAGAATAAGCCTCGGGAGGACAAAAATGACCTAAATGATAAACCAATGACACAAACGCACTTATTGGATGCACAAGATTGGTTAAAAACCCAAATTGGATTAGAATAAGCCGAAGCATGACGAAAATGACCTAAATGTTAATCCAATGACACAAACGCTCTTATTGGATACACAAGATTGGTTAAAAACCCTAATTGGATTAGAATAAGTCTAAAAGGACGAAAATGACCTAAATGTTAAACCAATGATACAAACGCACTTATTAGATGAACAAGATTGTTTAAAAACCCTAATTGGATTAGAAGAAGCTTATAGAGGACGAAAATAACCTAAATGTTAAACCAATGATACAAATGCACCTATTGGATGCACAAATTGGTTTAAAACCCTAATTGGATTAGAATAAGCCTAGGGAGGACAAAAATAACCTAAATGTTAAACCTAAGACACAAATGCACTTATTGGATGCACAAGATTTGTTAAAAACCCAAATTGGATTAGAATAAGCCTAGGGAGGATGAAAATGACCTAAATGTTAAACCAATTACACAAACGCACTAATTGGATGAACTAGATTGGTTAAAAACCCTAATTGGATTAAAATAAGCCGAAGGATAACGAATATGACCTAAATGTTAATCCAATGACACAAACGCACTTATTGGATACACAAGGTTGATTAAAAACCCTAATTAGATTAGAATAAGATGAAGGATGATGAATATGACCTAAATGTTAATCCAATGACACAAACGCACTTATTTGATGCACAAAGTTGGTTAAAAACCCTAATTAGAATAGAATAAGCACAGGGAGGACAAAAATGACATAAATGTTAAACCAATGACACAAACGCCCTTATTGGGTGACAAATATTGGTTAAAAACCTTAATTGGATTAAAATAAGTCGAAGGATAACGAAAATGACCTAATGTTAAACAAATGACACAAACGCACTTATTGGATGCACAAGCTTGGTTAACAACCCTAATTGGATTAGAAAAAGACGAAGGATGACGAAAATAACCTAAATGTTAATCAAATGACACACACGCACTTATTGGATGCCCAAGATTGTATTAAAACCCTAATTGGATTAGAATAAGCCTAAAGAGGACGAAAATGACCTAAATGTTAAACCAATGACACAAAAGAACTTATTTGATGCAAAAGATTGGTTAAAAACCCTAATTGGATTAGAATAAGCCGAAGGATGACGAAAATGACCCTAATGTTAATCCAATGACACAAACACAATTATTGGACGCACAAGATTGGTTAAAAACCCTAATTGGACTAAAATAAGCATAGGGAGGACGAAAATGACCTAAATGTTAAACCAAAAACACAAACGCACTTATTGGATGCAAAAGATTGGTTAAAAACCCTAATTGGATTTGAAAAAGACGAAAGATCACAAAAATGATCTAAATATTAAACCAATGACACAAACACACTTGTTGGATGCACAAGATTGGTTAAAACCTTAATTGGATAAGAATAAGCATTGGGAGGACGAAAATGACCTAAATGTTAAACCAATGACACAAACGCACTTATTGGATGCACAAAATTGATTAAGAACCCAAATTGGATTAGAATAAGCCTATAGAGGCGAAAATAACCTAAATGTTAAACTAATAATACAAACCCACTTATTGGATGCACAAGATTGGTTAAAACCCCTAATTGAATTAGAATAAGTCTAAGGAGGACAAAAATGACCTAAATGTTAATCCAATGACACAAACGCACTTATTAGATGCACAAGATTTGTTAAAAACCCTAATTGGGTTAGAATAAGCCTATAGAGGTCGAAAAAAACCTAAATGTTAAACCAATGATACAAACGCACTTATTGGATACACAAGATTGGTTAAAAACCCTAATTGGATTAGAATAAGCATGGGGAGGACAAAAATGACCTAAATGATAAACAAATGACACAAACGCACTTATTGGATGCACAACCTTTGTTAAGAACCCAAATTGGATTAGAATAAGCCGAATCATGACGAAAATGACCTAAATGTTAATCCAATGACACAAACGCTCTTATTGGATACACAAGATTGGTTAAAAACCCTAAATGGATTAGAATAAGTCTAGAAGGACGAAAATGACCTAAATGTTAAACCAATGACACAAAAGCACCTATTGGATGACCAAGATTGGTTAAAAACCCTAATTGGATTATAAGAAGCCTATAGAGGACGAAAATAACCTAAATGTTAAACCAATGACACAAATGCACTTATTGGATGCACAAATTGGTTTAAAACCCTAATTGCATTAGAATAAGCCTAGGGAGGAGAAAAATGACCTAAATGTTAAACCTAAGACACAAATGCACTTATTGGATGAACTAGATTTGTTAAAAACCCTAATTGGATTAGAATAAGCCTAGGGAGGACGAAAATGACCTAAATGTTAAACCAATTACACAAACGCACTTATTGGATACACAAGTTTGATTAAAAAGCCTAATTAGATTAGAATAAGATGAAGGATGACGAATATGACCTAAATGTTAATCCAATGACACAAACGCACTTATTTGATGCACAAGATTGGTTAAAAACCCTAATTAGAATAGAATAAGCACAGGGAAGACGAAAATGACATAAATGCTAAACTGATGACACAAACACCCTTATTGGATGCAAAATATTAGTTAAAAACCTTAATTGGATTAAAATAAGTCGAAGGATAACGAAAATGACCTAAATGTTAAACCAATGACGCAAACGCACTTATTGGATGCACAAGATTGGTTAAAAACCCTAATTGGATTAGAAAAAGATGAAGGATGACGAAAATGACCTAAATGTTAATCGAATGACACAAACGCAGTTATTGGATGCCCAAGATTGGATTAAAACCCTAATTGGATTAGAATAAGCCTAAAGAGGACGAAAATGACCTAAATGTTAAACCAATGACACAAACACACTTATTTGATGCACAAGATTGGTTAAAAACCCTAATTGGATTAGAATAAGCCGATGGATGACGAAAATGACCCTAATGTTAATCCAATGACACAAACACAATTATTGGACCACAAGATTGGTTAAAAACCCTAATTGGATTAGAATAAGCCTAGGGAGGACGAAAATGACCTAAATGTTAAACCAATAACACAAACGCACTTATTGGATGCAAAAGATTGGTTAAAAACCCCAATTGGATTTGAAAAAGACGAAGGATCACAAAAATGATCTAAATGTTAAACCATTGACATAAACGCACTTGTTGGATGCACAAGATTGGTTAAGACCCCTAATTGGATTAGAATAAGCTTAGGGAGGACGAAAATGACCTAAATGTTAAACCAATGACACAAACGCACTTATTGGATGCACAAGATTGGTTAAAAACCCAAATTGGATTAGAATAAGCCTAGGGAGGATGAAAATGAGCTAAATGTTAAACCAATTACACAAACGCACTTATTGGACGAACTAAATTGGTTAAAAACCCTAATTGGATTAAAATAAGCCGAAGGATAACGAAAATGACCTAAATATTAATCCAATGAGATAAATGTAACGCCCCGGATTTATAATCTAAAATGTTACTTAAAAAAAATACTTATTGTTTAGAAAAGTTTACGAATTTTTTTTAAATACTTAGCATTTATTCATTTAAATAATTAGTAAGAAACACGTTATTTAATATCATTAAGAAAATATTTATTCAAAATTTAAAACAAGGTAAAGGCAATTATTCCTAACGGAAGGGAACCACTTCCATATTTCAAAAATTCTAGTACATTTTAAAAGTTTGTGACAAAAGATTAAAAAGAACTTAGAAATGTTGCGACAACTCTATTATTACACAATTGTCTCGAAAAACCCTTTTTTACCCCACGTTCTCCGCACATCAATACTCATTAACTACTCTTGAATCTCCTCGAACTCATTAGTACCTAAAATGTTGTTGTAAGGGTCAGTTTTATTCCATCATCCACATCAAACCAAAGCTAAACATATGAAAGAATAACACAAAACATATAACAGTAAAAACTTCCAATTTAAAAGAAAAAATGCGCAAACCGGTAAATTGTATATCAAACAAATGCATAGTGCATGCTCCTAAAACTATATGATCCGGATATCAACCTGCCACTAAGGCAACTTCCACACAGAAAGGTCACCCATACCAATGGGGAAATCAAACCTGCCACTAAGGCAAACTCCCACGAAGATGCATATGCCATGACATGATGATATAGTATCAAACATATATATATTCCCACACAGCCCACTAAGAATCATGTCATATGCATTCAAAATTACTTTTTAAAATCATCTCTTATTCACATATCACTAAGAACACATACAACACATCCTTATCATGAGTATCACATAATCATAGACAAATAATCATAAAAATTATGACTTTCACCACATTCACATATAAATAGAAACTTTATATCATATAGGCCATAAAAATTAACACTTTAACATATATGACAAGAAAATTCAAACTCCAATTCATATACATAATAAAAGTTAAAACTTTATCACATATAAGGTAAAAATTCAAACTTTATTTCATATTCATCGTAACACTACAATTTTATCACACATAGCATAAAATTTCATACTTTACTCCATAGAAGTCGTATATTACAATTCAATCTCAACAAAAATTGGGGTTTTGCTATTTTAATCCATTAGTATACATTTATTCCTTTTAAAATCAAAGTAATCACGATTATTTATTCCATGTCATCCAACCAACGGCCGAACTATGATTTGTGTGGGGAAAAGCCCTTACCTTGGCCGCTTTTCTTCCTAGTACAAAGCTTTAAGCCCCACAGAGTTGTTCACAAGGAAAAGAAGTTCCAAGCTTTGGATACACGGAGAAAATGAGGTGAGAAGGTGATGGTGGCTAGGGTTTCGGAATTCTTTTTGTTTCTTATTAGTGAGTATACAGAAATTGTGGACTTAGGGAAATTTAAAGTGGAAATTGTTGGTTAGATAATGGTGGGCCTAAATGAAGAATAAGAGGGATAAAATGTCAATTTTTTTTTAACCTTGATCATAAAAACCAAGCCACAAACACATAGCCCAAATTTATACTCATTCAAGTGGGTTGGGTCACACTAAGCCTCAAACCCTTAGCCCAAATTCTTCTTGCATTAGGAAAACACATCTACATATAATATATCTCTACTTATATATATGTATATATTTGAACTCCCCGTATATTTAAATAATTCTTATTAATAACTTTATCATCTACAAAAAATCGAACAAGGCAAATAATTATCACACATAATTTAATATTGAATAATATTGATAGGTTCTAATTATTTTTTAAATAATAAACTTAGAGGATGTTACAATACTCACCCCCTTAAAAATAGTTTCGTCCTCGAAACTAGGTAGACATAAATAGACTAGGGTAAAGTTCTCTCATCTTTTCCTCTAATTCCCAAGTTGCATCTCCAGTCGTTTGGTCCCAAATCACCTTGACCAAGGCGATCTCCTTACCTCGTAGGTGCTTAGTAGTCCTATCTCCAATGCTTAGTGGTGGAACTACAAAGGAAAGGTTCTCCTTCAACTGGATATCATCTAACGTGATAATATGGGAAGGATCAGCCATGTACTTCCTCAGTTGTGACACATGGACTACGTTGTGCAGTTTGGCCAGGCTCGGAGGGAAGGCAATCTGGTAAGCTACGAGGCCTAGACGTCAGAGGATCTGAAATGGGCCAATGAATTTAGGAGTGAGCTTCTTAGACTTCAGTGCCCAACCAACGCCAGTAGTAGGCGTCACTCTCAAAAATACATGTTCACCTTCTTGAAACTCCAGCGGTTTCCTCCGATGGTCGGCATAACTCTTCTGTCTGCTTTGTGCTGTCTTCATCCTTTCTTGGATCAGACGAACTTTATCTGTGGTCTGTTGTACCAATTCTGGCCCCACAATTAGGTTCTCACCATCCGGATACCAACACAAGGGAGTTTGGCACTTACGCCCATATAGAGCCTCGTATGGTGCCATTCCAATGGTCGCGTGATAGCTGTTGTTATAGGTGAACTCAACGAGAGGCAACATATTATCCCAACATCCTCGCTCATCCAACACACACGCTCTCAGTAAATCCTCCAAGGTCTGAATAGTTCTTTTTGCTTGTCCATCGGTTTGAGAGTGATAGGCTGAACTCAATCTCAACTTAGTACCTAGCGCCTCATGTAATGCTCCCCACAAACGAGAAATGAACTTCGGGTCTCTATCTGACACAATGCTGGAGGGTACCCCATGAAGTCTAACAATCTCGGCAATGTAGATCTCTCCAAGCTTAGTCA
Organism: Cicer chorassanicum; assembly: GCA_037974735.1. Lineage (NCBI taxonomy): Eukaryota > Viridiplantae > Streptophyta > Magnoliopsida > Fabales > Fabaceae > Cicer > Cicer chorassanicum. The sequence goes on from JBBPBP010000001.1 coordinate 44,546,375, forward strand.
CATCATTAGTCCTCACGGGTATGAAATGGGCAGATTTGGTCAACCTGTCGACGATCTCCCAAATGGAGTCAAACTTTCGTTGAGTCTTCGGCAATGCTACCGCGAAATCTATAGATATACTATCCCATTTCCATACTGGTATATCTAACAACCTTAGTAGTCCCCCTGGTTTCTGATGCTCTACCTTGGCTTTCTGACAAGTCAAACATGAAGCCACATATTCTGGTACCTGTTTCTTCATTCCCGGCCACCAGAATTTTTGCTTAAGGTCTTTATACATTTTGGTGGTACCCGGGTGAATACTCAACTTGCTTTTATGGGCCTCATCCAAGATGGTATTCCTCAATTCTGTATTGTCGGGTATACAAACACGTCCATTACATCTCAAAATATCGTCTGGGCCCACCTCAAATTTAGGTGCCTTGCCGACCTCGATCAACTTCCTTTTCTCTTGAGTCAACACGTCTGTAACTTGGAGGACTTTAATCTCATTCATCAATTCACTATCTATAATGATCATTCCACATTGCACTTTCCCCAATGGGGAATCCAAATTAAGATCCAAGTCACGGAACTTCTCTAACAACTCCAATCCCTTCATTGTTACAAACGAGAGATGAACTCGCTTCCTGCTTAAGGCATCAGCCACCACGTTTGCTTTCCCTGGATGGTAATGCAACGTGAACTCATAATCTTTAATGAACTCCATCCATCTCCTCTGCCTAATGTTAAGTTCCTTTTGATCAAACAAGTATTTCAAACTCTTATGGTCACTAAATACATCAAAACTACACCCATATAAATAATGTCTCCAAATTTTCAATGCGAAGACAATTGCCGCTAACTCCAAGTCATGAGTGGGATAATTCTTTTCATGCACCTTCAATTGCCTTGAGGCATAGGCCACTACTCGTTTGTTCTGCATCAGCACACAACCCAAACCCTAGTAGGAAGCATCACAATAAACTTCATAAAGCTCTTCTGGTTGTGGCAACACTAACACTGGGGACGTAGTTAGCTTCTCCTTCATCAGTTGGAAACTTTTCTCACACACCTCAGTCCACGCATAAATCTGGTTTTTCTTCGTACGGTGTGTCAATGGAGCAACAATCTTGGCAAATCCCTCAATGAATATCCTATAGTACCCGGCCAAACCCAAAAAACTTCTAATCTCTAGACTGTCTGGGGTTGTTTCAATGCCATCACGACTTCTACCTTGGATGGGTCGACAACAATCCCTTCCTTAGAAATTACATGTCCCAAGAACTTCACTTCTTCCAACCAAAATTCGCATCTTCCTAGATTGGCATATAGTTGTTGCTCCTTCAGTACTTGTAGAGCTTGACGCAAATGTTCCTCATGTTCTTCTCGGGTCTTGGAATAGATCAATATGTCATCAATAAAGATCACAATGAACTTGTCTAAGAATGGACGGAAGATACGATTCATATAATCCATGAAGATAGCTGGCACATTGGTCACTCTGAAGGGCATCACCAAGTACTCATAATGCCCATAACGCGTTCTGAAGGCCGTCTTGGATATATCATCTTCTTTCACCCGAATCTGATGGTACCCTGACTTTAGATCAATCTTAGAAAACACATCTGCCCCTCTGAGTTGGTCCATTAAATCATCAATGCGGGGTAAGGGGTATCTGTTTTTTATTGTGACCTGGTTGAGTTGTCGATAATCAACACACAGTCTCGACTTTCCATCCTTCTTCTTGACCAATAATACGGGGGCTTCCCATGGTGACACACTAGGCCGAATGAACTTCTTAGACAGAAGGTCTTCCAATTGGTTCTTTAGTTCTAATAGCTCTAAGGGGGCCATTCTGTAAGGAGCGATAAAGATGGGTCCAGTACCTGGAATGACATCGATAGAAAATTCGACGTCGCGGACTGGGGGTAATCCTGGTACATCTGGCGGGAAAACTTCAGAGAAATCTTTCACCACTAGGATCTCATCGACAATAACCTCTGGAGTCATATTGATGAAGTTGAGAAACACATATTTTTGCACTTCTCCCTTAAGAGAAAACTTCAATCTGTTGGTTGAAAGGAACTTCGAAATGTCAGGATCTGGAAATAACACATTCCTTCGGACGCAATCTAACATGACGTAGTTGCTAGACAACCAATCCATTCCCAAAATTACTCCAAGATGTTTCAGAGGAATACAAATTAAATCGACCTTAAAATTCATTTTAAACATAATCAGTGGGCATTGCAAGCATGCCGAATTACATTTTACTGGTTTAGTAGACGGGAGGGTAACCAGTAAATCGAATGGTAAGGTAGTGACATCTAGTTGGAGCGAATCCACCCAATCTAATGAAATGAACGAGTGTGTTGCTCCTGAATCATATATCATAAAAAGTATTTTCCCAGCAATTAAACACTCACCCTGAATAAGTTCTGAGGAAGATGGTGCTTCTTCTCCACTAATATGATAAACGCGTCCTCGCGCAGTAGGGCGTGCAACATCCTTGTTGTTGACAACATCCTTATTGTCACCAGTGTCCTTCTCCCGACAATCTTTTGCAAGATGGCCTGGTTTCTGACAAACATAGCATATCCTGGTTCTTTTGGGACAATCAGATATCCTATGTCCCTCCTGTCCACAATGATAACATCGAACAGTACGCATTGGGTTCTGTGTTGGATTTTGAGGCCTTTGATCTCCCACGTTTTGAGGACCTGATCGATCTCTAGCAATCCCTTGTGGGCGATCATAAGGCTTTTGTTGTTGAAACTGTCTGCCTTTATTTTGTTGGTCACCAATTCCCTGTTCAAAGATCGTATTTAGAGACATAACCCCATAATTAAATGATAAGGTTGTGGTTAATTTCTACCTGAGGTCTTGCCGGTCCACCAATACCACCTTTGTTCAAGCGGCCCCGTTTCATGATCTCAACCTTTTTGCATTTCTCCACCAGCACCTGATACTGACGTATCTCTAGGGGTCCCACGGACTCCTTAATCTCATACCTGAGTCCGCTTTCAAACCTCTCGAACATGTACTCTTCATCCACTTGGTTACGGAAGTAGCGAAAATGTTTTGCTAGGGACTCAAACTTTGCCGCATACTCGGACACCGTGAGACTTCCCTGATATAGTCTCAGGAATTGGGCTTCTTTCTCAGCCTTGGCACTCTTCGAAAAATATTTGTCCAGGAACTTTCTCTTGAAGACTTCCCAAGTCACCTCTTCGTGATTTACTTCCATCATTTGTCTCGCCCCCCGCCACCAGTATTCAGCTTCACCAATCAGTAAGTAGGCCGCGTACTCCACTTTCGTGTCATCGGGGCAGTGGAGGATGTCAAATATCTTCTCTATCTCCTGCAGCCAGAGGTTAGCCTTGTCAGGGTCATGCTCCCCTTTAAATTTCGGTGGATCTTGTCGACGAAATTCAGATAGTCCCCTCGTTGCAATAGCTGCTTCCTCCCTCAGGTCCTTCTGCGCATTACGTTGAGCCTGGACTGCAGCTTGTTGAGCCTGGACTGCAACTTGTTGGGCCATTGCAGCGGCCACTGCATTCATGGCTTTGATTGCTTCAGCCATGTCACTTCCTCCTTGGGGGACTGATCGGTGTGCGCGACGAGCCATACTTCCTACAAATTATCTAATTAGGATAACACTATGATCTAATTATAACCTTACGATTGTAAGGAAATATTTTATTCACGTCTATATAGTAGGTTTAGGTCACACAGTAAGTCGTGCACTAGAGGGGTTCCCAGGAAAGAGAGGTGGGTCAACGGACCACTTAATAACCAAGTCTTTCCTTAGCCAGAATCCCGCTAATACAACTTTTTACGGTATTACCTTTCCCTTCTATTATGGGGACAAAAGGTTTGGGTCACACAGTAAGTCGTGTACTAGAGGGGTTCCCAGGAAAGAGAGGTGGGTCAATGGACCACTTAATAACCAAGTCTCTCCTTAGCCAGAATCCCACTAATACAACTTTTTACGGTATTACCCTTTATTTCTATTATGGGGATCCTAAAATTTTATACAAGTTAGAGATTTAAAACGTTTTCTTTACTACAAAAATTTAAATTATCACACAAAAATTTAATAATTAAGAAATATTCATAATCATTATAATTCAATTGGTCTAATTAATAACTGTCATTAAAGTGGACACCAATTAATTATTGTATATTTTCAAAAAAAAGTCAATCCAAATCAATACACAATAATTCCACATTATAGCAAAATAAAACTAATCATTTTATGATTCTAAAATTAAAAAAAAAAATCAATATGTGACAATTAGTTGATAATGTCATAAATGCACAAACAATTATTACATAACGTCAAATTAAATCACGAGTAATAAATTATTAAAAATTTAAATCACGAGTAGTAAATTCACAACATCATAATAGTAAATTCATAACGTTATTAAATCATAAGTATTAAATTCATAACATACAGACAATTATATAAAAAAAATAAATTCAAATCACGAATAGCAAATTCATAACGTCAATAAATCACGAGTATTAAATTAATAACACACAAACAATAAAAATTAAAATCATGATTAGTAAATTCGTAATGTCGCAATATTAAATTCATAACGTTTTTAAATCACAAGTATTAAATTCATAACATACAAACGATTATTAAAAAAAAATTCAAATAACGAGTAATAAATTCATGATGTCATTAAACACGAGTATTAAATTCATAACATACAAACAAACAAAAATATTCAATCATGAGTAATAAATTTGTAACGTCATAATATTAAATTCAAAACATTATTAAAATCAAAAGCAATTATTGCATTGAATTCAATTAAAACTATTTTCAATTCGTAGGAATTTAAGGCATATAATTAATTACAAAAAATTCAAGGTTACACAATTAAGGATACATAATAGGAATTCATGGACTAAATAAAATAAAATAAAAAGAAAAAAAATTAGAAAGTCAAACAATTAACATAATTAATGGCACATAATAGGAATTTTAAAAAAATCAGTAAGTCAGATAATTAGTAAAACAAACAATTAACACGAGCAACGTTAAAATACATTCGACTTACACGAAGCGTCCCACCCCCAAAAGTCCGAGAATCATTGCTTTGATACCATAATGTAACGCCCCGGATTTATAATCTAAAACGTTACTTAAAAAAAATACTTATTGTTTAGAAAAGTTTACGAATTTTTTTTTAAATACTTAGCATTTATTCATTTAAATAATTAGTAAGAAACACGTTATTTAATATCATTAAGAAAATATTTATTCAAAATTTAAAACAAGGTAAAGGCAATTATTCCTAACGGAAGGGAACCACTTCCGTATTTCAAAAATTCTAGTACATTTTAAAAGTTTGTGACAAAAGATTAAAAAGAACTTAGAAATGTTGCGACAACTCTATTATTACAAAATTGTCTCGAAAAACCCATTTTTACCCCACGTTCGCCGCACATCAATACTCATTAACTACTCTTGAATCTCCTCGAACTCATTAGTACCTAAAATATTGTTGTAAGGGTCAGTTTTATTCCATCATCCACATCAAACCAAAGCTAAACATATGAAAGAATAACACAAAACATATAACAGTAAAAACTTCCAATTTAAAAGAAAAAATGCGCAAACCGGTAAATTGTATATCAAACATATGCATAGTGCATGCTCCTAAAACTATATGATCCGGATATCAACCTGCCACTAAGGCAACTTCCACACAGAAAGGTCACCCATACCAATGGGGAAATCAAACCTGCCACTAAGGCAAACTCCCACGAAGATGCATATGCCATGACATGATGATATAGTATCAAACATATATATATTCCCACACAGCCCACTAAGAATCATGTCATATGCATTCAAAATTACTTTTTAAAATCATCTCTTATTCACATATCACTAAGAACACATACAACACATCCTTATCATGAGTATCACATAATCATAGACAAATAATCATAAAAATTATGACTTTCACCACATTCACATATAAATAGAAACTTTATATCATATAGGCCATAAAAATTAACACTTTAACATATATGACAAGAAAATTCAAACTCCAATTCATATACATAATAAAAGTTAAAACTTTATCACATATAAGGTAAAAATTCAAACTTTATTTCATATTCATCGTAACACTACAATTTTATCACACATAGCATAAAATTTCATACTTTACTCCATAGAAGTCATATATTACAATTCAATCTCAACAAAGTAATCACGATTTGTGTGGGGAAAAGCCCTTACCTTGGCCGCTTTTCTTCCTAGTACAAAGCTTTAAGCCCCACGGAGTTGTTCACAAGGAAAAGAAGTTCCAAGCTTTGGATACACGGTGAAAATGAGGTGAGAAGGTGATGGTGGCTAGGGTTTCGGAATTCTTTTTGTTTCTTATTAGTGAGTATACAGAAATTGTGGACTTAGGGAAATTTAAAGTGGAAATTGTTGGTTAAATAATGGTGGGCCTAAATGAAGAATAAGAGGGATAAAATGTCAATTTTTTTTTAACCTTGATCATAATAACCAAGCCACAAACACATAGCCCAAATTTATACTCATTCAAGTGGGTTGGGTCACACTAAGCCTCAAACCCTTAGCCCAAATTCTTCTTGCACTAGGAAAACACATCTACATATAATATATCTCTACTTATATATATGTATATATTTGAACTCCCCATATATTTAAATAATTCTTTATCATCTACAAAAAATCGAACAAGGCAAATAATTATCACACATAATTTAATATTGAATAATATTGATAGGTTCTAATTATTTTTTAAATAATAAACTTAGAGGATGTTACAATAAACACACTTATTGGATACACAAAGTTGTTTGAAAACCCTAATTAGATTAGAATAAGACGAAGGATGACGAAAATGACCTAAATAATAATCCAATGACACAAACGCACTTAATGGATGCACAAGATAGGTTAAAAACCCTAATTAGAATAGAATAAGCAAGGGAGGACGAAAATGACATAAATGTTAAACCAATGACACAAACGCCGTTATTGGATGCAATATATTGGTTAAAATCCCTAATTGGATTAAAATAAGGTGAAGGATAACGAAAATGACCTAAATGTTAAACCAATGACACAAACGCACTTATTGGATGCACAAGATTGGTTAAAAACCATAATTGGATTAGAACAAGCCTAGAGAGGACGAAAATGACTTAAATGTTAAACCAATTACACAAACGCACTCATGGGATGCACAAGATTGGTTAAAAACCCTAAATGGATTAGAAAAAGACGAAGGATGACAATAATGACCTAAATGTTAAACCAATGACACAAATACACTTATTTGATGCACAAGAATGGTTAAAACCCCTAATTAGAATAGATAAAGCATAGGGAGAACAAAAATGACATGAATATTGGTTAATAAACTTAATTGGATTAAAATAAGTCGAAGGATAACGAAAATGACCTAAATAATAAACCAATGACACAAACGCACTTATGGGATGCACAAGATTGGTTAAAAACCCTAATTGGATTAGAAAAAGACGAAGGATGACGAAAAAGACCTAAATGTTAATCGAATGACACAAACGCACTTATTGGATACACAAGATTGGTTAAAAACCATAATTGGGTTAGAATAAGCCTAGAGAGCACGAAAATGACTTAATGTTAAACCAATGACACAAACGCCCTTATTGGATCCACAAGATTGGTTAAAAACCCTAATTGGAATAGAATAAGCATAGAGAAGATGAAAATGACCTAAATGTTAAACCAATGATACAAACGCACTTATTGGATGCACAAGGTGCGTTAAAAACCCTATTTGGAATAAAATAAGACTAAAGAGGATGAAAATGACCTAAATGCTAAACCAATGACACAAACGCACTTATTGGACGCACAAGATTGGATAAAAACCTTAATTGCATTAGCACAAGCCTAGGGAGGACGAAAATGACCTAAATGTTAAACCAATGACACAAACGCACTTATTAGATGCACAAGATTGGTTAAAAACTCTAATTGGATTAAAATAAGCCAAAGGATAACGAAAATGACCTAAATGGTAATCCAATGACACAAACGCACTTATTTGATGCACAAGATTGGTTAAAAATCGTAATTGGATTAGAACAAGCTAAAGGATGACGAAAATGACCTAAATGTTAATCTAATGACACAAACGTAGTTATTGGATCCACAAGATTGCTTAAAAACCCTAATTGGATTAGAATAAGCCTAGGGAGGACGAAAATGACCTAAATTTTAAACCAATAACACAAACACACTTATTGGATGCACAAGATTGGTTAAAAACCCAAATTGGATTAGAATAAGCCTATGGAGGACGAAAATGACCTAAATGTTAAACCAATGACACAAACGCACTTATTGGATGCACAAGATTGGTTAAAAACTCTAATTGGATTAGAATAAGCATAGGGAGGACGAAAATGACCTAAATGTTAAACCAATGACATAAACTCACTTATTGGATGCACAAGATTTGTTAAAAACCCTAAATGCATTAGAATAAGCCTATAGAGGACAAAAATAACCTAAATGTTAAACTAATGATACAAACCCACTTATTGGATGCACAAGATTGGTTAAAAACCCTAATTGAAGTAGAATAAGTCTAGGGAGGACAAAAATGACCTAATTGTTAATCCAATGACACAAACGCACTTATTAGATGCACAAGATTTGATAAAAACCCTAATTGGGTTAGAATAAGCCTATAGAGGACGAAAAAAACCTAAATGTTAAACCAATGATACAAACGTACTTATTGGATGAACAAGATTTGTTAAAAACCCTCATTGGATTAGAATAAACCTAGGGAGGACAAAAATGACCTAAATGATAAACCAATGACACAAACGCACTTATTGGATGCACAACATTGGTTAAAAACCGAAATTGGATTGAATAAGCCGAAGCATAAAGAAAATGACCTAAATGTTAATCCAATGACACACACGCTCTTATTGGATACACAAGATTGGATAAAAACCCTAATTGGATTAGAATAAGTCTAGAAGGACGAAAATGACCTAAATGTTAAACCAATGACACAAACGCACTTATTAGATGCACAAGATTGGTTAAAAACTCTAATTGGATTAAAATAAGCCAAAGGATAACGAAAATGACCTAAATGGTAATCCAATGACACAAACGCACTTATTTGATGCACAAGATTGGTTAAAAATCGTAATTGGATTAGAACAAGCTAAAGGATGACGAAAATGACCTAAATGTTAATCTAATGACACAAACGTAGTTATTGGATCCACAAGATTGCTTAAAAACCCTAATTGGATTAGAATAAGCCTAGGGAGGACGAAAATGACCTAAATTTTAAACCAATAACACAAACACACTTATTGGATGCACAAGATTGGTTAAAAACCCAAATTGGATTAGAATAAGCCTATGGAGGACGAAAATGACCTAAATGTTAAACCAATGACACAAACGCACTTATTGGATGCACAAGATTGGTTAAAAACTCTAATTGGATTAGAATAAGCATAGGGAGGACGAAAATGACCTAAATGTTAAACCAATGACATAAACTCACTTATTGGATGCACAAGATTTGTTAAAAACCCTAAATGGCTTAGAATAAGCCTATAGAGGACAAAAATAACCTAAATGTTAAACTAATGATACAAACCCACTTATTGGATGCACAAGATTGGTTAAAAACCCTAATTGAAGTAGAATAAGTCTAGGGAGGACAAAAATGACCTAATTGTTAATCCAATGACACAAACGCACTTATTAGATGCACAAGATTTGATAAAAACCCTAATTGGGTTAGAATAAGCCTATAGAGGACGAAAAAAACCTAAATGTTAAACCAATGATACAAACGTACTTATTGGATGCACAAGATTTGTTAAAAACCCTCATTGGATTAGAATAAACCTAGGGAGGACAAAAATGACCTAAATGATAAACCAATGACACAAACGCACTTATTGGATGCACAACATTGGTTAAAAACCGAAATTGGATTGAATAAGCCGAAGCATAAAGAAAATGACCTAAATGTTAATCCAATGACACACACGCTCTTATTGGATACACAAGATTGGATAAAAACCCTAATTGGATTAGAATAAGTCTAGAAGGACGAAAATGACCTAAATGTTAAACCAATGACACAAACGCACTTATTAGATGCACAAGATTGGTTAAAAACTCTAATTGGATTAAAATAAGCCAAAGGATAACGAAAATGACCTAAATGGTAATCCAATGACACAAACGCACTTATTTGATGCACAAGATTGGTTAAAAATCGTAATTGGATTAGAACAAGCTAAAGGATGACGAAAATGACCTAAATGTTAATCTAATGACACAAACGTAGTTATTGGATCCACAAGATTGCTTAAAAACCCTAATTGGATTAGAATAAGCCTAGGGAGGACGAAAATGACCTAAATTTTAAACCAATAACACAAACACACTTATTGGATGCACAAGATTGGTTAAAAACCCAAATTGGATTAGAATAAGCCTATGGAGGACGAAAATGACCTAAATGTTAAACCAATGACACAAACGCACTTATTGGATGCACAAGATTGGTTAAAAACTCTAATTGGATTAGAATAAGCATAGGGAGGACGAAAATGACCTAAATGTTAAACCAATGACATAAACTCACTTATTGGATGCACAAGATTTGTTAAAAACCCTAAATGGCTTAGAATAAGCCTATAGAGGACAAAAATAACCTAAATGTTAAACTAATGATACAAACCCACTTATTGGATGCACAAGATTGGTTAAAAACCCTAATTGAAGTAGAATAAGTCTAGGGAGGACAAAAATGACCTAATTGTTAATCCAATGACACAAACGCACTTATTAGATGCACAAGATTTGATAAAAACCCTAATTGGGTTAGAATAAGCCTATAGAGGACGAAAAAAACCTAAATGTTAAACCAATGATACAAACGTACTTATTGGATGAACAAGATTTGTTAAAAACCCTCATTGGATTAGAATAAACCTAGGGAGGACAAAAATGACCTAAATGATAAACCAATGACACAAACGCACTTATTGGATGCACAACATTGGTTAAAAACCGAAATTGGATTGAATAAGCCGAAGCATAAAGAAAATGACCTAAATGTTAATCCAATGACACACACGCTCTTATTGGATACACAAGATTGGTTAAAAACCCTAATTGGATTAGAATAAGTCTAGAAGGACGAAAATGACCTAAATGTTAAACCAATGACACAAACACACTTATTGGATGAACAAGATTGGTTAAAAACCCTAATTGGATTAGAAGAAGCCTATAGAGGACGAAAATAACCTAAATGTTAAACCAATGACACAAATACACTTATTTGATGCACAAGAATGGTTAAAAACCCTAATTAGAATAGAATAAGCATAGGGAGAACAAAAATGACATAAATATTGGTTAATAAACTTAATTGGATTAAAATTAGTCGAAGGATAACGAAAATGACCTAAATGTTAAACCAATGACACAAACGCACTTATGGGATGCACAAGATTGGTTAAAAACCCTAATTGGATTAGAAAAAGACGAAGGATGACGAAAAAGACCTAAATGTTAATCGAATGACACAAACGCACTTATTGGATACACAAGATTGGTTAAAAACCATAATTGGGTTAGAATAAGCCTAGAGAGCACGAAAATGACCTAAATGTTAAACCAATGACACAAACTCCCTTATTGGATCCACAAGATTGGTTAAAAACCCTAATTGGAATAGAATTAGCATAGAGAAGATGAAAATGACCTAAATGTTAAACCAATGATACAAACGCACTTATTGGATGCACAAGGTGCGTTAAAAACCCTAATTGGAATAAAATAAGACTAAAGAGGATGAAAATGACCTAAATGCTAAACCAATGACACAAATGCACTTATTGGACGCACAAGATTGGGTAAAAACCTTAATTGCATTAGCACAAGATTGGTTAAAAACCATAATTGGGTTAGAATAAGCCTAGAGAGCACGAAAATGACCTAAATGTTAAACCAATGACACAAACGCCCTTATTGGATCCACAAGATTGCTTAAAAACCTTAATTGCATTAGCACAAGCCTAGGGAGGACGAAAATGACCTAAATTTTAAACCAATGACACAAACGCACTTATTAGATGCACAAGATTGGTTAAAAACTCTAATTATATGAAAATAAGCCAAAGGATAACGAAAATGACCTAAATGTTAATCCAATGACACAAACGCACTTATTTGATGCACAAGATTGGTTAAAAATCGTAATTGGATTAGAACAAGCCGAAGGATGACGAAAATGACCTAAATGTTAATCTAATGACACAAACGTAGTTATTGGATCCACAAGATTGCTAAAAACCCTAATTGGAATAGAATAAGCCTAGGGAGGACGAAAATGACCTAAATTTTAAACCAATAACACAAACACACTTATTGGATGCACAAGATTGGTTAAAAACCCAAATTGGATTAGAATAAGCCTATGGAGGAAGAAAATGACCTAAATGTTAAACCAATGACACAAACGCACTTATTGGATGCACAAGATTGGTTAAAAACTCAAATTGGATTAGAATAAGCATAGGGAGGACGAAAATGACCTAAATGTTAAACCAATGACAGAAACGCACTTATTGGATGCACAAGATTTGTTAAAAACCCAAATTTGATTAGAATAAACCTAGGGAGGACGAAAATAACCTAAATGTTAAACCAATAACACAAACGCACTTATTGGATGCACAAGATTTGTTAAAAACCCAAATTGGATTAGAATAAGCCGAAGCATGACGAAAATGACCTAAATGTTAATCTAATGACACAAACGCTCTTATTGGATACACAAGATTGGTTAAAAACCCTAATTGGATTAGAAGAAGCCTATAGAGGACGAAAATAAACTAAATGTTAAACCAATGACACAAACGCACATATTGGATGCACAAGGTTGGTTAAAAACTATAATTGGATTAGAACAAGCCTAGAGAGGACGAAAATGACTTAAATGTTAAACCAATTACACAAACGCACTCATGGGATGCACAAGATTGTATAAAGACCCTAATTGGATTAGAAAAAGACGAAGGATAACAATAATGACCTAAATGTTAAACAAATGACACAAATGCACTTATTTAATGCACAAGATTGGTTAAAAACCCTAATTAGAATAGAATAAGCCTAGGGAGGACAAAAATGACATAAATGTTAAACCAATGACACAAACGCCCTTATTGGATGCAAAATATTGGTTAAAAACCTTAATTGGATTAAAATAAGTCGAAGGATAACGAAAATGACCTAAATATTAAACCAATGACACAAACGCACTTATTGGATGCACAAGATTGGTTAAAAACCCTAATTGGATTAGAGAAAGACGAAGGATGACGAAAATGACCTAAATGTTAATCTAATGACACAAACGCTCTTATTGGATACACAAGATTGGTTAAAAACCCTAATTGGATGAGAATAAGTCTAGAAGGACGAAAATGACCTAAATGTTAAACCAATGACACAAACGCACTTATTTGATGCACAAGATTGGTTAAAAACCCTAATTCGATTAGAATAAGTTGAAAGATGACGAAAATGACCCTAATGTTAATCCAATGACACAAACACAATTATTGGACGCACAAGATTGGTTAAAAACCCTAATTGGATTAGAATAAGTTTAGGGAGGGCGAAAATGACCTAAATGTTAAACCAATAACACAAACGCACTTATTGGATGCAAAAGATTGGTTAAAAACCCTAATTGGATTTGAAAAAGACGAAGGATCACAAAAATGATCTAATTGTTAAACCAATTACACAAACGCACTTGTTGGATGCACAAGATTGGTTAAAACCCTTAATTGGATTAGAAAAAGACGAAGGATGACGAAAAAGACCTAAATGTTAATCGAATGACACAAACGCACTTATTGGATACACAAGATTGGTTAAAAACCATAATTGGGTTAGAATAAGCCTAGAGAGCACGAAAATGACTTAATGTTAAACCAATGACACAAACGCCCTTATTGGATCCACAAGATTGGTTAAAAACCCTAATTGGAATAGAATAAGCATAGAGAAGATGAAAATGACCTAAATGTTAAACCAATGATACAAACGCACTTATTGGATGCACAAGGTGCGTTAAAAACCCTATTTGGAATAAAATAAGACTAAAGAGGATGAAAATGACCTAAATGCTAAACCAATGACACAAACGCACTTATTGGACGCACAAGATTGGATAAAAACCTTAATTGCATTAGCACAAGCCTAGGGAGGAC
>JBBPBP010000001.1:44560990-44632545 GCA_037974735.1 Cicer chorassanicum
ACAAGATTTGTTAAAAACCCTCATTGGATTAGAATAAACCTAGGGAGGACAAAAATGACCTAAATGATAAACCAATGACACAAACGCACTTATTGGATGCACAACATTGGTTAAAAACCGAAATTGGATTGAATAAGCCGAAGCATAAAGAAAATGACCTAAATGTTAATCCAATGACACACACGCTCTTATTGGATACACAAGATTGGTTAAAAACCCTAATTGGATTAGAATAAGTCTAGAAGGACGAAAATGACCTAAATGTTAAACCAATGACACAAACACACTTATTGGATGAACAAGATTGGTTAAAAACCCTAATTGGATTAGAAGAAGCCTATAGAGGACGAAAATAACCTAAATGTTAAACCAATGACACAAATACACTTATTTGATGCACAAGAATGGTTAAAAACCCTAATTAGAATAGAATAAGCATAGGGAGAACAAAAATGACATAAATATTGGTTAATAAACTTAATTGGATTAAAATTAGTCGAAGGATAACGAAAATGACCTAAATGTTAAACCAATGACACAAACGCACTTATGGGATGCACAAGATTGGTTAAAAACCCTAATTGGATTAGAAAAAGACGAAGGATGACGAAAAAGACCTAAATGTTAATCGAATGACACAAACGCACTTATTGGATACACAAGATTGGTTAAAAACCATAATTGGGTTAGAATAAGCCTAGAGAGCACGAAAATGACCTAAATGTTAAACCAATGACACAAACTCCCTTATTGGATCCACAAGATTGGTTAAAAACCCTAATTGGAATAGAATTAGCATAGAGAAGATGAAAATGACCTAAATGTTAAACCAATGATACAAACGCACTTATTGGATGCACAAGGTGCGTTAAAAACCCTAATTGGAATAAAATAAGACTAAAGAGGATGAAAATGACCTAAATGCTAAACCAATGACAC
Organism: Cicer chorassanicum; assembly: GCA_037974735.1. Taxonomy (NCBI): domain Eukaryota; kingdom Viridiplantae; phylum Streptophyta; class Magnoliopsida; order Fabales; family Fabaceae; genus Cicer; species Cicer chorassanicum. The sequence continues at coordinate 44,561,930 of JBBPBP010000001.1, forward strand.
AAATGCACTTATTGGACGCACAAGATTGGGTAAAAACCTTAATTGCATTAGCACAAGATTGGTTAAAAACCATAATTGGGTTAGAATAAGCCTAGAGAGCACGAAAATGACCTAAATGTTAAACCAATGACACAAACGCCCTTATTGGATCCACAAGATTGCTTAAAAACCTTAATTGCATTAGCACAAGCCTAGGGAGGACGAAAATGACCTAAATTTTAAACCAATGACACAAACGCACTTATTAGATGCACAAGATTGGTTAAAAACTCTAATTATATGAAAATAAGCCAAAGGATAACGAAAATGACCTAAATGTTAATCCAATGACACAAACGCACTTATTTGATGCACAAGATTGGTTAAAAATCGTAATTGGATTAGAACAAGCCGAAGGATGACGAAAATGACCTAAATGTTAATCTAATGACACAAACGTAGTTATTGGATCCACAAGATTGCTAAAAACCCTAATTGGAATAGAATAAGCCTAGGGAGGACGAAAATGACCTAAATTTTAAACCAATAACACAAACACACTTATTGGATGCACAAGATTGGTAAAAACCCAAATTGGATTAGAATAAGCCTATGGAGGAAGAAAATGACCTAAATGTTAAACCAATGACACAAACGCACTTATTGGATGCACAAGATTGGTTAAAAACTCAAATTGGATTAGAATAAGCATAGGGAGGACGAAAATGACCTAAATGTTAAACCAATGACAGAAACGCACTTATTGGATGCACAAGATTTGTTAAAAACCCAAATTTGATTAGAATAAACCTAGGGAGGACGAAAATAACCTAAATGTTAAACCAATAACACAAACGCACTTATTGGATGCACAAGATTTGTTAAAAACCCAAATTGGATTAGAATAAGCCGAAGCATGACGAAAATGACCTAAATGTTAATCTAATGACACAAACGCTCTTATTGGATACACAAGATTGGTTAAAAACCCTAATTGGATGAGAATAAGTCTAGAAGGACGAAAATGACCTAAATGTTAAACCAATGACACAAACGCACTTATTGGATGAACAAGATTGGTTAAAAACCCTAATTGGATTAGAAGAAGCCTATAGAGGACGAAAATAACCTAAATGTTAAACCAATGATACAAATGCACTTATTGGATGAACAAGATTGGTTAAAAACCCTAATTGGATTAGAAGAAGCCTATAGAGGACGAAAACAAACTAAATGTTAAACCAATGACACAAACGCACATATTGGATGCACAAGGTTGGTTAAAAACTATAATTGGATTAGAACAAGCCTAGAGAGGACGAAAATGACTTAAATGTTAAACCAATTACACAAACGCACTCATGGGATGCACAAGATTGTTTAAAGACCCTAATTGGATTAGAAAAAGACGAAGGATAACAATAATGACCTAAATGTTTAACAAATGACACAAATGCACTTATTTAATGCACAAGATTGGTTAAAAACCCTAATTAGAATAGAATAAGCCTAGGGAGGACAAAAATGACATAAATGTTAAACCAATGACACAAACGCCCTTATTGGATGCAAAATATTGGTTAAAAACCTTAATTGGATTAAAATAAGTCGAAGGATAACGAAAATGACCTAAATATTAAACCAATGACACAAACGCACTTATTGGATGCACAAGATTGGTTAAAAACCCTAATTGGATTAGAGAAAGACGAAGGATGACGAAAATGACCTAAATGTTAATCTAATGACACAAACGCTCTTATTGGATACACAAGATTGGTTAAAAACCCTAATTGGATGAGAATAAGTCTAGAAGGACGAAAATGACCTAAATGTTAAACCAATGACACAAACGCACTTATTTGATGCACAAGATTGGTTAAAAACCCTAATTCGATTAGAATAAGCTGAAAGATGACGAAAATGACCCTAATGTTAATCCAATGACACAAACACAATTATTGGACGCACAAGATTGGTTAAAAACCCTAATTGGATTAGAATAAGCCTAGGGAGGGCGAAAATGACCTAAATGTTAAACCAATAACACAAACGCACTTATTGGATGCAAAAGATTGGTTAAAAACCCTAATTGGATTTGAAAAAGACGAAGGATAACAAAAATGATCTAATTGTTAAACCAATTACACAAACGCACTTGTTGGATGCACAAGATTGGTTAAAACCCTTAATTGGATTAGAAAAAGCAAAGGGAGCACGAAAATGACCTAAATGTTAAACCAATTACACAAACGCACTTATTGGATGCATAAGATTGGTTAAAAACCGTACTTTGATTAGAATAAGCCGAAGGATAACGAAAATGACCTAAATGTTAATCCAATGACACAAACGCACTTATTGAATACACAAGGTTGATTAAAAACCCTAATTAGATTAGAATAAGATGAAGGATGACGAATATGACCTAAATGTTAATCCAATGACACAAACGCACTTATTTGATGCACAACATTGGTTAAAAACCCTAATAAGAATAGAATAAGCACAGGGAGGACGAAAATGATATAAATGTTAAACAATGACACAAACGCCCTTATTGGATGCAAAATATTGGTTAAAAACCTTAATTGGATTAAAATAAGTTGAAGGATAACGAAAATGACCTAAATGTTAAACCAATGACACAAACGCACTAATTGGATGCACAAGCTTGGTTAAAAACCCTAATTGGATTAGAAAAGCACGAATGATGACGAAAATGACCTAAATGTTAATCGAATGACCCAAACACACTTATTGGATGCCCAAGATTGGATTAAAACCCTAATTGGATTAGAATAATCCTAAAGAGGACGAAAATGACCTAAAAGTTAAACCAATGACACAAACGCACTTATTTGATGCACAAGATTGGTTAAAAACCCTAATTGGATTAGAATAAGCCGAAGGATGACGAAAATGACCTTAATGTTAATCCAATGACACAAACACAATTATTGGACGCACAAGATTGGTTAAAAACCCTAATTGGATTAAAATAAGCCTAGGGAGTACGAAAATGACCTAAATGTTAAACCAATAACACAAACGCACTTATTGGATGCAAAAGATTGATTAAAAATCCTTAATGGATTTGAAAAAGATGAAGGATCAAAAAAATGATATAAATGTTAAACCAATGACACAAACGCACTTGTTGGATGCACAAGATTGGTTAAAACCCCTAACTGGATTAGAATAAGCATAGGGAGGACGAAAATGACCTAATTGTTAAACCAATGACACAAACGCACTTATTGGATGCACAAGATTGGTTAAAAACCCAAATTGGATTAGAATAAGCCTAGGGAGGAGGAAAATGACCTAAATGTTAAACCAATTACACAAACACACTTATTGGATGAACTAGATTGGTTAAAAACCCTAATTGGATTAAAATATGCCGAAGGATAACGAAAATGACCTAAATGTTAATCCAATGACACAAACACACTTATTAGATACACAAGGTTGATTGAAAACCCTAATTAGATTAGAATAAGACGAAGGATGACGAAAATGACCTAAATAATAATCAAATGACACAAACGCACTTATTGAATGCACAAGATAGGTTATAAACCCTAATTAGAATAGAATAAGCATAGGGAGGACGAAAATGACATACATGTTAAACCAATGACACAAACGCCCTTATTGGATGCAAAATATTGGTTAAAATCCCTAATTGGATTAAAATAAGTTGAAGGATAATGAAAATGACCTAAATGTTAAACCAAGGACACAAACGCACTTATTGGATGGACAAGCTTGGTTAAAAACCCTAATTGGATTAGAAAAAGACGAAGGATGACCAAAATGACCTAAATGTTAATCGAATGACCCAAACACACTTATTGGATGCCAGAGATTGGATTAAAACCCTAATGGGATTAGAATAAGCCTAAAGAGGACGAAAATGACCTAAATGATAAACCAATGACAAAAACGCACTTATTTGATGCACAAGATTGGTTAAAAACCATTATTGGATTAGAATAAGCCGAAGGATGACGAAAATGACCCTAATGTTAATCCAATGACTCAAACACAATTATTGGACGCACAAGATTGGTTAAAAACCCTAATTGGATTAAAATAAGCCTAGGGAGGACGAAAATGACCTAAATGTTAAACCAATAACACAAACGCACTTATTGGATGCAAAAGATTGGTTAAAAGTCCTAATTGGATTTGAAAAAGACGAAGGATCACAAAAATGATCTAAATGTTAAACCAATGACACAAACGCACTTGTTGGATGCACAAGATTGGTTAAAACCCCTAATGGGATTAGAATAAGCCTAGGGAGGACGAAAATGACCTAAATGTTAAACCAATTACACAAACGCACTTATTGGATGAACTAGATTGGTTAAAAACCCTATTTGGATTAAAATAAGCCGAAGGATAACGAAAATGACCTAAATGTTAATCCAATGACACAAACACAATTATTGGATACACAATGTTGATTAAAAACCCTAATTAGATTAGAATAAGACGAAGGATGACAAAAATGACCTAAATAATAATCGAATGACACAAACGCACTTATTGGATGCACAAGCTAGGTTAAAAACCCTAATTAGAATAGAATAAGTATAGGGAGGACGAAAATGACATAAATGTTAAACCAATGACACAAACGCCCTTATTGGATGCAAAGTATTGGTTAAAATCCCTAATTGGATTAAAATAAGTCGAAGGATAACGAAAATGCCCTAAATGTTAAACCAATGACACAAACGCACTTATCGGATGCACAAGATTGGTTAAAAACCATAATTGGATTAGAACAAGCATAGAGTGGACGAAAATGACTTAAATGTTAAACCAATTACACAAACGCACTCATGGGATGCACAAGATTGGTTAAAAACCCTAATTGGATTAGAAAAAGACGAAGGATGACAATAATGACCTAAATGTTAAACCAATGACACAAATGCACTTATTTGATGCACAAGATTGGTTAAAAACCCTAATTAGAATACAATAAGCACAGGAAGGACGAAAATTACCTAAATGCTAAACCAATGAAACAAACGCACTTATTGGATGCACAAGATTAGTTAAAAACCATAATTGGATTAGAACAAGCCTAGAGAGGACGAAAATGACTTAAATGTTAAACCAATTAAACAAACGCACTCATGGGATGCACAAGATTGGTTAAAAACCCTTATTGGATTAGAAAAAGACGAAGGATGACTAAAATGACCTAAATGTTAATCGAATGACACAAACGCACTTATTGGATGCCCAAGATTGGATTAAAACCCTAATTCGATTAGAAAAAGCCTAAAGAGGACGAAAATTACCTAAATGTTAAACCAATGACACAAACGCACTTATTTGATGCACAAGATTGGTTAAAAACCCTAATTAGAATATAATAAGCACAGGGAAGAAGAAAATGACATAAATGTTAAACCAATGACACAAACGCCCTTATTGGATGCAAAATATTGGTTAAAAAACTTAATTGGATTAAAATAAGTTGAAGGATAACGAAAATGACCTAAATGTTAAACCAATGACACAATCGCACTTATTGGATGCACAAGATTGGTTAAAAACCCTAATTGGATTAGGAAAAGACGAAGGATGACGAAAATGACCTAAATGTTAATCGAATGACACAAACGCACTTTTTGGATACACAAGGTTGATTAAAAATCCTAATTAGATTAGAATAAGATGAAGTATGACGAATATGACCTAAATGTTAATCCAATGACAAAAACGCACTTATTTGATGCACAAGATTGGTTAAAAACCCTAATTAGAATATAATAAGCATAGGGAGGACGAAAATGACATAAATGTTAAACCAATGACACAAACGCCCTTATTGGATGCAAAATATATGTTAAAAACCTTAATTGGATTAAAATAAGTCGAAGGATAACGAAAATGACCAAAATGTTAAACCAATGACACAAACGCACTTATTGGATGCACAAGATTGGTTAAAATCCCTAATTGAATTAGAAAAAGACGAAGGATGACGAAAATGACCTAAATGTTAATCGAATGACACAAACGCACTTATTGGATGCCCAAGATTGGATTAAAACCCTAATTGGATTAGAAAAAGCCTATAGAGGACGAAAATGACCTAAATGTTAAACCAATGACACAAACGCACTTATTTGATGCACAAGATTGGTTAAAAACCCTAATTAGAATATAATAAGCACATGGAGGACGAAAATGACATAAATGTTAAACCAATGACACAAACGCCCTTATTGGATACACAAGGTTGATTGAAAACCCTAATTAGATTAGAATAAGACGAAGGATGACGAAAATGACCTAAATAATAATCAAATGACACAAACGCACTTATTGGATGCACAAGATTGGTTAAAAACCCTACTTGGATTAGAATAAGCCTAGGGAGGACGAAAATAACCTAAATGTTAAACCAATTACACTAACGCTCTTATTGGATGAACTAGATTGGTTAAAAACCCTAATTGGATTAAAATAAGCCGAAGGATAACGAAAATGACCTAAATGTTAATCCAATGACACAAACGCACTTATTGGATACACAAGGTTGATTAAAAACCCTAATTAGATTAGAATAAGATGAAGGATGACGAATATGACCTAAATGTTAATCCAATGACACAAACGCACTTATTTGCTGCACAACATTGGTTAAAAACCCTAATAAGAATAGAATAAGCACAGGGAGGACGAAAATGATATAAATGTTAAACAATGACACAAACGCCTTTATTGGATGCAAAATATTGGTTAAAAACCTTAATTGGATTAAAATAAGTCGAAGGATAACGAAAATGACCTAAATGTTAAACCAATGACACAAACGCACTTGTTGGATGCACAAGATTGGTTAAAAACCCTAATTGGATTAGAAAAAGACGAAGGATGACGAAAATGACCTAAATGTTAATCGAATGACACAAACGCACTTATTGGATGCCCAAGATTGGATTTAAACCCTAACTGGATTAGAAAAAGCCTAAAGAGGACGAAAATGACCTAAATGTTAAACCAATGACACAAACACACTTATTTGATGCACAAGATTGGTTAAAAACCCTAATTGGATTAGAATAAGCCGAAGGATGACGAAAATGACCCAAATGTTAATCCAATGACACAAACACAATTATTGGACGCACAAGATTGGTTAAAAACCCTAATTGGATTAGAATAAGCCTAGGGAGGACGAAAACGACCTAAATGTTAACCCAATAACACAAACGCACTCATGGGATGCAAAAGATTGGTTAAAAACCCTAATTGGATTAGAAAAAGACGAAGGATGACAATAATGACCTAAATGTTAAACCAATGACACAAACACACTTATTTGATGCACAAGATTTGTTAAAAACCCTAATTAGAATAGAATAAGCATAGGGAGGACAAAAATGACATAAATGTTAAACCAATGACACAAACGCCTTTATTGGATGCAAAATATTGGTTGAAAACCTTAATTGGATTAAAATAAGTCGAAGGATAAAGAAAATGACCTAAATGTTAATCCAATGACACAAACACAATTATTGGACGCACAAGATTGGTTAAAAAGGCCCGCTATGCTTAACACAGGCGATTGGATGGCATTACTTCTTTTCCAGTAGCTATGCCTGAACTGAACCTCGTACAAGACTTTCTTTCCGGCTCCTTAATCCTGGAAAGAAGGAAAGGCATCAATCCAGACCGGCAGCACCCGAAAAGGAGTCACATAGCGTTCGGACTCATGTGCCTTCCAGAACTTGGGGTATTCGAGCCAGCTGCGTGGTGAACGGTTAAAACCCGAGAAAGACAAAGACAGGCTTTTGATCAATTTCACCAGCTGTAGGACTGGAGCTGAAGTTAAGTTCCACTTCAATTGCCACAAGAGAGCATCATGGCATTTCTTCCGTATGAGTGGTAACAGCACTCTAGAATAAGCCTAGGGAGGACGAAAATGACCTAAATGTTAAACCAATAACACAAACGCACTTATTGGATGCAAAAGACTGTTTAAAAACCCTAATTGGATTTGAAAAAGACGAAGGATCACAAAAATGATCTAAATGTTAAACCAATTACACAAACGCACTTGTTGGATGCACAAGATTGGTTAAAACCCCTAATTGGATTAGAATAAGCATAGGGAGCACGAAAATGACCTTAATGTTAAACCAATGACACAAACACACTTGTTGGATGCACAAGAGTGGTTAAAAACCCAAATTGGATTAGAATAAGCCTAGGGAGGACCAAAATGATCTAAATAATAAACCAATTACACAAACGCACTTATTGGATGAACTAGATTGGTTAAAAACCCTAATTGGATTAAAATAAGCCGAAGGATAACGAAAATGACCTAAATGTTAATCCAATGACACAAACACACTTATTGGATACACAAGGTTGATTAAAAACCCTAACTAGATTAGAATAAGACGAAGGATGACAAAAATGACCTAAATAATAATCCAATGACAGAAACGCACTTATTGGATGCACAAGATAGGTTAAAAACCCTTATTTGAATAGAATATTCACAGCGAGGACGAAAATGACATAAATGTTAAACCAATGACACAAATACCCTTATTGGATGCAAAATATTGGTTAAAATCCCTAATTGGATTAAAATAAGTCGAAGGATAACGAAAATGCTCTAAATGTTAAACCAATGACACAAACGCACTTATCGGATGCACAAGATTGGTTAAAAACCATAATTGGATTAGAACAAGCCTAGAAAGGACGAAAATGACTTAAATGTTAAACCAATTACACGAACGCACTCATGGGATGCACAAGATTCGTTAAAAACCCTAATTTGATTAGAAAAAGACGAAGGATGAAAATAATGACCTAAATGTTAAACCAATGACACAAACGCACTTAATTGATGCACAAGATTTGTTAAAAACCCCTAATTAGAATAGAATAAGCATAGGGAGGACAAAAATGACATAAATGTTAAACCAATGGCACAAACGCCCTTATTGGATGCAAAATATTGGTTTAAAACCTTAATTGAATTAAAATAAGTCGAAGGACAACGAAAATGACCTAAATGTTAAACCAATGACACAAACGCACTTGTTGGATGCACAAGATTGGTTAAAAACCCTAATTGGATTAGAAAAGGACGAAGGATGACGAAAATGACCTAAATGTTAATCGAATGACACATACGCACTTATTGGATGCCCAAGATTGGATTTAAACCCTAACTGGATTAGAAAAAGCCTAAAGAGGACGAAAATGCCCTAAATGTTAAACCAATGACACAAGCACACTTATTTGATGCACAAGATTGGTTAAAAACCCTAATTGGATTAGAATAAGCCGAAGGATGACGAAAATGACCCAAATGTTAATCCAATGACACAAACACAATTATTGGACGCACAAGATTGGTTAAAAACCCTAATTGGATTAGAATAAGCCTAGGGAGGACGAAAATGACCTAAATGTTAATCCAATGACCCAAATGCACTTATTAGATACACAAGATTGGTTAAAAACCCTAATTGGATTAGAATAAGCCGAAGGATGACGAAAATGACCCTAATGTTAATCCAATGATACAAACACAATTATTGGACGCACAAGATTGGTTAAAAACCCTAATTGGATTAGAATAAGCCTAAGGAGGACGAAAACAACCTAAATGTTAAACCAATAACACAAACGCACTTATTGGATGCAAAAGATTGGTTAAAAACCCTAATTAGATTAGAATAAGACTATAGAAGACGAAAATAACCTAAATGTTAAACTAATGATACAAACCCACTTCTTGGATGCACAAGATTGGTTAAAAACCCTTATTGGATTATAATAAGTCTAGGGAAGACAAAAATGACCTAAATGTTAAACCAATGACACAAACACAATTATTGGACGCACAAGATTGGTTAAAAACCCTAATTGGATTAGAATAAGCATAGGGAGGACGAAAACAACCTAAATGTTAAACCAATAACACAAACGCACTTATTTGATGCAAAAGATTGATTAAAAACCCTAATTGGATTAGAATAAGACTATAGAGGACGAAAATAACCTAAATGTTAAACTAATGATACAAACCCACTTCTTGGATACCCAAGATTGGTTAAAAATCCTTATTGGATTAAAATAAGTCTAGGGAAGACAAAAATGACCTAAATGTCAAACCAATGACACAAACGCACTTATTGGATGCACAAGATTGGTTAAAAACCCTAATTGGATTAGAAAAAGACGAATGATGATGAAAATGACCTAAATGTTATTCGAATGACACAAACACACTTATTGGATACACAAGGTTGATTAAAAACCCAATTAGATTAGAATAAGACGAAGGATGACGAAAATGATCTAAATGTAAATCCAATGACACAAACGCACTTATTTGATGCATAAGATAGGTTAAAAACCCTAATTAGAATAGAATAAGCATAGGGAGGACAAAAATGACATAAATGTTCAACCAATGACACAAACGCCTTTATTGGATTCAAAATATTGGTTAAAAACCTTAATTGGATTAAAATAAGTCGAAGGATAACGAAAATGACCTAAATGTTAAACAAATTACACAAACGCACTTATTGGATGCACAAGATTGGTTAAAAACCCTAATTGGATTAGAAAAAGACGAAGGATGACGAAAATGACCTAAATGTTAATCGAATGACACAAACGCACTTATTGGACACAAAAGGTTGATTAAAACCCTAATTAGATTTGAATAAGACGAAGGACGACGAAATTGACCTAAATGTTAATCCAATGACACAAACGCACTTATTTGATGCATAAGATAGGTTAAAAACCCTAATAAGAATAGAATAAGCATAGGGAGGACGAAAATGACATAAATGTTAAACCAATGACACAAACGCCCTTATTGGATGCAAAATATTGGTTAAAATCACTAATTGGATCAAAATAAGTCGAAGGATAACGAAAATGACCTAAATGTTAATCCAATGACACAAACGCAATTATTGGATGCACAAGATTGATTAAAAACCCTAATTGGATTAGAAGAAGCCTATAGAGGACGAAAATGATCTAAATGTTAAACCAATGACACAAACGCACTTGTTGGATGCACAATATTGGTTGAAACCCGTAATTGGATTAGAATAAGCATAGGGAGGACGAAAATGACCTACATGTTAAACCAATGACACAAACGCACTTATTGGATGCACAAGATTGGTTAAAAATCCAAATTGGATTAGAATAAGCCGAAGCATGACGAAAATGACCTAAATGTTAATCCAATGACACAAACACACTTATTGGATACACAAGATTGGTTAAAAACCCTAAATGGATTAGAATAAACCGAAGGATGATGAAAATGACCCTAATGTTAATCCAATGACACAAACACAATTATTGGATGCACAAGATTGGATAAAAACCCTAATTGGATTAGAATAAGCCTAGAGAGGACGAAAACAACCTAAATGTTAAACCAATAACACAAACGCACTTATGTGATGCAAAAGATTGGTTAAAAACCCTAATTGGATTATAATAAGCCTGTAGAGGACGAAAATAACCTAAATGTTAATCTAATGATACAAACCCACTTCTTGGATGCACAAGATTGGTTAAAAACCCTTATTAGATTATAATAAGTCTAGGGAAGACAAAAATGACCTAAATGTTAAACCAATGACACAAACGCACTTATTGGATGCACAAGATTGGTTAAAAACCCAAATTGGATTAGAATAAGCCTAGGGAGGACGAAAATGACCTAAATGTTTAACCAATTACTCAAACGCACTTATTGGATGAACTAGATTGGTTAAAAACCCTAAATGGATTAGAATAAGCCGAAGGATGATGAAAATGACCCTAATTTTAATCCAATGACACAAACACAATTATTGGACGCACAAGATTGGATAAAAACCCTAATTGGATTAGAATGAGCCTAGGGAGGACGAAAATGACATAAATGTTAAACCAATGACACAAACACACTTATTGGATGCACAAGATTGGTTAAAAACCCTAATTGGATTAGAATAAGACGAAGGATGACAAAAATGACCCTAATGTTAATCCAATGACACAAACACAATTATTGGATGCACAAGATTGGTTAAAAACCCTAATTGGATTAGAATAAGCCTAGGGAGGACGAAAACAACCTAAATGTTAAACCAATAACACAAACGCACTTATTGGATGCAAAAGATTGGTTAAAAACCCTAATTGGATTAGAATAAGCCTATAGAAGACGAAAATAACCTAAATGTTAAACTAATGATACAAACCCACTTCTTGGATGCACAAGATTGGTTAAAAACCCTTATTGGATTATAATAAGTCTAGGGAAGACAAAAATGACCTAAATGTTAAACCAATGACACAAACACAATTATTGGACGCACAAGATTGGTTAAAAACCCTAATTGGATTAGAATAAGCCTAGGGAGGACGAAAACAACCTAAATGTTAAACCAATAACACAAACGCACTTATTTGATGCAAAAGATTGATTAAAAACCCTAATTGGATTAGAATAAGCCTATAGAGGACGAAAATAACCTAAATGTTAAACTAATGATACAAACCCACTTCTTGGATACCCAAGATTGGTTAAAAATCCTTATTGGATTAAAATAAGTCTAGGGAAGACAAAAATGACCTAAATGTTAAACCAATGACACAAACGCACTTATTGGATGCACAAGATTGGTTAAAAACCATAATTGGATTAGAAAAAGACGAAGGATGACGAAAATGACCTAAATGTTATTCGAATGACACAAACGCACTTATTGGATACACTAGGTTGATTAAAAACCCAATTAGATTAGAATAAGACGAAGGATGACGAAAATGACCTAAATGTTAATCCAATGACACAAACGCACTTATTTGATGCATAAGATAGGTTAAAAACCCTAATAAGAATAGAATAAGCATAGGGAGGACGAAAATGACATAAATGTTAAACCAATGACACAAACGCCCTTATTGGATGCAAAATATTGGTTAAAATCCCTAATTGGATCAAAATAAGTCGAAGGATAACGAAAATGACCTAAATGTTAAAAAAATTACACAAATGCACTTATCTGATGCACAAGATTGGTTAAAAACCCTAATTAGAATAGAATAAGCATAGGGAGGACAAAAATGACATAAATGTTCAACCAATGACACAAACGCCCTTATTGGATTCAAAATATTGGTTAAAAACCTTAATTGGATTAAAATAAGTCGAAGGATAACGAAAATGACCTAAATGTTAAACAAATTACACAAACGCACTTATTGGATGCACAAGATTGGTTAAAAACCCTAATTGGATTAGAAAAAGACGAAGGATGACGAAAATGACCTAAATGTTAATCGAATGACACAAACGCACTTATTGGATACACAAGGTTGATTAAAACCCTAATTAGATTAGAATAAGACGAAGGACGACGAAAATGACCTAAATGTTAATCCAATGACACAAACACACTTATTTGATGCAAAATATTTGTTAAAATCACTAATTGGATCAAAATAAGTCGAAGGATAACGAAAATGACCTAAATGTTAATCCAATGACAAAAACGCACTAATTTGATGCACAAGATTGGTTAATAACCCAAATTTTATTAGAATAAGCATAAGGATGACGAAAATGACCCTAATGTTAATCCAATGACACAAACGCAATTATTGGATGCACAAGATTGATTAAAAACCCTAATTGGATTAGAATAAGCCTATAGAGGACGAAAATGATCTAAATGTTAAACCAATGACACAAACGCACTTGTTGGATGCACAATATTGGTTGAAACCCGTAATTGGATTAGAATAAGCATAGGGAGGACGAAAATGACCTACATGTTAAACCAATGACACAAACGCACTTATTGGATGCACAAGATTGGTTAAAAATCCAAATTGGATTAGAATAAGCCGAAGCATGACGAAAATGACCTAAATGTTAATCCAATGACACAAACACACTTATTGGATACACAAGATTGGTTAAAAACCCTTAATGGATTAGAATAAACCGAAGGATGATGAAAATGACCCTAATGTTAATCCAATGACACAAACACAATTATTGGACGCACAAGATTGGATAAAAACCCTAATTGGATTAGAATAACCCTAGGGAGGACGAAAAAACCTTAATGTTAAACCAATAACACAATTGCACTTATTTGATGCAAAAGATTGGTTAAAAACCCTAATTGGATTAGAATAAGCCTGTAGAGGACGAAAATAACCTAAATGTTAAACTAATGATACAAACCCACTTCTTGGATGCACAAGATTGGTTAAAAACCCTTATTGGATTATAATAAGTCTAGGGAAGACAAAAATGACCTAAATGTTAAACCAATGATACAAACGCACTTATTGGATGCACAAGATTGGTTAAAAACCCTAATTGGATTAGAATAAGCCTGTAGAGGACGAAAATAACCTAAATGTTAAACTAATGATACAAACCCACTTCTTGGATGCACAAGATTGGTTAAAAACCCTTATTGGATTATAATAAGTCTAGGGACGACAAAAATGACCTAAATGTTAAACCAATGACACAAACGCACTTATTGGATGCACAAGATTGGTTAAAAACCCAAATTGGATTAGAATAAGCCTAGGGACGACAAAAATGACTTAAATGTTTAACCAATTACTCAAACGCACTTATTGGATGAACTAGATTGGTTAAAAACCCTTAATGGATTAGAATAAACCGAAGGATGATGAAAATGACCCTAATGTTAATCCAATGACACAAACACAATTATTGGACGCACAAGATTGGATAAAAACCCTAATTGGATTAGAATAAGCCTAGGGAGGACGAAAAAACCTTAATGTTAAACCAATAACACAATTGCACTTATTTGATGCAAAAGATTGGTTAAAAACCCTAATTGGATTAGAATAAGCCTGTAGAGGACGAAAATAATCTAAATGTTAAACTAATGATACAAACCCACTTCTTGGATGAACAAGATTGGTTAAAAACCCTTATTGGATTATAATAAGTCTAGGGAAGACAAAAATGACCTAAATGTTAAACCAATGACACAAACGCACTTATTGGATGCACAAGATTGGTTAAAAACCCTAATTGGATTAGAATAAGACTGTAGAGGACGAAAATAACCTAAATGTTAAACTAATGATACAAACCCACTTCTTGGATGCACAAGATTGGTTAAAAACCCTTATTGGATTATAATAAGTCTAGGGAAGACAAAAATGACCTAAATGTTAAACCAATGACACAAACGCACTTATTGGATGCACAAGATTGGTTAAAAACCCAAATTGGATTAGAATAAGCCTAGGGACGAAAAAAATGACCTAAATGTTTAACCAATTACTCAAACGCACTTATTGGATGAACTAGATTGGTTAAAAACCCTAAATGGATTAGAATAAGTCGAAGGATGATGAAAATGACCCTAATGTTAATCCAATGACACAAACACAATTATTGGACGCACAAGATTGGATAAAAACCCTAATTGGATTAAAATAAGCTTAGGGAGGACGAAAATGACCTAAATGTTAAACAAATGACACAAACGCACTTATTGGATGCACAAGATTGTTTAAAAACCCTAATTGGATTAAAATACGCCAAAGGATAACAAAAATGACCTAAATGTTAATCAAATGACACAAACGCAATTATTGGATACACAAGGTTGATTAAACACCTTAATTAGATTAAAATAAGACGAAGGATGACGAAAATGACCTACATGTTAGTCCAATGCAACAAACGCACTTATCTGATGCACTAGATTGGTTAAAAACCCTAATTAGAATAGAATAAGCATAGGGAGGACAAAAATGACATAAATGTTCAACCAATGACACAAACGCCCTTATTGGATTCAAAATATTGGTTAAAAACCTTAATTGGATTAAAATAAGTCGAAGGATAACGAAAATGACCTAAATGTTAAACAAATTACACAAACGCACTTATTGGATGCACAAGATTGGTTAAAAACCCTAATTGGAGTAGAAAAAGACGAAGGATGACGAAAATGACCTAAATTTTAATCGAATGACATAAACGCACTTATTGGATACACAAGGTTGATTAAAAACCCTAGTTAGATTAGAATAAGACGAAGGATGACGAAAATGACCTAAATGTTAATCCAATGACACAAACGCACTTATTTGATGCACAAGATAGGTTAAAATCCCTAAATGGATTAGAATAAGCTGAAGGATGACAAAAATGACCCTAATGTTAATCCAATGACACAAACACAATTATTGGACGCACAAGATTGAATAAAAACCCTAATTGGATTAGAATAAGCCTAGGGAGGACGAAAACAACCTAAATGTTAAACCAATAACACAAACACACTTATTTGATGCAAAAGTTTGGTTAAAATTCCTAATTGGATTAGAATAAGCCTATAGAGGACGAAAATAACCTAAATGTTAAACTAATGATACAAACCCACTTCTTGGATGCACAAGATTGGTTAAAAACCCTTATTGGATTATAATAAGTCTAGGGAAGACAAAAATGACCTAAATGTTAAACCAATGACACAAACGCACTTATTGGATGCACAAGATTGGTTAAAAACCCTAATTGGATTAGAATAAGCCTGTAGAGGATGAAAATAACCTAAATGTTAAACTAATGATACAAACCCACTTCTTGGATGCACAAGATTGGTTAAAAACCCTTATTGGATTATAATAAGTCTTGGGAAGACAAAAATGACCTAAATGTTAAACCAATGACACAAACGCACTTATTGGATGCACAAGATTGGTTAAAAACCCAAATTGGATTAGAATAAGCCTAGGGACGACAAAAATGACCTAAATGTTTAACCAATTACTCAAACGCACTTATTGGATGAACTAGATTGGTTAAAAACCCTAAATGGATTAGAATAAGCCGAAGGATGATGAAAATGACCCTAATGTTAATCCAATGACACAAACACAATTATTGGACGCACAAGATTGGATAAAAACCCTAATTGGATTGGAATAAGCTTAGGGAGGACGAAAATGACCTAAATGTTAAACAAATGACACAAACACACTTATTGGATGCACAAGATTGGTTAAAAATCCTAATTGGATTAAAATACGCCAAAGGATAACAAAAATGACCTAAATGTTAATCAAATGACACAAACGCAATTATTGGATACACAAGGTTGATTAAAAACCTTAATTAGATTAAAATAAGACGAAGGATGACGAAAATGACCTACATGTTAATCCAATGCAACAAACACACTTATCTGATGCACAAGATTGGTTAAAAACCCTAATTAGAATAGAATAAGCATAGGGAGGACAAAAATGACATAAATGTTCAACCAATGACACAAACGCCCTTATTGGATTCAAAATATTGGTTAAAAACCTTAATTGGATTAAAATAAGTGGAAGGATAACGAAAATGACCTAAATGTTAAACAAATTACACAAACGCACTTATTGGATGCACAAGATTGGTTAAAAACCCTAATTGGATTAGAAAAAGACGAAGGACGACGAAAATGACCTAAATGTAAATCGAATGACACAAACGCACTTATTGGATACAAAAGGTTGATTAAAAACCCTAATTAGATTAGAATAAGACGAAGGATGACGAAAATGACCTAAATGTTAATCCAATGACACAAACGCACTTATTTGATGCACAAGATAGGTTAAAAATCCTAATAAGAATAGAATAAGCATAGGGAGGACGAAAATGACATAAATGTTAAACCAAT
Source organism: Cicer chorassanicum (assembly GCA_037974735.1). Classification (NCBI taxonomy): domain Eukaryota; kingdom Viridiplantae; phylum Streptophyta; class Magnoliopsida; order Fabales; family Fabaceae; genus Cicer; species Cicer chorassanicum. The sequence goes on from JBBPBP010000001.1 coordinate 44,579,692, forward strand.
GACACAAACGCCCTTATTGGATGAAAAATATTGGTTAAAATCCCTAATTGGATCAAAATAAGTCGAAGGATAACGAAAATGACCTAAATGTTAATCCAATGACAAAAACGCACTAATTTGATGCACAAGATTGGTTAATAACCCTAATTTGATTAGAAGAAGCCGAAGGATGACGAAAATGACCCTAATGTTAATCCAATGACACAAACGCAATTATTGGATGCACAAGATTGATTAAAAACCCTAATTGGATTAGAATAAGCCTATAGAGGACGAAAATGATCTAAATGTTAAACCAATGACACAAACGCACTTGTTGTATGCACAATATTGGTTGAAACTCGTAATTGGATTAGAATAAGCATAGGGAGGACGAAAATGACCTAAATGTTAAACCAATGACACAAACGCACTTATTGGATGCACAAGATTGGTTAAAAACCCAAATTGGATTAGAATAAGCCGAAGCATGACGAAAATGACCTAAATGTTAATCCAATGACACAAACGCACTTATTGGATACACAAGATTGGTTAAAAACCCTAAATGGATTAGAATAAGCCGAAGGATGACAAAAATGACCCTAATGTTAATCCAATGACACAAACACAATTATTGGACGCACAAGATTGAATAAAAACCCTAATTGGATTAGAATAAGCCTAGGGAGGACGAAAACAACCTAAATGTTAAACCAATAACACAAACACACTTTTTTGATGCAAAAGATTGGTTAAAATTCCTAATTGGATTATAATAAGCCTATAGAGGACGAAAATAACCTAAATGTTAAACTAATGATACAAACCCACTTCTTGGATGCACAAGATTGGTTAAAAACCCTTATTGGATTATAATAAGTCTAGGGAAGACAAAAATGACCTAAATGTTAAACCAATGACACAAACGCACTTATTGGATGCACAAGATTGGTTAAAAACCCTAATTGGATTAGAATAAGCCTGTTGAGGACGAAAATAACCTAAATGTTAAACTAATGATACAAACTCACTTCTTGGATGCACAAGATTGGTTAAAAACCCTTATTGGATTATAATAAGTCTAGGGAAAACAAAAATGACCTAAATGTTAAACCAATGACACAAACGCACTTATTGGATGCACAAGATTGGTTAAAAACCCAAATTGGATTAGAATAAGCCTAGGGACGACAAAAATGACCTAAATGTTTAACCAATTACTCAAACGCACTTATTGGATGAACTAGATTGGTTAAAAACCCTAAATGGATTAGAATAAGCCGAAGGATGATGAAAATGACCCTAATGTTAATCCAATGACACAAACACAATTATTGGACGCACAAGATTGGATAAAAACCCTAATTGGATTAGAATAAGCTTAGGGAGGACGAAAATGACCTAAATGTTAAACAAATGACACAAACGCACTTATTGGATGCACAAGATTGGTTAAAAACCCTAATTGGATTAAAATACGCCAAAGGATAACAAAAATGACCTAAATGTTAATCAAATGACACAAACCCAATTATTGGATACACAAGGTTGATTAAAAAACTTAAATAGATTAAAATAAGACGAAGGATGACGAAAATGACCTACATGTTAATCCAATGCAACAAACGCACTTATCTGATGCACAAGATTGGTTAAAAACCCTAATTAGAATAGAATAAGCATAGGGAGGACAAAAATGACATAAATGTTCAACCAATAGCAACTCCGATATTTGAAGCAAAATGTTTTCGAATTAACCCACGAATTAGAAATGTCTGAAATAGCTCTATTGCTATTTCGCGGGGCAATCCACATCGATGTAATGAAAGTGATGGACCTACGACAATAATAGAACGCCCTGAATAATCAACTCGTTTTCCAAGCAGAGTCTCTCGAAATCTTCCCTCTTTGCCCTCAATAATATCTGAAAACGATTTGTAAACTTTATTATGACCGTCCCTCATTGGTTGTCCTTATTGGATTCAAAATATTGGTTAAAAACCTTAATTGGATTAAAATAAGTCAAAGGATAACGAAAATGACCTAAATGTTAAACAAATTACACAAACGCACTTATTGGATGCACAACATTGGTTAAAAACCCTAATTGGATTAGAAAAAGACGAAGGATGACGAAAATGACCTAAATTTTAATCGAATGACACAAACGCACTTATTGGATACACAAGGTTGATTAAAAACCCTAATTAGATTAGAATAAGACGAAGGATGACGAAAATGACCTAAATGTTAATCCAATGACACAAACGCACTTATTGGATGAAAAATATTGGTTAAAATCCCAAATTGGATCAAAATAAGTCGAAGGATAACGAAAATGACCTAAATGTTAATCCAATGACAAAAACGCACTAATTTGATGCACAAGATTGGTTAAAAATCCAAATTGGATTAGAATAAGCCGAAGCATGACGAAAATGACCTAAATGTTAATCCAATGACACAAACACACTTATTGGATACACAAGATTGGTTAAAAACCCTTAATGGATTAGAATAAACCGAAGGATGATGAAAATGACCCTAATGTTAATCCAATGACACAAACACAATTATTGGACGCACAAGATTGGATAAAAACCCTAATTGGATTAGAATAAGCCTAGGGAGGACGAAAAAACCTTAATGTTAAACCAATAACACAATTGCACTTATTTGATGCAAAAGATTGGTTAAAAACCCTAATTGGATTAGAATAAGCCTGTAGAGGACGAAAATAACCTAAATGTTAAACTAATGATACAAACCCACTTCTTGGATGCACAAGATTGGTTAAAAACCCTTATTGGATTATAATAAGTCTAGGGAAGACAAAAATGACCTAAATGTTAAACCAATGACACAAACGCACTTATTGGATGCACAAGATTGGTTAAAAACCCTAATTGGATTAGAATAAGCCTGTAGAGGACGAAAATAACCTAAACGTTAAACTAATGATACAAACCCACTTCTTGGATGCACAAGATTGGTTAAAAACCCTTATTGGATTATAATAAGTCTAGGGAAGACAAAAATGACCTAAATGTTAAACCAATGACACAAACGCACTTATTGGATGCACAAGATTGGTTAAAAACCCAAATTGGATTAGAATAAGCCTAGGGACGACAAAAATGACCTAAATGTTTAAGCAATTACTCAAACGCACTTATTGGATGAACTAGATTGGTTAAAAACCCTAAATGGATTAGAATAAACCGAAGGATGATGAAAATGACCCTAATGTTAATCCAATGACACAAACACAATTATTGGACGCACAAGATTGGATAAAAACCCTAATTGGATTAGAATAAGCTTAGGGAGGACGAAAATGACCTAAATGTTAAACAAATGACACAAACGCACTTATTGGATGCACAAGATTGGTTAAAAACCCTAATTGGATTAAAATACGCCAAAGGATAACAAAAATGACCTAAATGTTAATCAAATGACACAAACGCAATTATTGGATACACAAGGTTGATTAAAAACCTTAATTAGATTAAAATAAGACGAAGGATGACGAAAATGACCTACATGTTAATCCAATGCAACAAACGCACTTATCTAATGCACAAGATTGGTTAAAAACCCTAATTAGAATAGAATAAGCATAGGGAGGACAAAAATGACATAAATGTTCAACCAATGACACAAACGCCCTTATTGGATTCAAAATATTGGTTAAAAACCTTAATTAGATTAAAATAAGTCGAAGGATAACGAAAATGACCTAAATGTTAAACAAATTACACAAACGCACTTATTGGATGCACAAGATTGGTTAAAAACCCTAATTGGATTAGAAAAAGACGAAGGATGACGAAAATGACGTAAATTTTAATCGAATGATACAAACGCACTTATTGGATACACAAGGTTGATTAAAAACCCTAATTAGATTAGAATAAGACGAAGGATGACGAAAATGACCTAAATGTTAATCCAATGACACAAACGCACTTATTTGATGCACAAGATAGGTTAAAAATCCTAATAAGAATAGAATAAGCATAGGGAGGACGAAAATGACATAAATGTTAAACCAATGACACAAACGCCCTTATTGGATGAAAAATATTGGTTAAAATCCCTAATTGGATCAAAATAAGTCGAAGGATAACGAAAATGACCTAAATGTTAATCCAATGACAAAAACGCACTAATTTGATGCACAAGATTGGTTAATAACCCTAATTTGATTAGAAGAAGCCGAAGGATGACGAAAATGACCCTAATGTTAATCCAATGACACAAACGCAATTATTGGATGCACAAGATTGATTAAAAACCCTAATTGGATTAGAATAAGCCTATAGAGGACGAAAATTGTAACACCCCGGCCATTACCGTTACCGGCGATGCTACCTCACGGTCTTCTCGCTCCCCCCTTTCCCACCAACTGAAATCTAGCGAGTTTTTGCCTTCCGTGGGATTCGAGCCCGGTACCTAGGGGATAAATACCGCCTCCACACAGTCCCACTACCAATTGAGCCAGCAGATTTTTAATCCAAAACGTTACTTAAAAAAAATACTTATTGTTTAGAAAGTTTACTAAATTTTTTTTTGAATACTTAACATTTATTCATTTAAATAATTAGTATGAAACACGTTATTTAATATCATTAAGAAAATATTTATTCAAAATTTAAAACAAGTAAAGGCAATTATTCCTAACGGAAGGGAAACACTTCCGTATTTCTAAAATTCCAATACATTTTAAAAGTTTGTGACAAAAGATTAAAAGGACTTAGAAACATTGCGACAACTCTATTATTACAAAATTGTCTCGAAAAACCCATTTTTACCCCACGTTCGCCGCACATCAATACTCATTAACTACTCTTGAATCTCCTCGGACTCATTAGTACCTAAAATGTTATTGTAAGGGTCAGTTTTATTCCATCATCCACATCAAACCAAAGCTAAACATATGAAAGAATAACACAAAACATATAAAAGTAAAAACTTCTAATTTAAAAGAAAAAATGCGCAAACCGGTAAAATGTATATCAAACATATGCATAGTGCATGCTCCTAAAACTATATGATCCGGATATCAACCTGCCACTAAGGCAACTTCCACACAGAAAGGTCACCCATACCAATGGGGAAATCAAACCTGCCACTAAGGCAACTCCCACGAAGATGCATATGTCATGACATGATGATATAGTATCAAACATATATATACTCCCACACAGCCCACTAAGGATCATGTCATATGCATTCAAAATTACTTTTCAAAATCATCTCTTATTCACATATCACTAAGAACACATACAACACATCCTTATCATGAGTATCACATAATCATAGACAAATAATCATAAAAATTATGACTTTCACCACATACACATAAAAATAGAAACTTTATATCATATAGGACATAAAAATTAACACTTTAACATATATGACAAGAAAATTCAAACTCCAATTCATATACATAATAAAAGTTAAAACTTTATCACATATAAGGTAAAAATTCAAACTTTATTTCATATTCATCGTAACACTACAATTTTATCACACATAGCATAAAATTTCTTACTTTACTCTATAGAAATCATATATTACAATTCAATCTCAATAAAAATTGGGGTTTTATCATTTTACTACATTAGTCTACATTTATTCATTTTAAAATAGAAGAAATCACGATTATTTATTTCATGTCATCCAACCAACGGCCTAACTCTAATTTGTGTGGGGAAAAGCCCTTACCTTGGCCGTTTTTCTTCCTAGTACAAAGATTTAAGCCCCACGGAGTTGTTCACAAGGAAAAGAAATTTCAAGCTTGAATACACGAAAAAAATGAGGTGTGAAGGTGATGGTGGCTAGGGTTTCGGAATTCTTTTTGTTTCTTATTAGTGAGTATACAGAAATTGTGGACTTAGGGAAATTTAAAGTGGAAATTGTTGGTTAGATAATGTTGGGCCTAAATGAAGAATAAGAGGGATAAATTGTCACTATTATATATTTTTTTTTTGTTAACCTTGATCATAAAAACCAAGCCACAAACCATTAGTCCAATTTCTTCTTGGACTAGAAAACACATCTACATATAATATATCTCTACTTATATACATGTATATATTTGAACTCCCCATATATTTAAATAATTCTTATTAATAACTTTATCAACTACAAAAATCGAACAAGGCAAATAATTATCACACATATTTTAATATTGAATAATATTGATAGGTTCTAATTATTTTTAAATAATAATTTTGAGGATGTTACAAAAATGATCTAAATGTTAAACCAATGACACAAACGCACTTGTTGTATGCACAATATTGGTTGAAACTCGTAATTGGATTAGAATAAGCATAGGGAGGACGAAAATGACCTAAATGTTAAACCAATGACACAAACGCACTTATTGGATGCACAAGATTGGTTAAAAACCCAAATTGGATTAGAATAAGCCGAAGCATGACGAAAATGACCTAAATGTTAATCCAATGACACAAACGCACTTATTGGATACACAAGATTGGTTAAAAACCCTAAATGGATTAGAATAAGCCGAAGGATGACAAAAATGACCCTAATGTTAATCCAATGACACAAACACAATTATTGGACGCACAAGATTGAATAAAAACCCTAATTGGATTAGAATAAGCCTAGGGAGGACGAAAACAACCTAAATGTTAAACCAATAACACAAACACACTTTTTTGATGCAAAAGATTGGTTAAAATTCCTAATTGGATTATAATAAGCCTATAGAGGACGAAAATAACCTAAATGTTAAACTAATGATACAAACCCACTTCTTGGATGCACAAGATTGGTTAAAAACCCTTATTGGATTATAATAAGTCTAGGGAAGACAAAAATGACCTAAATGTTAAACCAATGACACAAACGCACTTATTGGATGCACAAGATTGGTTAAAAACCCTAATTGGATTAGAATAAGTCTGTTGAGGACGAAAATAACCTAAATGTTAAACTAATGATACAAACCCACTTCTTGGATGCACAAGATTGGTTAAAAACCCTTATTGGATTATAATAAGTCTAGGGAAAACAAAAATGACCTAAATGTTAAACCAATGACACAAACGCACTTATTGGATGCACAAGATTGGTTAAAAACCCAAATTGGATTAGAATAAGCCTAGGGACGACAAAAATGACCTAAATGTTTAACCAATTACTCAAACGCACTTATTGGATGAACTAGATTGGTTAAAAACCCTAAATGGATTAGAATAAGCCGAAGGATGATGAAAATGACCCTAATGTTAATCCAATGACACAAACACAATTATTGGACGCACAAGATTGGATAAAAACCCTAATTGGATTAGAATAAGCTTAGGGAGGACGAATATGACCTAAATGTTAAACAAATGACACAAACGCACTTATTGGATGCACAAGATTGGTTAAAAACCCTAATTGGATTAAAATACGCCAAAGGATAACAAAAATGACCTAAATGTTAATCAAATGACACAAACCCAATTATTGGATACACAAGGTTGATTAAAAACCTTACATAGATTAAAATAAGACGAAGGATGACGAAAATGACCTACATGTTAATCCAATGCAACAAACGCACTTATCTGATGCACAAGATTGGTTAAAAACCCTAATTAGAATAGAATAAGCATAGGGAGGACAAAAATGACATAAATGTTCAACCAATGACACAAACGACCTTATTGGATTCAAAATATTGGTTAAAAACCTTAATTGGATTAAAATAAGTCAAAGGATAACGAAAATGACCTAAATGTTAAACAAATTACACAAACGCACTTATTGGATGCACAAGATTGGTTAAAAACCCTAATTGGATTAGAAAAAGACGAAGGATGACGAAAATGACCTAAATTTTAATCGAATGACACAAACGCACTTATTGGATACACAAGGTTGATTAAAAACCCTAATTAGATTAGAATAAGACGAAGGATGACGAAAATGACCTAAATGTTAATCCAATGACACAAACGCACTTATTTGATGCACAAGATAGGTTAAAAATCCTAATAAGAATAGAATAAGCATAGGGAGGACGAAAATGACATAAATGTTAAACCAATGACACAAACGCCCTTATTGGATGAAAAATATTGGTTAAAATCCCAAATTGGATCAAAATAAGTCGAAGGATAACGAAAATGACCTAAATGTTAATCCAATGACAAAAACGCACTAATTTGATGCACAAGATTGGTTAATAACCCTAATTTGATTAGAATAAGCCGAAGGATGACGAAAATGACCCTAATGTTAATCCAATGACACAAACGCAATTATTGGATGCACAAGATTGATTAAAAACCCTAATTGGATTAGAATAAGCCTATAGAGGACGAAAATGATCTAAATGTTAAACCAATGACACAAACGCACTTGTTGGATGCACAATATTGGTTGAAACTCGTAATTGGATTAGAATAAGCATAGGGAGGACGAAAATGACCTAAATGTGAAACCAATGACACAAACGCACTTATTGGATGCACAAGATTGGTTAAAAACCCAAATTGGATTAGAATAAGCCGAAGCATGACGAAAATGACCTAAATGTTAATCCAATGACACAAACGCACTTATTGGATACACAAGATTGGTTAAAAACCCTAAATGGATTAGAATAAGCCGAAGGATGACAAAAATGACCCTAATGTTAATCCAATGACACAAACACAATTATTGGACGCACAAGATTGAATAAAAACCCTAATTGGATTAGAATAAGCCTAGGGAGGACGAAAACAACCTAAATGTTAAACCAATAACACAAACACACTTATTTGATGCAAAAGATTGGTTAAAATTCCTAATTGGATTAGAATAAGCCTATAGAGGACGAAAATAACCTAAATGTTAAACTAATGATACAAACCCACTTCTTGGATGCACAAGATTGGTTAAAAACCCTTATTGGATTATAATAAGTCTAGGGAAGACAAAAATGACCTAAATGTTAAACCAATGACACAAACGCACTTATTGGATGCACAAGATTGGTTAAAAACCCTAATTGGATTAGAATAAGCCTGTTGAGGACGAAAATAACCTAAATGTTAAACTAATGATACAAACCCACTTCTTGGATGCACAAGATTGGTTAAAAACCCTTATTGGATTATAATAAGTCTAGGGAAGACAAAAATGACCTAAATGTTAAACCAATGACACAAACGCACTTATTGGATGCACAAGATTGGTTAAAAACTCAAATTGGATTAGAATAAGCCTAGGGACGACAAAAATGACCTAAATGTTTAACCAATTACTCAAACGCACTTATTGGATGAACTAGATTGGTTAAAAACCCTAAATGGATTAGAATAAGCTGAAGGATGATGAAAATGACCCTAATGTTAATCCAATGACACAAACACAATTATTGGACGCACAAGATTGGATAAAAACCCTAATTGGATTAGAATAAGCTTAGGGAGGACGAAAATGACCTAAATGTTAAACAAATGACACAAACGCACTTATTGGATGCACAAGATTGGTTAAAAACCCTAATTGGATTAAAATACGCCAAAGGATAACAAAAATGACCTAAATGTTAATCAAATGACACAAACGCAATTATTGGATACACAAGGTTGATTAAACACCTTAATTAGATTAAAATAAGACGAAGGATGACGAAAATGACCTACATGTTAGTCCAATGCAACAAACGCACTTATCTGATGCACTAGATTGGTTAAAAACCCTAATTAGAATAGAATAAGCATAGGGAGGACAAAAATGACATAAATGTTCAACCAATGACACAAACGCCCTTATTGGATTCAAAATATTGGTTAAAAACCTTAATTGGATTAAAATAAGTCGAAGGATAACGAAAATGACCTAAATGTTAAACAAATTACACAAACGCACTTATTGGATGCACAAGATTGGTTAAAAACCCTAATTGGATTAGAAAAAGACGAAGGATGACGAAAATGACCTAAATTTTAATCGAATGACACAAACGCACTTATTGGATACACAAGGTTGATTAAAAACCCTAATTAGATTAGAATAAGACGAAGGATGACGAAAATGACCTAAATGTTAATCCAATGACACAAACGCACTTATTTGATGCACAAGATAGGTTAAAAATCCTAATAAGAATAGAATAAGCATAGGGAGGACGAAAATGACATAAATGTTAAACCAATGACACAAACGCCCTTATTGGATGAAAAATATTGGTTAAAATCCCAAATTGGATCAAAATAAGTCGAAGGATAACGAAAATGACCTAAATGTTAATCCAATGACAAAAACGCACTAATTTGATGCACAAGATTGGTTAATAACCCTAATTTGATTAGAATAAGCCGAAGGATGACGAAAATGACCCTAATGTTAATCCAATGACACAAACGCAATTATTGGATGCACAAGATTGATTAAAAACCCTAATTGGATTAGAATAAGCCTATAGAGGACGAAAATGATCTAAATGTTAAACCAATGACACAAACGCACTTGTTGGATGCACAATATTGGTTGAAACTCGTAATTGGATTAGAATAAGCATAGGGAGGACGAAAATGACCTAAATGTTAAACCAATGACACAAACGCACTTATTGGATGCACAAGATTGGTTAAAAACCCAAATTGGATTAGAATAAGCCGAAGCATGACGAAAATGACCTAAATGTTAATCCAATGACACAAACGCACTTATTGGATACACAAGATTGGTTAAAAACCCTAAATGGATTAGAATAAGCCGAAGGATGACAAAAATGACCCTAATGTTAATCCAATGACACAAACACAATTATTGGACGCACAAGATTGAATAAAAACCCTAATTGGATTAGAATAAGCCTAGGGAGGACGAAAACAACCTAAATGTTAAACCAATAACACAAACACACTTATTTGATGCAAAAGATTGGTTAAAATTCCTAATTGGATTAGAATAAGCCTATAGAGGACGAAAATAACCTAAATGTTAAACTAATGATACAAACCCACTTCTTGGATGCACAAGATTGGTTAAAAACCCTTATTGGATTATAATAAGTCTAGGGAAGACAAAAATGACCTAAATGTTAAACCAATGACACAAACGCACTTATTGGATGCACAAGATTGGTTAAAAACCCTAATTGGATTAGAATAAGCCTGTTGAGGACGAAAATAACCTAAATGTTAAACTAATGATACAAACCCACTTCTTGGATGCACAAGATTGGTTAAAAACCCTTATTGGATTATAATAAGTCTAGGGAAGACAAAAATGACCTAAATGTTAAACCAATGACACAAACGCACTTATTGGATGCACAAGATTGGTTAAAAACTCAAATTGGATTAGAATAAGCCTAGGGACGACAAAAATGACCTAAATGTTTAACCAATTACTCAAACGCACTTATTGGATGAACTAGATTGGTTAAAAACCCTAAATGGATTAGAATAAGCTGAAGGATGATGAAAATGACCCTAATGTTAATCCAATGACACAAACACAATTATTGGACGCACAAGATTGGATAAAAACCCTAATTGGATTAGAATAAGCTTAGGGAGGACGAAAATGACCTAAATGTTAAACAAATGACACAAACGCACTTATTGGATGCACAAGATTGGTTAAAAACCCTAATTGGATTAAAATACGCCAAAGGATAACAAAAATGACCTAAATGTTAATCAAATGACACAAACGCAATTATTGGATACACAAGGTTGATTAAACACCTTAATTAGATTAAAATAAGACGAAGGATGACGAAAATGACCTACATGTTAGTCCAATGCAACAAACGCACTTATCTGATGCACTAGATTGGTTAAAAACCCTAATTAGAATAGAATAAGCATAGGGAGGACAAAAATGACATAAATGTTCAACCAATGACACAAACGCCCTTATTGGATTCAAAATATTGGTTAAAAACCTTAATTGGATTAAAATAAGTCGAAGGATAACGAAAATGACCTAAATGTTAAACAAATTACACAAACGCACTTATTGGATGCACAAGATTGGTTAAAAACCCTAATTGGATTAGAAAAAGACGAAGGATGACGAAAATGACCTAAATTTTAATCGAATGACACAAACGCACTTATTGGATACACAAGGTTGATTAAAAACCCTAATTAGATTAGAATAAGACGAAGGATGACGAAAATGACCTAAATGTTAATCCAATGACACAAACGCACTTATTTGATGCACAAGATAGGTTAAAAATCCTAATAAGAATAGAATAAGCATAGGGAGGACGAAAATGACATAAATGTTAAACCAATGACACAAACGCCCTTATTGGATGAAAAATATTGGTTAAAATCCCAAATTGGATCAAAATAAGTCGAAGGATAACGAAAATGACCTAAATGTTAATCCAATGACAAAAACGCACTAATTTGATGCACAAGATTGGTTAATAACCCTAATTTGATTAGAATAAGCCGAAGGATGACGAAAATGACCCTAATGTTAATCCAATGACACAAACGCAATTATTGGATGCACAAGATTGATTAAAAACCCTAATTGGATTAGAATAAGCCTATAGAGGACGAAAATGATCTAAATGTTAAACCAATGACACAAACGCACTTGTTGGATGCACAATATTGGTTGAAACTCGTAATTGGATTAGAATAAGCATAGGGAGGACGAAAATGACCTAAATGTTAAACCAATGACACAAACGCACTTATTGGATGCACAAGATTGGTTAAAAACCCAAATTGGATTAGAATAAGCCGAAGCATGACGAAAATGACCTAAATGTTAATCCAATGACACAAACGCACTTATTGGATACACAAGATTGGTTAAAAACCCTAAATGGATTAGAATAAGCCGAAGGATGACAAAAATGACCCTAATGTTAATCCAATGACACAAACACAATTATTGGACGCACAAGATTGAATAAAAACCCTAATTGGATTAGAATAAGCCTAGGGAGGACGAAAACAACCTAAATGTTAAACCAATAACACAAACACACTTATTTGATGCAAAAGATTGGTTAAAATTCCTAATTGGATTAGAATAAGCCTATAGAGGACGAAAATAACCTAAATGTTAAACTAATGATACAAACCCACTTCTTGGATGCACAAGATTGGTTAAAAACCCTTATTGGATTATAATAAGTCTAGGGAAGACAAAAATGACCTAAATGTTAAACCAATGACACAAACGCACTTATTGGATGCACAAGATTGGTTAAAAACTCAAATTGGATTAGAATAAGCCTAGGGACGACAAAAATGACCTAAATGTTTAACCAATTACTCAAACGCACTTATTGGATGAACTAGATTGGTTAAAAACCCTAAATGGATTAGAATAAGCTGAAGGATGATGAAAATGACCCTAATGTTAATCCAATGACACAAACACAATTATTGGACGCACAAGATTGGATAAAAACCCTAATTGGATTAGAATAAGCTTAGGGAGGACGAAAATGACCTAAATGTTAAACAAATGACACAAACGCACTTATTGGATGCACAAGATTGGTTAAAAACCCTAATTGGATTAAAATACGCCAAAGGATAACAAAAATGACCTAAATGTTAATCAAATGACACAAACGCAATTATTGGATACACAAGGTTGATTAAACACCTTAATTAGATTAAAATAAGACGAAGGATGACGAAAATGACCTACATGTTAGTCCAATGCAACAAACGCACTTATCTGATGCACTAGATTGGTTAAAAACCCTAATTAGAATAGAATAAGCATAGGGAGGACAAAAATGACATAAATGTTCAACCAATGACACAAACGCCCTTATTGGATTCAAAATATTGGTTAAAAACCTTAATTGGATTAAAATAAGTCGAAGGATAACGAAAATGACCTAAATGTTAAACAAATTACACAAACGCACTTATTGGATGCACAAGATTGGTTAAAAACCCTAATTGGATTAGAAAAAGACGAAGGATGACGAAAATGACCTAAATTTTAATCGAATGACACAAACGCACTTATTGGATACACAAGGTTGATTAAAAACCCTAATTAGATTAGAATAAGACGAAGGATGACGAAAATGACCTAAATGTTAATCCAATGATACAAACGCACTTATTTGATGCACAAGATAGGTTAAAAATCCTAATAAGAATAGAATAAGCATAGGGAGGACGAAAATGACATAAATGTTAAACCAATGACACAAACGCCCTTATTGGATGAAAAATATTGGTTAAAATCCCTAATTGGATCAAAATAAGTCGAAGGATAACGAAAATGACCTAAATGTTAATCCAATGACAAAAACGCACTAATTTGATGCACAAGATTGGTTAAAAACCCTAATTAGAATAGAATAAGCATAGGGAGGACAAAAATGACATAAATGTTCAACCAATGACACAAACGCCCTTATTGGATGCAAAATATTGGTTAAAAACTTTAATTGGATTAAAATAAGTCGAAGGATAACGCAATTGACCTAAATGTTAAACAAATTACACAAACGCACTTATTGGATGCACAAGATTGGTTAAAAACCCTAATTGGATTAGAAAATGACGAAGGATGACGAAAATGACCTAAATGTTAATCGAATGACACAAACGCACTTATTGGTTACACAAGGTTGATTAAAAACCCTAATTAGATTAGAATAAGATGAAGGATGACGAAAATGACCTAAATGTTAATCCAATGACACAAACGCACTTATTTGATGCACAAGATAGGTTAAAAACCCTAATAAGAATAAAATAAGCATAGGGAGGATGAAAATGCCATAAATGTTAAACCAATGACACAAACACACTTATTGGATGCAAAATATTGGTTAAAATCCCTAATTGGATTAAAATAAGTCGAAGGATAACGAAAATGACCTAAATGTTAAACCAATGACACAAACGCACTTATTGGATGCACAAGATTGGTTAAAACCCCTAATTGGATTAGAAAAAGACGAAGAATGACAATAATGACCTAAATGTTAAACCAATGACACAAACGCATTTATTGGGTACACAAGATTGGTTAAAACCCCTAATTGGATTAGAATAAGCCTAGGTAGGACGAAAATGACCTAAATGTTAATCCAATAACACAAAAGCACTTATTTGATGCACAAGATTGGTTAAAAACCCTAATTAGATTAGAATAAGCCTATAGAGGACGAAAATGATCTAAATGTTAAACCATTGACACAAACGCACTTGTTGGATGCACAAAATTGGTTGAAACCCCTAATTGAATTAGAATAAGCATAGAGAGGACGAAAATAAAATATTAATAATATATATATATATATATATTTAATATTTAAACATTATATTATTTTTTTATGATATAAAATAAAAGCAAGTTTAAAAAAAAAGTTTTTAATTAACGTGGACAGAAGAAGTTCAAGCATTTCCCTACCGTGAAGCACTTCGCTAAATCCTCATCACCGTCCACTCTTAATCCCTAAATCCTCATCACAGCCAAGCACTCTTAATCCCTAAATCATCACCGTCAAGCACTCTTAATCCCTAAATCCTCGTCACTGTGAAGCTTTTTTCACTAAATCCCTAGTTTGTCACCACATTGCGCCATCGATCATCACCGTCAACGCGATATCTCCTTTATTCACACCCTCCGTCTTCATCACCACATTGTGCCATCTTCATCGCCGTCTTCATCACCACATTGCGTTGTCGACATCGCTGTCTTCATCACCACATTGCGCCGATTTCGACTCGTTTTTTCTCCTATTTTCCGGTGCTCGTCTCCGATTCGTGTACTAATAGGTTTGCATCTTTGTTCATATTTTCGCGTTGGCTTGTTTGCTGCTATATTATGTGGGTTGCTCTGTACAATGTTTGGTTTAGGGTTCATGTTCTCTGTTTTGTTTATTGTGTTTTTTTTTTGCTTTGATGTTTGTTGTGATTCGTTTTATTTTGCTTTTCATATGTTGTTCGCTTTGGAACTTCTGCTTGTCGTTCACATCTTGAAAATTAATTTTTGTTTCTTGCTCTGTACAATTGTCCTTCACATCATATAACACATTATGAATTTGAGAGTTGATTTTATAACATAGTATGAATATGAAATTATCATGGATCCATGAAATTGCAATATGTTTTTTTCAATGATTATCTGGCAGATTCATTTGAAAATTGTGTATCTTCAATTGATTTGAAACCATATATTACACATTATATTCTCTTATAGTGATATTTTTTTAGCATTGAAAATGGTCAATCTGTTTGTTAAAAAAAAATGGTCCTTCCAACTTGTATGCAATTTCTATAATAACATAAAATAGAAGTTTCATTTGTTTATTTGTTGGGACAAGATATTTGGTATCTGTAATGAAGATTAAACTATCACGAGTCCAAATAAGAACCCTGCATTTTGTTTTTGTTGTTCATCAATTCATAGAGAGACTAAACAGGACTTTTGTCAATTTTATCACTTAATTGTAAAGAGACTTCATATGTTTGAATATAATTTGGAGATTAGGATCAAATCTATGTTTTTTCCTACCTTGGGGCCCTTGATATATATAATTTGGATCGATCAAAGATGTTGAATTACAATCCTGGACTGTCACGCTATGGATATGCCAAATCTTTATGGGCATTGAATCTTTATTTTATTTAGGAAAAAAATATCCTTTTAGTAACCAGACTTATATCCTTTTAATTTCTGCATTTATTTGTTTAGTTTTAGTTAATTAGTGAGATTATTATGATTATCAACATCATTTTTATTTTGCAATGTTTAAATAGTACTAATAGATATTATTTTGTTAGAGGAGAAGATGAACCCTTCTTTTGTATTGTTATTATTTTATTGAGGATTAAACTCTCGTTTTCTTATTACTTAACTTTTTATATTTTTTATTAATGCTAGTAAGAAACAGATTACTACTAATGTCTTAATTGAACCAACCATTATTCTTACATAGGTTATAAATTCATTTCATTTTCCCTCCCCAATCTGCAATTTATTCCGCTTAAGTAATTAAAAACGTCAACTTCAAAAATCTTATTTAAAAAATATGCAACTCTGCCAGAAAATTCCATTGCATTTGTCTATTTTTCATATCATGTTTTTCGTTTGTTTTGGAATCCTCCTTTGTTTAGGTCTTCCTTTTTGTTCATTATTTTTATGGTTGTCGACATTGATATCATTTTGATCTATAATGTTATAGGTTACTGATTGGTTTTGATGCTTAAGATTATAAAATTATGACTTGTGTCATATAGGTTACTGATCTCTAATGTCATATTTGTTGTTATTAGCTTAATTCAATTTTTTGTGACTATTAGCTTTAAGGGGATGTATTATGATCCAATACACCCCTTATATTTCATTAAAGTACATATTCCCTTATATACTTACAGTAATAAATTAATATCTTTTTAGTAAACCAAACATGATAAAGAAGGATTGGATGGACTTGCCTCCACATAGTTAAGGGTACAAAGATGGCGTTAATTACTTTTGGATATTGCATTCACCAAAGGAATGGTTGAAGGAGACCATATTTTGTGCCCCTGTGCTTCGTGTTGCAATGATAGTTGGGAAAAAAGAGTTATAGTGTATGACCATTTGTGTAGCAAAGGATTTATAAAGGGATACACATAATGGATTTACCATGGTGACGATAAAAGTCTTATGGATGTTGATGGAGATACTAATGATGACACATCATCTGATGATATTGATGGCTTGTTGTTTGAGACATTTAGAGATGTTGCTGAAGTAGGTGGAGTACACGAAGGACCAAATAAAGATGCTAAGAAATTTTACAAACTCGTTGATGATGCAAATCAAGAGTTGTATCCTGGTTGTAAAAAATTCTCTACATTATCATTCACTATTCGAATGTACTTGTTGAAATGTATCCATGGGTGGAGCAATGCATCGTTCACTGCTCTTTTAGAGTTGTTGAAAGAGGCTATGCCAGAATTGAACATCCCTGTCTCTTTCAATAAAACCAAATCTATGATAAAAGATTTGGGGTTAGACTATAAAAAGATTGATGCATGTCCCAACAATTGCATGTTGTTTTGGAAAGAGCGCAAGAAAGATGACTCGTGTCATCATTGTGGAGCATCAAGGTGGATTGAGTATTCTGAAGTTGATAAGGATCTTGAAGAATCTTAAAAAGCTCACAAGGTTCCCGCTAAAGTTCTAAGACATTTTCCTTTGATTCCAAGATTGAAAATACTCTTTATGTGTTCAAAGACAGCTGACACGTTGAGGTGGCATGCTGAAGAGCGTTCAAGGGATGGTAGGTTAAGGCATCCAACCGGATGCCAAGCATGGAAAGAATTTGACACAAAACATCCAGATTTTTCTCTTGAAACTCGTAACATTAGGCTTGGGTTGGCGAGTGATGGGTTTAATCCATTTAGGACTATGAGTCTTTCACATAGCACATGGCCTGTCGTATTAACTATATATAACTATCCGCCAAATTTATGCTTGAAGGCAGAAAATTGTCTGATGTCGCTACTTATTCCTGGACCACGATCACCCGGAAATGTAATTGATGTGTATATGCAGCCACTTATTTAGGAGCTAAAAATATTATGGGATGTTGGTGTAGAAACATATGACATTTCAAGAAATCAATCATTTCAGATGCGTGCAGCTCTTTTGTGGACTGTTAACGACTTCCCTGCATATGCTATGTTATCTGGTTGGAGCACTAAAGGGAAGTTTGCTTGCCCAACTTGTCATCACGAGACTTCTTCAACTTACTTAAAACATAGTCGGAAGATGTGTTATATGGGTCGTCGAGTCTTTTTGGATTCAAATCATGTTTGGAGATCAAATGCAGTATCTTTTGATGGAAAACCACAATATAGGTCTCCACCCTCTTTGTTAGATACAACAAGAATTTTAAAAGACTTACAAGACATTCCTGATGTATTGGGTGAAAAGAAAGAAATGAAAAAAAGTTTTGGTCCATGGAAGAAAAAATCCATTTGAAGGCAACAAATGATGGTAAGAAAACTCAAATCCCTAAAGCATGTTTCTCCCTAACAAAGCATGAGAAATCTATTTTTTGTGGTGTTTTTAAGTCAGACAATGGAGAAAAACCATGCAAAAACATTCATTCGAGCTCAAGTCAACCTCTTAAAGTAACTCAAAATAAGCCATTATCAAGCAGAAATAGAGGAGAAGACTTAAAACAACTAGAAGTTATGGAAGATATTGCACAAGCTGTAGAAAATATCAATGAAGACGAGACAAACAAAAATAGAGAAGAAGAAAAAGGTAAATTATTTTTTGTATTTCATGATAATGATTTTCGTACATGTCATGTATATAATGGTAACAAATATGTGATATAGGAACATCAAAAAGAAAAACTCGCGGGAAAACCTTATGCAAAAGGATTCATGGAAGAACTTTAGAAGAGCGAGAAGAAGTGACATTTAATAAGGACGGTCAACCTATTGGGCCTAATGATAAAGTAGTATCTGGATTGAGCCTTTTCTTAGGAACATTGGCTAGGAACTCAACATTTTGTCCTCTGATATACACAAATTGGACAGGAATGCCCGATAAAACCATAAGACGCTTCTGGAGATATACTAATGTATGTGTGAATTTGAATGTCTGGTTATTAAAAAAAATATTTGATTTCATGATGTTTTTTATCTTATAATTTTTGTAGCAAAAGTTTGTCTTGCCGATTGAAGCACGAGATTGGGTTGAGACTACCGTTAGAGATGCATGGAGAAGATATAAGCACAAAATTAAGAAGGATCATTTTTTGAAATATTCCAACATGACCGAGAGACTCAAACATCGTCCTCCAAAGGTGCCAGAATCTCATTTTAGGAAGCTTTGTGAATATTGGAATTCGAAACCTATACAAGTAAGATTTATAATTTTCTTATGTATTATGCCCCATTTTATGTATAATAATATATGTAAGTAAAATTTACTGTAGTAATTCCTTCAACTATAAATGCAGGAAATCAGTGAAAGGAACACTAGAAATAGAGCTCAACTAAAATGGGTGCATCGAATGGGTCCCAAGAAATTCTCTTTAGCTCGTGAAAAATTTGTAAATTTTTGTCATCCTTTACTTTTGGTATATATAGTTTCAAATTTTGTTGTGTTAAATCATGGGCTGTTTTGTTTTGGAATTCTTTTTATTTGTGCAGATTGCAAAGGAACAAAGAGAGCCAACTCAAGCAGAAATTTTTGTTGAAACTCGGAAAGGAAATAAGGGAAAACCATTGGATGTAGAAATTGAAAAAGTTATTGTATGTTAAAAGATATCATTACAATAACTTACATATACTTAAAATTTTCATAAAATATTGTTTATAATAGTAGATAATATATACTTGTAATTTTTTGTAGTCCCAACTTCAAAAAATGTTTGAAAATGAGGAAAGTGATTCAGAAGCATTTGAAGCCATTTTTGGAAAGGAGCGTCCTGGCATGGTACGTTGTTATGGGAGAAACGTAACTAAAACTTCCTTAAAGCGAAAGGAGGAGATAAATGCTTTGAAAAAAGCACACAATGAAGAGGTCTCAATCTTGGTGGAAAATTTTGAAGATAAGATTGGTAAATTGCAACATGCTTTCAAAACCCTAATGCAACATTGCAATCCTTCAATTAATATGGAATCAATGGAAGATTTGTTAGGATTTTCTCATGGTGAGGCTAATGGTTCTCCAAAGGAGACTACACCACAAAGGCATTCCTCTACATCAACTCATGCTCCATGTCTTGAAAAGGTAATCATATATAGCAATTTTTGTTGTAATTGAGTTTGATCTTAATTCTTGTTGTTATAAGAGTGAAATTGAGAAGAAAAAAAATGATAATGAATTATTTACTTGTTGTTGTCATCATCTATTTTGTTTTTATTTTTTTTATGCAGTAGGGTATCAATGGAGATGATGAAAATGATAATGAGTTATTTCAAGATGAGGAAGTAGGTGATAAATTTCAAGATGATAAATTTGAAATGTACGATGTAGATAATGAATCTGAAGAAGATGCACTTGAATGAGTTGGATGACGAATTTATGGATGATTTTGAATGATGTTTTTTGTTAGACATGTACTTAATTGAAGCGTCAAAACTTCAAGAAATTATATTTTGTCATTTTGCTAGACTTGTACTTTAAAGTGTTAAACTTTATAAATTGTATTATGACATTTTGTTTGCTACTATGTATTTGAATACAGCTTAGTTAACAACAGTTAAATTTCTATTATATTTTCCTTGATTCAATTCTTTTGAGTTATGTATAATTGTTATGAGTAAAATAAAAGAGAATATTTAAAATTGAATGAGTTGTGTATGTAATTAAATTATTATGATTACAAAATAATTTATTATAAAATAATAGCATAATGTCTAGTTTATGATTTATATTGAAATAATAGAAAAATAAAAGTTTTATCTACATAATTTGAATACAGTTTAAAATTGTTGCCTATAAGCTCTAGAAACATTTTATTAATGTTTTCCTTGTATTGCTTTAAGGCAACATTTATCAATTGTTGTCAGCTATGACAACAATTACAAAATGTTGTCTTAGATGCGTTGAAAAATTGTTCCCTATTCCTGTAGTTTAGGCAACGTTTATAAATAGTGTGTCCAAAAGCGCGAAAAAAATGTTGCCAAAAGTAATAGGCAACGCTCGCATATGAGACGCATGAAAAATGTTGCATATTCTCTTTGGCAACATTTTTCTGTGTTTTGACAACATTTTTCAAATGTTGCCAGAGACCATAAATGTTGTAGTGACAAGATTGGTTAAAAACCCTAATTGGATAAGAATAAGCCGAAGGATGACGAAAATGACCCTAATATTAATCCAATGACACAAACACAATTATTGGACGCACAAGATTGGTTAAAAACCCTAATTGGATTAGAATAAGCCTAGAGAGAACGAAAACAACCTAAATGTTAAACCAATAACACAAACGCACTTATTTGATGCAAAAGATTGGTTAAAAACCCTAATTGGATTAGAATAAGCCTATAGAGGACGAAAATAACCTAAATGTTAAACTAATGATACAAACCCACTTCTTGGATGCACAAGATTGGTTAAAAACCCTTATTGGATTATAATAAGTCTAGGGAAGACAAAAATGACCTAAATGTTAAACCAATGACACAAACGCACTTATTGGATGCACAAGATTGGTTAAAAACCCAAATTGGATTAGAATAAGCCTAGGGAGGACGAAAATGACCTAAATGTTAAACCAATTACACAAACGCACTTATTGGACGCACAAGATTGGTTAAAAACCATAATTGGATAAGAAAAAGACGAAGGATGACGAAAATGACCTAAATGTTAATCGAATGACACAAACGCACTTATTGGATACCAAAGGTTGATTAAAAACCTTAATTAGATTAGAATAAGCGAAGGATGACGAAAATGACCTAAATGTTAATCCAATGACACAAACGCACTTATTTGATGCACAATATAGGTTAAAAACCCTAATAAGAATAGAATAAGCATAGGGAGGACGAAAATGACATAAATGTTAAACCAATGACACAAACGCCCTTATTGGATGCAAAAATTTGGTTAAAAACCTTAATTGGATTAAAATAAGTCGAAGGATAACGAAAATGACCTAAATGTTAAACTAATGACACAAACGCACTTATTGGATGCACAAGATTGGTTAAAAACCCTAATTGGATTAGAAAAAGACGAAGGATGACAATAATGACCTAAATGTTAAACCAATGACACAAACGCATTTATTGGGTACACAAAATTTGTTAAAACCCCTAATTGAATTAGAATAAGCCTAGGGAGGACGAAAATGACCTAAATGTTAAACCAATGACACAAACGCACTTATTGGATGTACAAGAAATGTTAATAACCTGAATTAGATTAGAATAAGACGAAGGATGACAAAAATGACCTAAATGTTAAACCAATGACACAAACGCACTTATTGGACGCACAAGATTGGTTAAAAACCCTAATTGGATTAGAATAAGCTGAAGGATGACGATAATGACCTAAATGTTAATCCAATGACACAAACGCACTTTTTGGATGCACAAGATTGGTTAAAAATCCTAATTGGATTATAAAAAAGACGAAGAATGACAAAAATGATCTAAATGTTAAACCAATGACACAAACTCACTTATTGGAAGCACAATATTGGTTAAAACCCCTAATTGGATTAGAATAAGCCTAGTGAGGACGAAAACAACCTAAATGTTAAACCAATAACACAAACGCAATTATTTGATGCAAAAGATCTGTTAATAACCCTAATTGGATTAGAATAGGCCTATAAAGGACGAAAATATCCTAAATGTTAAACTAATGATACAAACCCACTTCTTGGATGCACAAGATTGGTTAAAAACCCTTATTGGATTATAATAAGTCTAGGGAAGACAAAAAAGACCTAAATGTTAAACCAATGACACAAACACACTTATTGGATGCACAAGATTGGTTAAAAACCCAAATTGGATTATAATAAGCATAGGAAGGACTAAAATGACCTAAATGTTTAATCAATTACACAAACGCACTTATTGGATGAACTAGAATGGTTAAAAACCCTAATTGGATTAAAATAAGCCAAAGGATAACGAAAATGACCTAAATGTTAATCCAATGATACAAACGCACTTATTGGATACACAAGATTGATTAAAAACCTTAATTAGATTAGAATAAGACGAAGGATGACGAAAATGACCTAAATGTTAATCCAATGACACAAACGCACTTATTTGATGCACAAGATTGGTTAAAAACCCTAATTAGAATAGAATAAGCATAGGGAGGACAAAAATGAC
Source organism: Cicer chorassanicum (assembly GCA_037974735.1). Lineage (NCBI taxonomy): Eukaryota > Viridiplantae > Streptophyta > Magnoliopsida > Fabales > Fabaceae > Cicer > Cicer chorassanicum. The sequence goes on from JBBPBP010000001.1 coordinate 44,603,490, forward strand.
ATAAATGTTAAACCAATGACACAAACACCCTTATTGGATGCAAAATATTGGTTAAACACCTTAATTGGATTAAAATAAGTCGAAGGATAACGAAAATGACCTAAATGTTAAACCAATGACACAAACGCACTTATTGGATGAACAAGATTGGTTAAAAACCCTAATTGGATTACAAAAAGACGAAGGATGACGAAAATGACCTAAATGTTAATCGAATGACACAAACGCACTTATTGGATACCCAAGATTGGATAAAAACCCTAATTGGATTAGAAAAAGCCTAGAGAGGACGAAAATGACCTAAATGTTAAACCAATGACACAAACGCACTTATTTGATGCACAAGATTGGTTAAAAATCCTAATTGAATTAGAATAAGCCGAAGGATGACGAAAATGACCCTAATGTTAATCCAATGACACAAACACAATTATTGGACGCACAAGATTGGTTAAAAACCCTAATTGGATTAGAATAATCCTAGGGAGGACGAAAATGACATAAATGTTAAACTAATAACACAAACGCACTTATTGGATACCCAAGATTGGATAAAATCCCTAATTGGATTAGAAAAAGCCTAGAGAGGGCGAAAATGACCTAAATGTTAAACCAATGACACAAATGCACTTATTTGATGCACAAGATTGGTTAAAAATCCTAATTGAATTAGAATAAGCCGAAGGATGACGAAAATGACCCTAATGTTAATCCAATGACACAAACACAATTATTGGACGCACAAGATTGGTTAAAAACCCTAATTGGATTAGAATAATCCTAGGGAGGACGAAAATGACCTAAATGTTAAACCAATAACACAAACGCACTTATTGGATGCAAAAGATTGGTTAAAAACCCTAATTGGATTTGAAAAAGACGAAGGATCCCAAAAATGATCTGAATGTTAAACCAATGACACAAACGCACTTGTTGGATGCAAAAGATTGGTTAAAACCCCTATTTGGATTAGAATAAGCATAGGGAGGACGAAAATGACATAAATGTGAAACCAATGACACAACCGCACTTATCGGATGCACAAGATTGGTTAAAAACCCTAATTGGATTAGAATAAGCTGAAGGATGACGATAATGACCTAAATGTTAATCCAATGACACAAACGCACTTTTTGGATGCACAAGATTGGTTAAAAATCCTAATTGGATTATAAAAAAGACGAAGAATGACAAAAATGATCTAAATGTTAAACCAATGACACAAACTCACTTATTGGATGCACAATATTGGTTAAAACCCCTAATTGGATTAGAATAATCCTAGGGAGGACGAAAATGACATAAATGTTAAACCAATGACACAAACGCACTTATTGGATGCACAGGAATTGTTAAAAACCCAAATTGGATTATAATAAGCCGAAGCATGACGAAAATGACCTAAATGTTAATCCAATCACACAAATGCACTAATTGGATACACAAGATTGGTTCAAAACTCTAATTGATTAGAAAAAGCGTAGAGAGGACGAAAATGACCTTCATATTAAACCAATGACACAAAGGCACTTATTGGAAGCAAAATATTGGTAAAAAACCATAATTGGATTAGAACAAGCCTAGAGAGGACGAAATGACTTAAATGTTAAACCAATTACACAAACGCACTCATGGGATGCACAAGATTGGTTAAAAACCCTTATTGGATTAGAAAAAGATGAAGGATGACAAAAATGACCTAAATGTTAAACCAATGACACAAACGAATTTATTGGATACATAAGATTGGTTAAAACCCCTAATTGGATTAGAATAAGCCTAGGGAGGACCAAAATGACCTTAATGTTAAACAAATGACACAAACGCACTTATTGGATGTACAAGAAATGTTAATAACCTGAATTGGATTAGAATAAGACGAAGGATGACAAAAATGACCTAAATGCTAAACCAATGACACAAACGCACTTATTGGATGAACAAGATTGGTTAAAAACCCTAATTAGATTAAAATACGCCAAAGGACAATAAAAATGACCTAAATGTTAATCCAATGACAAAAACGCACTTATTTGATGCACAACATTGGTTAATAACCCTCATTTGATAAGAATAAGCCGAAGGATGACGAAAATGACCCTAATGTTAATCCAATGACACAAATGCAATTATTGGATGCACAAGATTGGTTAAAAATCCTAATTGGATTAGAATAAGGCTAGGGAGGACAAAAATAACCTAAATGTTAAACCAATAACACAAACGCACTTATTGGATGCAAAAGATTGGTTAAAAACCCTAATTGGATTTGAAAAAGACGAAGGATCACAAAAATGATCTAAATGTTAAACCAATGACACAAACGCACTTGTTGGATGCACAAGATTGGTTAAAACCCCTAATTGGATTAGAATAAGCATAGGGATGACGAAAATGACCTAAATGTTAAACCAATGACACAACCGCACTTATTGGATGCACAAGATTAGTTAAAAACCCGAATTTGATTAGAATAAGCTGAAGGATGACAAAAATGACCTAAATGTTAATCCAATGACACAAACGCACTTATTGGATGCACAAGATTGGTTAAAGTCCCTAATTGGATTAGAATAAGCCGAAGGATGACAAAAATGACCTTAATGTTAATCCAATTACACAAACACAATTATTGGACGCACAAGATTGGTTAAAAGCCCTAATTGGATTAGAATAAGCCTAGGGAGGACGAAAACAACCTAAATATTAAACCAATAACTCAAACGCACTTATTTGATGCAAAAGATTGGTTAAAAACCCTCATTGGATTAGAATAAGCCTATAGAGGACAAAAATAACCTAAATGTTAAACTAATGATACAAACCAACTTCTTGGATTCACAAGATTGGTTAAAAACCCTTATTGGATTATAATAAGTCTAAGGAAGACAAAAATGACCTAAATGTTAAACAAATGACACAAACGCACTTATTGGATGCATAAGATTGGTTAAAAACCCAAATTGGATTAGAATAAGCCTAGGGAGGACGAAAATGACCTAAATGTTTAGCCAATTACACAAACGCACTTATTGGATGAACTAGATTGGTTAAAAACCCTAATTGGATTAAAATAAGTTAAAGGATAACGAAAATGACCTAAATGTTAATCCAATGACACAAACGCACTTATTGGATACACAAGGTTGATTAAAAACCTTAATTAGATTAGAATAAGACAAAGGATCACGAAAATGACCTAAATGTTAATCCAATGACACAAATGCACTTATTTGATGCACAAGATTGGTTAAAAACCCTAATTAGAATATAATAAGCATAGGGAGGACAAAAATGACATAAATGTTAAACCAATGACACAAACGCCCTTATTGGATGCAAAATATTGGTTAAAAACCTTAATTGGATTAAAATAAGTCGAAGGATAACGAAAACGACCTAAATGTTACACTAATGACACAAACGCACTTATTGGATGCACAAGATTGGTTAAAAACCCTAATTGGAATATAAAAAGACGAAGGATGACAAAAATGACCTAAATGTTAATCGAATGACACAAACGCATTTATTGGATGCCCAAGATTAGATAAAAATCCTAATTAGATTAGAAAAAGCCTGGAGGGGACGAAAATGACCTAGATGTTAAATCAATGACACAAACGCACTTATTTGATGCACAAGATTGGTTAAAAACCCTAATTGGATTAGAATAAGCCGAAGGATGACGAAAATGACCCTAATGTTAATCAAATGACACAAACACAATTATTGGACGCACAAGATTGGTTAAAAACCCTATTTGGATTAGAATAATCCTAGGGAGGACGAAAATGACCTAAATGTTAAACCAATACCACAAACGCACTTATTGGATGCAAAAGATTGGTTAAAAACTCTAATTGGATTTGAAAAAGACGAAGGATCACAAAAATGATCTAAATGTTAAACCAATGACACAAACGCACTTGTTGGATGCACAAGATTGGTTAAAACCCCTAATTGGATTAGAATAAGCATAGGGAGGACGAAAATGAACTAAATGTTAAACCAATGACACAACCGCACTTATTGGATGCACAAGATTGGTTAAAAACCCGAATTTGATTAGAATAAGCTGAAGGATGATAAAAATGACCTAAATGTTAATCCAATGACACAAACGCACTTATTGGATACACAAGATTGGTTCAATACCGTAATTGGATTAGAATAAGCCTAGAGAGGACTAAAAGGACCTAAATGTTAAACCAATGACACAAACGCACTTATTGGATGAACAAGATTTGTTAAAAACCATAATTGGATTAGAGGAAGCCTAAGAGGACGAAAATAACCTAAATGTTAAGCCAATGATACAAACGCATTTATTGGGTGCACAAGATTGGTTTAAAACCCTAATTGGATTAGAATAAGCCTAGGGAGGACAAAAATGACCTAAATGTTAAACCAATGATACAAACGCACTTATTGGATGCACAAGATTGTTTAAAAACCCTAACTGGATTAGAATAAGCCTAGGGTGGACGAAATCGACCTAAATGTTAAACCAATGACACAGACACACTTATTGGATGCACAAGATTGGTTATAAACCCTAATTTGATTAAAATAAGACGAAGGAAAACGAAAATGACCTAAATGTTAATCCAATGACACAAACGCAATTATTGGATACACAAGGTTGGTTAAAAACCCTAACTAGATTAGAATTAGACGAAGGATGACAAATATGACCCAAATGTTAAACCAATGATACAAACACACTTATTGGATGCACAAGATTAGTTAAAACCCCTAATTTGATTAAAATAAGCCTAGGGAGGACGAAAATGACCTAAATGTTAAACCATAACTCAAACGCCCTTATTGGATGCAAAAGATTAGTTAAAAAACGTAATTGGATTAGAATAAGACGAAGGATGACAAAAATGACCTAAATGTTAAACCAAAGACACAAACGCACTTATTGGATGCACAAGATTGGATAAAAACCTATATTTGATAAAAATCAGCCTAGGGAGGACGAAAATGACCTAAATGTTAAACCAATGACACAAATTCACTTATAGGATGCATATGATTGGTTAAAAACCCTTATCGGAATAAAATGAGCCTAAAGAGGATGAAAATGATCTATATGTTAAACCAATGACACAAACGCACTTATTGGATAAAAACCTTAACTGCATTAGAATAAGCCCAAGGAGGATGAAAATGACCTAAATGTTAAACGAATGACACAAACGCACTTATTGGATGCACAAGAATGGTTAAAAATCCTAAAAGGATTAGAATAATCCTAGAGAGGACGAAAATGACCTAAATGTTAATCCAGTGACACAAACGCACTTAATTGATGCAAAAGATTGGTTAAAAACCCAAATTGGATTAGAATAAGCCTATGGAGGAAGAAAATGACCTAAATGTTGATCCAATGACACAAACGCACTTTTTGGATGCACAAGATTGGTTAAAAAATCCTAATTGGATTATAAAAAAGACGAAGAATGACAAAAATGATCTAAATGTTAAACCAATGACACAAACTCACTTATTGGATGCACAATATTGGTTAAAACCCCTAATTGGATTAGAATAAGCCTAGGGAAGACGAAAATGACATAAATGTTAAACCAATGACCCAAACGCACTTATTGGATGCACAGGAATTGTTAAAAACCCAAATTGGATTATAATAAGCCGAAGCATGACGAAAATGACCTAAATGTTAATCCAATCACACAAATACACTTATTGGATAGACAAGATTGGTTCAAAACTCTAATTGATTAGAATAAGCCTAGAGAGGACGAAAATGACCTTAATATTAAACCAATGACACAAAGACACTTATTGGAAGCACAAGATTGGTAAAAAACCATAATTGGATTAGAACAAGTCTAGAGAGGACGAAATGACTTAAATGTTAAACCAATTACACAAACGCACTCATGGGATGCACAAGATTGGTTAAAAACCCTTATTGGATTAGAAAAAGACGAAGGATGACAAAAATGACCTAAATGTTAAACCAATGACACAAACGGATTTATTGGATACACAAGATTGGTTAAAACCCCTAATTGGATTAGAATAAGCCTAGGGAGGACGAAAATGACCTTAATGTTAAACAAATGACACAAACGCACTTATTGGATGTACAAGAAATGTTAATAACCTGAATTGGATTAGAATAAGACGAAGGATGAAAAAAATGACCTAAATGCTAAACCAATGACACAAACACACTTATTGGATGCACAAGATATGTTAATAACCCTCATTTGATTTGAATAAGCCGAAGGATGACGAAAATGACCCTAATGTTAATCCAATGACACAAACGCAATAATTGGATGCACAAGATTGGTTAAAAACCCTAATTGGATTAGAATAAGGCTAGGGAGGACGAAAATAACCTAAATGTTAAACCAATAACACAAACGCACTTATTGTATGCAAAAGATTGGTTAAAAACCCTAATCGGATTACAATAAGCCTATAGAGGACGAAAATGATCTAAATGTTAAACCAATGACACGAACGCAATTGGTGGATGCACAATATTGGTTGAAACCCCTAATTGGATTATAATAAGCATAGGGAGGACGAAAATGACCTAAATGTTAAACCAATGACACAAACGCATTTATTGGATGCACAAGATTGGTTAAAAACCCAAATTGGATTAGAATAAGCCGAAGGATGACGAAAATGACCTAAATGTTAATCCAATGACACAAACGCACTTATTGGATACAAAAGATTGGTTAAAAATCGTAATTGGATTAGAATAAGCCGAAGGATGACAAAAATGACCCTAATGTTAATCCAATGACACAAACACAATTATTGGACGCACAAGATTGGTTAAAAACCCTAATTGGATTAGAATAAGCCTAGGGAGGACGAAAACAACCTAAATATTAAACCAATAACTCAAACGCACTTATTTGATGCAAAAGATTGGTTAAAAACCCTAATTGGATTAGAATAAGCCTATAGCAGACGAAATTAACCTAAATGTTAAACTAATGATACAAACCAACTTCTTGGATTCACAAGATTGGTTAAAAACCCTTATTGGATTATAATAAGTCTAAGGAAGACAAAAATGACCTAAATGTTAAACAAATGACACAAACGCACTTATTGGATGCATAAGATTGGTTAAAAACCCAAATTGGATTAGAATAAGCCTAGGGAGGACGAAAATGACCTAAATGTTTAGCCAATTACACAAACGCACTTATTGGATGAACTAGATTGGTTAAAAACCCTAATTGGATTAAAATAAGTTAAAGGATAACGAAAATGACCTAAATGTTAATCCAATGACACAAACGCACTTATTGGATACACAAGGTTGATTAAAAACCTTAATTAGATTAGAATAAGACAAAGGATCACGAAAATGACCTAAATGTTAATCCAATGACACAAATGCACTTATTTGATGCACAAGATTGGTTAAAAACCCTAATTAGAATAGAATAAGCATAGGGAGAACAAAAATGACATAAATGTTAAACCAATGTCACAAACGCCCTTATTGGATGCAAAATATTGGTTAAAAACCTTAATTGGATTAAAATAAGTCGAAGGATAACGAAAATGACCTAAATGTTAAACCAATAACACAAACGCACTTATTGGATGCAAAAGATTGGTTAAAAACCCTAATTGGATTTGAAAATGACGAAGGATCACAAAAATGATCTAAATGTTAAACCAATGACACAAACGCACTTGTTGGATGCACAAGATTGGTTAAAACCCCTAATTTGATTAGAATAAGAATTGGGAGGACAAAAATGACCTAAATGTTAAACCAATGACATAACCGCACTTATTGGATGCGCAAGATTGGTTATAAACCCAAATTGGATTAGAATAAGCCTAGGGTGGACGAAAATGACCTAAATGTTAAACCAATGACAGAGACACACTTATTGGATGCACAAGATTGGTTATAAACCCTAATTTGATTAAAATAAGACGAAGGAAAACGAAAATGTTGTCTTAGATGCGTTGAAAAATTGTTCCCTATTCTTGTTGTTTAGGCAACGTTTATAAATAGTGTGTCCAAAAGCGCGAAAAAAATGTTGCCAAAAGTAATAGGCAACGCTCGAATATGAGACGCATGAAAAATGTTGCATATTCTCTTTGGCAACATTTTTCTGTGTTTTGACAACATTTTTCAAATGTTGCCAGAGACCATAAATGTTGTAGTGACAAGATTGGTTAAAAACCCTAATTGGATAAGAATAAGACGAAGGATGACGAAAATGACCCTAATATTAATCCAATGACACAAACACAATTATTGGACGCACAAGATTGGTTAAAAACCCTAATTGGATTAGAATAAGCCTAGAGAGGACGAAAACAACCAAAATGTTAAACCAATAACACAAACGCACTTATTTGAAGCAAAAGATTAGTTAAAAACCCTAATTGGATTAGAATAAGCCTATAGAGGACGAAAATAACCTAAATGTTAAACTAATGATACAAACCCACTTCTTGGATGCACAAGATTGGTTAAAAACCCTTATTGGATTATAATAAGTCTAGGGAAAACAAAAATGACCTAAATGTTAAACCAATGACACAAACGAACTTAATGGATGCACAAGATTGGTTAAAAACCCAAATTGGATTAGAATAAGCCTAGGGAGGACGAAAATGACCTAAATGTTAAACCAATTACACAAACGCACTTATTGGATGCACAAGATAGGTTAAAAACCCTAATAAGAATAGAATAAGCATAGGGAGGACGAAAATGACATAAATGTTAAACCAATGACACAAACGCCCTTTTTGGATGCAAAATATTGGTTAAAATCCCTAATTTGATTAAAATAAGTCGAAGGATAACGAAAATGACCTAAATGTTAAACCAATGACACAAACACACTTATTGGATGCACAAGATTGGTTAAAAACCATAATTGGATTAGAACAAGCCTAGAGAGGACGAAAATGACTTAAATTTCAAACCAATTACACAAACGCACTCATGGGATGCACAAGATTGGTTAAAAACCCTAATTGGATTAGAAAAAGACGAAGGATGACAATAATGACCTAAATGTTAAACCAATGACACAAACGCATTTATTGGGTACACATGATTGGTTAAAACCTTTAATTGGATTAGAATAAGCCTATGGAGGACGAAAATGACCTAAATGTTAAACCAATGACACAAACGCACTTATTGGATGTACAAAAAATGTTAATAACCTGAATTGGATTAGAATAAGACGAAGGATGACAAAAATGACCTAAATGTTAAACCAATGACACAAACGCACTTATTGGATGCACAAGATATGTTAAAAACACTAATTGGATTAAAATACGCTAAAGGATAACAAAAATGACCTAAATGTTAATCCAATGACAAAAACTCACTTATTTGATGCACAAGATTGGTTAATAACCCTAATTTGATTAGAATAAGCCGAAGGATGACGAAAATGACCCTAATGTATACCAATGACACAAACGCAATTATTGGATGCACAAGATTGGTTAAAAACCCTAAATGGATTAGAATAAGCCTAGGGAGGACGAAAATAACCTAAATGTTAAACCAATAACACAAACGCACTTATTGGATGCAAAAGATAGGTTAAAAACCCTAATTGGATTAGAATAAGCCTATAGAGGGCGAAAATGATCTAAATGTTAAACCAATGACAAAAACGCACTTGTTGGATGCACAAAATTGGTTGAAACCCCTAATTGGATTAGAATAAGCATAGGGAGGACCAAAATGACCTAAATGTTAAACCAATGACACAAACGCACTTATTGGATGCACAAGATTGGTTAAAAACCCAAATTGGATTAGAATAAGCCAAAGGAAGAAGAAACCTAAATATTAATCCAATGACACAAACGCACTTATTGGATACACAAGATTGGTTAAATACCCTAATTGGATTATAATAAGCCGAAGGATGACGAAAATGACCCTAATGTTAATCCAATGACACAAACACAATTATTGGACGCACAAGATTGGTTAAAAACCCTAATTGGATTAGAATAAGTCTACGGAGGACGAAAACAACCTAAATGTTAATCTAATAACACAAACGCACTTATTTGATGCAAAATATTGGTTAAAAACCCTAATTGGATTAGAGTAAGCCTATAGAGGACGAAAATAACCTAAATGTTAAACTAATTATACAAACCCACTTCTTGGATGCACAAGATTGGTTAAAAACCCTTATTGGATTATAATAAGTCTAGGGAAGACAAAAATGACCTAAATGTTAAACCAATGACACAAACGCACTTATTTGATGCACAAGATTGGTTAAAAACCCTAATTGAATTAGAATAAGCCTAGGGAGGACGAAAATGACCTAAATGTTTAACCAATTACACAAACGCACTAATTGGAGAACTAGATTGGTTAAAAACCCTAATTGGATTAAAATAAGCCAAAGGATAACGAAAATGACCTAAATGTTAATCCAATGACACAAACGCACTGATTGGATACACAAGGTTGATTAAAAACCTTAATTAGATTAGAATAAGACGAAGTATGATGAAAATGACCTAAATGTTAATCCAATGACACAAACACACTTATTTGATGCACGAGATTGGTTAAAAACACTAATTAGAATAGAATAAGCATAAGGAGGACAAAAATGACATAAATGTTAAACCAATGACACAAACGCCCTTATTGGATGCAAAATATTGGACAAAAAGCTAAATTGGATTAAAATAAGTCGAAGGATAACGAAAATGACCTAAATGTTAAACCAATTACACAAACGCACTTATTGGATGCACAAGATTGGTTAAAAACCCTAATTGGAATAGAAAAAGACCAAGGATGATGACAATGACCTAAATGTTAATCAAATAACACAAACGCACTTATTGGATACACAAGGTTGATTAAAAACCCTAATTAGATTAGAATAAGACGAAGGATGACGAAAATGACCTAAATGTTAATCCAATGACACAAACGCACTTATTTGATGCACAAGATAGGTTAAAAACCCTAATAAGAATAGAATAAGCATAGGGAGGACGAAAATGACATAAATGTTAAACTATTGAGACAAACACCCATATTGGATGCAAAATATTGGTTAAAATTCCTAATTAGATTAAAATAAGTCGAAGGATAACGAAAATGACCTAAATGTTAAACCAATGACACAAACGCACTTATTGGAATCACAAGATTGGTTAAAAACCCTAATTGGACTAGAAAAAGACGGAGGATGACAATAATGACCTAAATGTTAAACCAATGACACAAACGCATTTATTGGGTACACAAGATTTCTTAAAACCCCTAATTGAATTAGAATAAGCCTAGGGAGGACGAAAATGACCTAAATGTTAAACCAATGACACAAACGCACTTATTGGATGTACAAGAAATGTTAATAACCTGAATTAGACTAGAATAAGACGAAGGATGACAAAAATGACCTAAATAATAAACCAATGACACAAACGCACTTATTGGACGCACAAGATTGGTTAAAAACCCTAATTGGATTAAAATACGCCAAAGGATAACAAAAATTACCTAAATGTTAATCCAATGACAAAAACGCACTTATTTGATGCACAAAATTGGTTAATAACCCTAATTGGATTAGAATAAGCTGAAGGATGACGAAAATGACCCTAATGTTAATCCAACGACACAAATGCAATTATTGGATGCACAAGATTGGTTAAAAACCCTAATTTGATTAGAATAAGCCTAGGGAGGACGAGAATAACCTAAATGTTAAACCAATAACACAAACGCACTTATTGGATGCAAAAGATTGGTTAAAAACCCTAATTGGATTAGAATAAGCCTATAGAGGACGAAAATGATCTAAATGTTAAACCAATGACACAAACGCACTTGTTGGATGCACAATAATTGTTGAAACCCCTAATTGGATTAGAATAAGCATAGGGAGGACGAAAATGACATAATGTTAAACCAATGACACAAACGCACTTATTGGATGCACAAGATTGGTTAAAAACCCAAATTGGATTAGAATAAGCCGAAGGATAACGAAAATGACCTAAATGTTAATCCAATGACACAAACGCACTTTGTGGACGCACTATATTGGTTGAAACCCCTAATTGGATTAGAATAAGCATAGGGACGACGAAAATGACCTAAATGTTAAACCGATGACACAAACGCATTTATTGGGTGCACAAGATTGGTTAAAAACCCAAATTGGATTACAATAAGCCGAAGGATGACGAAAATGACCTAAATGTTAATCCAATGACACAAACGCACTTATTGGATACACAAGATTGGTTAAAATCCCTAATTGGATTAGAATAAGCCGAAGGATGACAAAAATGACCTTAATGTTAATCCAATGACACAAACACAATTATTGAACGCACAAGATTGGTTAAAAGCCCTAATTGGATTAGAATAAGCCTAGGGAGGACGAAAACAACTTAAATGTTAAACCAATAACTCAAACGCACTTATTTGATGCAATAGATTGGTTAAAAACCCTAATTGGATTAGAATAAGCCTACAGAGGACAAAAATAACCTAAATGTTAAACTAATGATACAAACCAACTTCTTGGATGCACAAGTTTGGTTAAAAACCCTTATTGGATTATAATAAGTCTAGGGAAGACAAAAATGACCTAAATGTTAAACCAATGACACAAACGCAGTTATTGGATGCATAAGATTGGTTAAAAACCCAAATTGGATTAGAATAAGCCTAGGGAGCACGAAAATGACCTAAATGTTTAACCAATTACACAAACGCACTTATTGGATGAACTAGATTGGTTAAAAACCCTAATTGGATTAAAATAAGTTAAAGGATAACGAAAATGACCTAAATGTTAATCCAATGACACAAACGCACTTATTGGATACACAAGGTTGATTAAAAACCTTAATTAGATTAGAATAAGACAAAGGATCACGAAAATGACCTAAATGTTAATCCAATGACACAAATGAACTTTTTTGATGCACAAGATTGGTTAAAAACCCTAATTATAATATAATAAGCATAGGGAGGACAAAAATGACATAAATGTTAAACCAATGACACAAACGCCCTTATTGGATGCAAAATATTGGTTAAAAACCTTAATTGGATTAAAATAAGTCGAAGGATAACGAAAATGACCTAAATGTTAAACTAATGACACAAACGCACTTATTGGATGCCAAAAATTAGATAAAAACCCTAATTGGATTAGAAAAAGCCTAGAGGGGATGAAAATGACCTAGATGTTAAATCAATGACACAAACGCACTTATTTGATGCACAAGATTGGTTAAAAACCCTAATTGGATTAGAATAAGCCGAAGGATGACGAAAATGACCCTAATGTTAATCCAATGACACAAACACAATTATTGGACGCACAAGATTGGTTAAAAACCCTAATTGGATTAAAATAATCCTAGGGAGGACGAAAATGACTTAAATGTTAAACAATTACCACAAACGCACTTATTGGATGCAAAAGATTGGTTAAAAACCCTAATTGGATTTGAAAAAGACGAAGGATCACAAAAATGATCTAAATGTTAAACCAATGACACAAACGCACTTGTTGGATGCACAAGATTGGTTAAAACCCCTAATTGGATTAGAATAAGCATAGGGAGGACGAAAATGACCTAAATGTTAAACCAATGACACAACCGCACTTATTGGATGCAAAAGATTGGTTAAAAACCCGAATTTGATTAGAATAAGCTGAAGGATGACAAAAATGACCTAAATGTTAATCCAATGACACAAACGCACTTATTGGATACACAAGATTGGTTCAATACCCTAATTGGATTAGAATAAGGCTAGAGAGGACTAAAATGACCTAAATGTTAAACCAATGACACAAACGCACTTATTGGATGAACAAGATTTGTTAAAAACCATAATTGGGTTAGAGGAAGCCTAAGAGGACGAAAATAACCTAAATGTTAAGCCAATGATACAAACGCATTTATTGGGTGCACAAGATTGGTTTAAAACCCTAATTGGATTAGAATAAGCCTAGGGAGGACAAAAATGACCTAAATGTTAAACCAATGACACAAACGCACTTATTGGATGCACAAGATTGTTCAAAAACCTTAACTGGATTAGAATAAGCCTAGGGTGGACGAAAATGACCTAAATGTTAAACCAATGACACAGACACACTTATTGGATGCACAAGATTGGTTATAAACCCTAATTTGATTAATATAAGACGAAGGAAAACGAAAATGACCTAAATGTTAATCCAATGACACAAACGCAATTATTGGATACACAAGGTTGGTTAAAAACCCTAATTAGATTAGAATTAGACGAAGGATGACAAATATGACCCAAATGTTAAACCAATGATACAAACACACTTATTGGATGCACAAGATTAGTTAAAACCCCTAATTTGATTAAAATAAGCCTAGGGAGGACGAAAATGACCTAAATGTTAAACCATAACTCAAACGCCCTTATTGGATGCAAAAGATTAGTTAAAAAACGTAATTGGATTAGAATAAGACGAAGGATGACAAAAATGACCTAAATGTTAAACCAAAGACACAAACGCACTTATTGGATGCACAAGATTGATTAGATTCAGCCTAGGGAGGACGAAAATGACCTAAATGTTAAACCAATGACACAAATTCACTTATAGGATGCACATGATTGGTTAAAAACCTTTATTGGAATAAAATGAGCCTAAAGAGGATGAATATGATCTAAATGTTAAACCAATGACTTAAACGCACTTATTGGATAAAAACCTTAACTGCATTAGAATAAGCCCAAGGAGGATGAAAATGACCTAAATGTTAAACGAATTACACAAACGCACTTATTGGATGCACAAGAATGGTTAAAAATCCTAAAAGGATTAGAATAATCCTAGAGAGGACGAAAATGACCTAAATGTTAATCTAGTGACACAAACGCACTTATTGGATGCACAAGATTGGTTAAAAATCCTAATTGGATTATAAAAAAGACGAAGCATGACAAAAATGATCTAAATGTTAAACCAATGACAAAAACGCACTTCTTAGATACACAAGATTGGTTACAAACCCTAATTGGATTAAAATAAGCCAAAGGATAACGAAAATGACCTAAATGTTAATCCAGTGACACAAACGCACTTATTTGATGCAAAATATTGGTTAAAAACCCTAATTGGATTAGAATAAGCCTAGGGAGGAAGAAAATGACCTAAATGTTAATCCAATGACACAAACGCACTTTTTGGATGCACGAGATTGGTTAAAAAATCCTATTTGGATTATAAAAAAGACGAAGAATGAAAAAAATGATCTAAATGTTAAACCAATGACACAAACTCACTTATTGGATGCACAATATTGGTTAAAACCCCTAATTGGATTAGAATAAGCCTAGGGAAGACGAAAATGACATAAATGTTAAACCAATGACCCAAACGCACTTATTGGATGCACAGGAATTGTTAAAAACCCAAATTGGATTATAATAAGCCGAAGCATGACGAAAATGACCTAAATGTTAATCCAATCACACAAATGCACTTATTGGATAGACAAGATTGGTTCAAAACTCTAATTGATTAGAATAAGCCTAGAGAGGACGAAAATGACCTTAATATTAAACCAATGACACAAAGGCACTTATTGGAAGCACAAGATTGGTAAAAAACCATAATTGGATTTGAAAAAGTCTAGAGAGGACGAAATGACTTAAATGTTAAACCAATTACACAAACGCACTCATGGGATGCACAAGATTGGTTAAAAACCCTTATTGGATTAGAAAAAGACGAAGGATGACAAAAATGACCTAAATGTTAAACCAATGACACAAACGGATTTGTTGGATACACAAGATTGGTTAAAACCCCTAATTGGATTAGAATAAGCCTAGGGAGGACGAAAATGACCTAAATGTTAAACAAATGACACAAACGCACTTATTGGATGTACAAGAAATGTTAATAACCTGAATTGGATTAGAATAAGACGAAGGATGACAAAAATGACCTAAATGCTAAACCAATGACACAAACGCACTTATTGGATGCACAAGATATGTAAATAACCCTCATTTGATTTGAATAAGCCGAAGGATGACGAAAATGACCCTAATGTTAATCCAATGACACAAACACAATAATTGGATGCACAAGATTGGTTAAAAACCCTAATTGGATTAGAATAAGGCTAGGGAGGACGAAAATAACCTAAATGTTAAACCAATAACACAAACACACTTATTGGATGCAAAAGATTGGTTAAAAACCCTAATCGGATTAGAAGAAGCCTATAGAGGACGAAAATGATCTAAATGTTAAACCAATGACACGAACGCAATTGTTGGATGCACAATATTGGTTGAAACCCCTAATTGGATTAGAATAAGCATAGGGAGGACGAAAATGACCTAAATGTTAAACCAATGACACAAACGCATTTATTGGATGCACAAGATTGGTTAAAAACCCAAATTGGATTAGAATAAGCCGAAGGATGACGAAAATGACCTAAATGTTAATCCAATGACACAAACGCACTTATTGGATACACAAGATTGGTTAAAAACCCTAATTGGATTAGAATAAGCCGAAGGATGACAAAAATGACCCTAATGTTAATCCAATGACACAAACACAATTATTGGACGCACAAGATTGGTTAAAAACCCTAATTGGATTAGAATAAGCCTAGGGAGGACGAAAACAACCTAAATGTTAAACCAATAACACAAACGCACTTATTTGATGCAAAAGATTGGTTAAAAACCCTAATTGGATTAGAATAAGTCTAGGGAAGACAAAAATGACCTAAATGCTAAACCAATGACACAAACACACTTACTGGATGCACAAGATTGGTTAAAAACCCAAATTGGATTAGAATAAGCCTAGGGAGGACGGAAATGACCTAAATGTTTAACCCATTACACAAACGCACTTATTGGATGAACTAGATTGGTTAAAAGCCCTAATTGGATTAAAATTAGCCAAAGGATAACGAAAATGACCTAAATGTTAATCCAATGACACAAACGCAATTATTGGATACACAAGGTTGGTTAAAAACCCTAATTAGATTAGAATAAGATGAAGGATGACAAATATGACCCAAATGTTAAACCAATGATACAAACGCACTTATTGCATGCACAAGATTAGTTAAAACCCCTAATTGGATTAAAATAAGCCTAGGGAGGTCGAAAATGACCTAAATGTTAAACCATAACTCAAACGCACTTATTGAATGCAAAAGATTAGTTAAAAAACCTAATTGGATTAGAATAAGACGAAGGATGACAAAAATGACCTAAATGTTAAACCAAAGACACAAACACACTTATTGGATGCACAAGATTGGATAAAAACCTAAATTGGATTAGAATAAGCCTAGGGAGGACGAAAATGACCTAAATGTTAAACCAATGACACAAATTCACTTGTTGGATGCACATGATTAATTAAAAACCCTTATTGGAATAAAATGAGCCTAAAGAGGATGAAAATGTTCTAAATGTTAAACCAATGACACAAACGCACTTATTGGATGCACAAGAATGGTTAAAAATCCTAAAGGGATTAGAATAATCCTAGAGAGGACGAAAATGACCTAAATGTTAATCCAGTGACACAAACGCACTTATTGGATGCACAAAATTGGTTAAAAATCCTAATTGGATTATAAAAAAGCCGAAGAATGACAAAAATGATCTAAATGTTAAACCAATGACACAAACGCACTTATTAGATGCACAAGATTGGTTACAAACCCTAATTGGATTAAAATAAGCCAAAGGATAACGAAAATGACTAAATGTTAATCCAATGACACAAACGCACTTATTTGATGCAAAAGATTGGTTAAAAACCCTAATTGGATTAGAATAAGCCTAGGGAGGAAGAAAATGACCTAAATGTTAATCCAATGACACAAATGCACTTATTGGATGCACAAGATTGGTTAAAAATCCTAATTGGATTATAAAAAAGAAAAAGATTGACAAAAATGATCTAAATGTTAAACCAATGACACAAACTCACTTATTGGATGCATAAGATTGGTTAAAACCCCTAATTGGATTAGAATAAGCCTAGGGAGGACGAAAAATGACCTAAATGTTAAACCAATGACACAAACGCACTTATTGCATGCACATGATTGGTTAAAAACCCAAATTGGATTATAATAAGCCGAAGCATGAAGAAAATGACCTAAATGTTAATCCAATCACACAAATGCACTTATTGGATACACAAAATTGGTTCAAAACTCTAATTGATTAGAATAAGCCTAGAGAGGACGAAAATGACCTTAATATTAAACCAATGACACAAAGGCACTTATTGGATGCACAAGATTGGTTTAAAACCCTAATTGGACGAGAATAATTGGATTAGAACTAGCCTAGAGAGGACGAAATGACTTAAATGTTAAACCAATTACACAAACACACTCATGGGATGCACAATGACACAAACGCATTTATTGGATACACAAGATTGGTTAAAACCCCTAATTGGATTAGAATAAGCCTAGGGAGGACGAAAATGACCTAAATGTTAAACCAATGACACAAACGCACTTATTGGATGTACAAGAAATGTAACTAACCTGAATTGGATTAGAATAGGACGAAGGATAACAAAAATGACCTAAATGTTAAACCAATGACACAAACGCATTTATTGGATGCACAAGATTGGTTTAAAAACCCTAATTGGATTAAAATACGCCAAAGGATAACAAAAATGACCTAAATGTTAATCCAATGATCAAAACGCACTTATTTGATGCACAAGATTGGTTAATAACCCTAATTGGAGTAGAATAAGCCTAGGGAGGATGAAAATAACCTAAATGTTAAACCAATAACACAAACGCACTTATTGGATGCAAAAGACTGGTTAAAACCCCAAATTGGATTAGAATAATCTTATGGAGGACGAAAATGACCTAAATGTTAAACCAATGACACAAACGCACTTATTGGATACACAAAATTGGTTAAAAACCCTAATTGGATTAGAATAAGCCGAAGGATGACGAAAATGACCTTAATATTAATCCAATGACACAAACACAATTATTGGACGCACAAGATTGGTTGAAAACCCTAATTGGATTACAATAAGCCTAGGGAGGACGAAAATAACCTAAATGTTAAACCAATAACACAAACGCATTTATTGGATGCAAAAGATTGGTTAAAAACCCTAATTGGATTTGAAAAAGACGAAGGATCAAAAAAATGATCTATATGTTAAACCAATGACACAAACGCACTTCTTGGATGCACAAGATTGGTTAAAACCCTTAATTGGATTAGAATAAGCATAGGGAGGACGTAAATGACCTAAATGTTAATCCAATGACACAAACACAATTATTGGATACACAAGATTGGTTAAAAACCCTAATTGGATTAGAAAAAGCCTAGAGAGGACGAAAATGACATAAATGTTAAACCAATAACACAAACGCACTGATTGGATGCAAAAGATTGGTTAAAAACCCTAATTGGATTAGAATAAGCCTATAGAGGACGAAAATAACCTAAATGTTAAACTAATGATATAAACCCACTTATTGGATGTACAAGATTGGTTAAAAACCCTAATTGGATTAGAATAAGTCTAGGGAGGACGGAAATTACATAAATATTAAACGAATGACACAAACGCCTTTATTGGATGCAAAATATTGGTTAAAATCATTAATTGGATTAAAATAAGTCGAAGGATAACGAAAATGACCTAAATGTTTAACCAATGACACAAACGCACTTATTGAATGCACAAGATTGGTTAAAAACCATAATTGGATTTGAACAAGCCTAGAGAGGACGAAAATGACTTAAATGTTAAACCAATTACACAATCGCACTCATGGGATGCACAAGATTGGTTAAAAACACTAATTGGATTAGAAAAAGAAAAAGGATGACAGTAATGACCTAAATGTTAAACCAATGACACAAACGCATTTATTGGATACAGAAGATTGGTTAAAACCCCTAATTGGATTAGAATAAGCCTAGGGAAGACGAAAAATGACCTAAATGTGAAACCAATGACACAAACGCACTTATTGGATGTACAAGAAAAGTTAATAACTTGAATTGGATTAGAATAAGATGAAGGACGACAAAAATGACCTAAATGTTAAACCAATGACACAAACGCACTTATTGGATGCACAAGATTGGTTAAAAACCCTAATTGGATTACAATACGCCAAAGGATAACAAAAATGACCTAAATGTTAATCCAATGACAAAAACGCACTTATTTGAAGCACAAGATTGGTTAATAACCCTAATTTGATTAGAATAAGCCGAAGGATGACGAAAATGACCCTAATGTTAATCCAATGACACAAACGCAATTATTGGATGCACAAGAATGGTTAAAAACCATAACTGGACTAGAATAAGCCTAGGGAGGACGAAAATAACCTAAATGTTAAACCAATAACACAAACGCACTTATTGGATGCAAAAGATTGGTTAAAAACCCTAATTGGATTAGAAAAAGCCTAGAGAGGACGAAAATGACATAAATGTTAAACCAATGACACAAATGCACATATTGGATGAACAAGATTGGTTAAAAACCCTAATTGGATTAGAAGAAGCCTATAGAGGACGAAAATAACCTTAATGTTAAACCAATGATACAAACGCACTTATGGATGCGCAAGATTGGTTTAAAACCCGAATTGGATTAGAATAAGCCGAAGGATGACGAAAATGACCCTAATGTTAATCCAATGACACAAACACAATTATTGGACTCACAAGATTGGTTAAAAACCCTAATTGGATTAGAATAAGCCTACAAGGACGAAAATAACCTAAATGTTTAACCAATAACACAAACGCACTGATTGGATGCAAAAGATTGGTTAAAAACCCTAATTGGATTAGAATAAGCCTATAGAGGACGAAAATAACCTAAATGTTAAACTAATGATATAAACCCACTTATTGGATGTACAAGATTGGTTAAAAACCCTAATTGGATTAGAATAAGTCTAGGGAGGACGGAAATGACATAAATATTAAACGAATGACACAAACGCCCTTATTGGATGCAAAATATTGGTTAAAATCCCTAATTGGATTAAAATAAGTCGAAGGATAACGAAAATGACCTAAATGTTTAACCAATGACACAAACGCACATATTGAATGCACAAGATTGGTTAAAAACCATAATTGGATTTGAACAAGCCTAGAGAGGACGAAAATGACTTAAATGTTAAACCAATTACACAATCGCACTCATGGGATGCACAAGATTGGTTAAAAACACTAATTGGATTAGAAAAAGAAAAAGGATGACAATAATGACCTAAATGTTAAACCAATGACACAAACGCATTTATTGGATACAGAAGATTGGTTAAAACCCCTAATTGGATTAGAATAAGCCTAGGGAAGACGGAAAAATGACCTAAATGTTAAACCAATGACACAAACGCACTTATTGGATGTACAAGAAAAGTTAATAACTTGAATTGGATTATAATAAGATGCAGGACGACAAAAATGACCTAAATGTTAAACCAATGACACAAACGCACTTATTGGATGCACAAGATTGGTTAAAAACCCTAATTAGATTACAATACGCCAAAGGATAACAAAAATGACCTAAATGTTAATCCAATGACAAAAACGCACTTATTTGATGCACAAGATTGGTTAATAACCCTAATTTGATTAGAATAAGCCGAAGGATGACGAAAATGACCCTAATGTTAATCCAATGACACAAACGCAATTATTGGATGCACAAGAATGGTTAAAAACCATAACTGGACTAGAATAAGCCTAGGGAGGACGAAAATAACCTAAATGTTAAACCAATAACACAAACGCACTTATTGGATGCAAAAGATTGGTTAAAAACCCTAATTAGATTAGAATAAGCCTATAGAGGACGAAAATGATCTAAATGTTTAACCAATGACACAAACGCACTTGTTGGATGCACAATATTGGTTGAAAATCCTAATTGGATTAAAATAAGCATAGGGAGGACGAAAATGACCTAAATGTTAAACCGATGACACAAACGCACTTATTGGATGCACAAGATTGGTTAAAAACCCAAATTAGATTAGAATAAGCCGAAGGATGACAAAAATTACCTAAATGTTAATCCAATGAAACAAACGCACTTATTGGATACACAAGATTGGTTAAAAACCCTAATTGGATTAGAATAAATCGAAGGATGACGAAAATGACCCTAGTGTTAATCCAATGACACAAACACAATTATTGGACGCACAAGATTGGTTAAAAACCCTAATTGGATTAGAATAAGCCTAGGGAGGACGAAAATAACCTAAATGTTAAACTAATGATACAAACCCACTTCTTGGATGCACAAGATTGGATAAAAACCCAAATTGGATTAGAATAAGCCCAGGGAGGATGAAAATGACTTAAATGTTAAACCAATTACACAAACGCACTTATTGGATGAACTAGATTGGTTAAAAACCCTAATTGGATTAAAATAAGCCGAAGGATAACGAAAATGACCTAAATGTTAATCCAATGACACAAACGCACTTATTGGATACACAAGGTTGATTAAAAACCCTAATTAGATTAGAATAAGACGAAGGATGACGAAAATGACCTAAATAGTTATCCAATGACACAAACGCACTTATTGGATGCACAAGATAAGTTAAAAAAGCTAATTAGAATAGAATAAGCATAGGGAGGACGAAAATGACTTAAATGTTAAACCAATGACACAAACGCCCTTATTGGATGCAAAATATTGGTTAAAAACCCTAATTGGATTAAAATAAGTAGAAGGATAACGAAAATGACCTAAATGTTAAACCAATGACACAAACGCACATATTGGATGCACAAGATTTTTTAAAAACCCTAATTGGATTAGAAAAACACGAAGGATGAGGAAAATGACCTAAATGTTAATCGAATGAAACAAACGCACTTATTGGATGCCCAAGATTGGATAAAAGCCCTAATTGGATTAGAATAAGCCTAGAGAGGATGAAAATGACCTAAATGTTAAACCAATGACACAAACACACTTATTTGATGCACAAGATTCGTTAACAACCCTAATTGGATTAGAATAAGTCAAAGGATGACGAAAATGACCCTAATGTTAATCCAATGACACAAACTGACTTACTGGATACACAAGATTGGTTAAAAACCCTAATTGGATTAGAAAAAGCCTTGAGAGGACGAAAATGACCTAAATGTTAAACCAATGACACAAACGCACATATTGGATGAACAAGATTGGTTAAAAACCCTAATTTAATTAGAAGAAGCCTATAGAGGAAGAAAATAGCCAAAATGTTAAACCAATGATACAAACGCACTTATTGGATGCACAATATTGGTTAAAAACCCTAATTGGATTAGAATAAGCCGAAGGATGACGAAAATGACCCTAATGTTAATCCAATGACACAAACACAATTATTGGACGCACAAGATTGGTTAAAAACCCTAATTGGATTAGAATAAGCCTAAGGAGGACAAACATGACCTAAATGTTAAACCAATAACACAAACGCACTTATTGGATGCAAAAGATTGGTTAAAAACCCTAATTGGATTTGAAAATGACGAAGGATCACAAAAATGATCTAAATGTTAAACCAATGACACAAACGCACTTGTTGGATGCACAAGATTGGTTAAAACCCCTAATTGGATTAGAATAAGCATAGGGAGGACAAAAATGACCTAAATGTTAAACCAATGACACAACCGCACTTATTGGATGCACAAGATTGGTTATAAACCCAAATTGGATTAGAATATGCCGAAGGATGACAAAAATGACCTAAATGTTAATCCAATGACACAAATGCACTTATTGGATACACAAGATTGGTTCAATACCCTATTTGGATTAGAATAAGCCTAGAGATAACTAAAATGACCTAAATATTAAACCAATGACACAAACGCACTTATTGGATGAAGAAGATTTGTTAAAAACCCTAATTGGAATAGAGGAAGCCTATAGAGGACGAAAATAACCTAAATGTTAAGCCAATGATACAAACGCATTTATTGGGTGCACAAGATTGGTCTAAAACCCTTGTTGGATTAGAATAAGCCTAGGGAGGACGAAAATAACCTAAATGTTAAACCAATAACACAAACGCACTTATTGGATGCAAAAGATTGGTTAAAAACCCTAATTGGATTTGAAAAAGACGAAGGATCAAAAAAATGATCTATATGTTAAACCAATGACACAAACGCACTTCTTGGATGCACAAGATTGGTTAAAACCCTTAATTGGATTAGAATAAGCATAAGGAGGACGTAAATGACCTAAATGTTAATCCAATGACAAAAACACAATTATTGGATACACAAGATTGGTTAAAAACCCTAATTGGATTAGAAAAAGCCGAGAGAGGACGAAAATGACATAAATGTTAAACCAATGACACAAATGCACATATTGGATGAACAAGATTGGTTAAAAACCCTAATTGGATTAGAAGAAGCCTATAGAGGACGAAAATAACCTAAATGTTAAACCAATGATACAAACACTCTTATTGGATGCACAAGATTGGTTTAAAACCCGAATTGGATTAGAATAAGCCGAAGGATGACGAAAATGACCCTAATGTTAATCCAATGACACAAACACAATTATTGGAATCACAAGATTGGTTAAAAACCCTAATTAGATTAGAAGAAGCCTATAGAGGACGAAAATAACCTAAATGTTAAACCAATAACACAAATGCACTGATTGGATGCAAAAGATTGGTTAAAAATCCTAATTGGATTAGAATAAGCCTATAGAGGACGAAAATAACCTAAATGTTAAACTAATGATATAAACCCACTTATTGGATGTACAAGATCGGTTAAAATCCCTAATTGGATTACAATAAGTCTAGGGAGGACAAAAATGACCTAAATGTTAAACCAATGACACAAACACACTTATTGGATGCACAAGATTGGTTAAAAACCCAAATTGGATTAGAATAAGCCTAGGGAGGACGAAAATGACCTAAATGTTAAACCAATTACACAAACGCACTTATTGGATGAATTAGATTGGTTAAAAACCCTAATTGGATTAAAATAAGCCGAAGGATAACGAAAATGACCTAAATGTTAATCCAATGACACAAATACACTTATTGGATACACAAGGTTGATAAAAACCCTTTATTAGATTAGAATAAGATGAAGGATCATGAAAATGACCTAAATAATATTCCAATGACACAAACGCACTTATTGGATGCACAAGATAGGCTAAAAACCCTAATTAGAATAAAATAAGCATAGGGAGGACGAAAATGACATAAATGTTAAACCAATGACACAAACGCCCTTATTGGATGCAAAATATTGGTTAAAATCCCTAATTGGATTAAAATAAGTCGAAGGATAACGAAAATGACCTAAATGTTTAACCAATGACACAAACGCACTTATTGAATGCACAAGATTGGTTAAAAACCATAATTGGATTTGAACAAGCCTAGAGAGGACGAAAATGACTTAAATGTTAAACCAATTACACAATCGCACTAATGGGATGCACAAGATTGGTTAAAAACCCTAATTGGATTAGAAAAAGAAGAAGGATGACAATAATGACCTAAATGTTAAACCAATGACACAAACGCATTTATTGGATACACAAGATTGGTTAAAACCCCTAATTGGATTAGAATAAGCCTAGGGAGGACGAAAAATGACCTAAATGTTAAACCAATGACACAAACGCACTTATTGGATGTACAAGAAAAGTTAATAACTTGAATTGGATTAGAATAAGATGAAGGACGACAAAAATGACCTAAATGTTAAACCAATGACACAAACGCACTTATTGGATGCACAAGATTGGTTAAAAACCCTAATTGGATTACAATACGCCAAAGGATAACAAAAATGACCTAAATGTTAATCCAATGACAAAAACGCACTTATTTGATGCACAAGATTGGTTAATAACCCTTATTTGATTAGAATAAGCCGAAGGATGACGAAAATGACCCTAATGTTAATCCAATGACAAAAACGCAATTATTGGATGCACAAGAATGGTTAAAAACCATAACTGGATTAGAATAAGCCTAGGGAGGACGAAAATAACCTAAATGTTATACCAATAACACAAACGCACTTATTGGATGCAAAAGATTGGTTAAAAACCCTAATTAGATTAGAATAAGCCTATAGAGGACGAAAATGATCTAAATGTTAAACCAATGACACAAACGCACTTGTTGGATGCACAATATTGGTTGAAAATCCTAATTGGATTAAAATAAGCATAGGGAGGACGAAAATGACCTAAATGTTAAACCGATGACACAAACGCACTTATTGGATGCACAAGATTGGTTAAAAACCCAAATTAGATTAGAATAAGCCGAAGGATGACAAAAATGACCTAAATGTTAATCCAATGACACAAACGCACTTATTGGATACACAAGATTGGTTAAAAACCCTAATTGGATTAGAATAAATCGAAGGATGATGAAAATGACCCTAATGTTAATCCAATGACACAAACACAATTATTGGACGCACAAGATTGGTTAAAAACCCTAATTGGATTAGAATAAGCCTAGGGAGGACGAAAATAACCTAAATGTTAAACTAATGATACAAACCCACTTCTTGGATGCACAATATTGGTTAAAAACCCAAATTGGATTAGAATAAGCCCAGGGAGGATGAAAATGACTTAAATGTTAAACCAATTACACAAACGCACTTATTGGATGAACTAGATTGGTTAAAAACCCTAATTGGATTAAAATAAGCCGAAGGATAACGAAAATGACCTAAATGTTAATCCAATGACACAAACGCACTTATTGGATACACAAGGTTGATTAAAAACCCTAATTAGATTAGAATAAGACGAAGGATGACGAAAATGACCTAAATAGTAATCCAATGACACAAACGCACTTATTGGATGCACAAGATAGGTTAAAAAAGCTAATTAGAATAGAATAAGCATAGGGAGGACGAAAATGACTTAAATGTTAAACCAATGACACAAACGCCCTTATTGGATGCAAAATATTGGTTAAAAACCCTAATTGGATTAAAATAAGTAGAAGGATAACGAAAATGACCTAAATGTTAAACCAATGACACAAACGCACATATTGGATGCACAAGATTTTTTAAAAACCCTAATTGGATTAGAAAAAGACGAAGGATGAGGAAAATGACCTAAATGTTAATCGAATGAAACTAACGCACTTATTGGATGCCCAAGATTGGATAAAAGCCCTAATTGGATTAGAATAAGCCTAGAGAGGACGAAAATGACCTAAATGTTAAACCAATGACACAAACACACTTATTTGATGCACAAGATTAGTTAACAACCCTAATTGGATTAGAATAAGTCAAAGGATGACGAAAATGACCCTAATGTTAATCCAATGACACAAACTGACTTACTGGATACACAAGATTGGTTAAAAACCCTAATTGGATTAGAAAAAGCCTTGAGAGGACGAAAATGACCTAAATGTTAAACCAATGACACAAACGCACATATTGGATGAACAAGATTGGTTAAAAACCCTAATTTAATTAGAAGAAGCCTATAGAGGAAGAAAATAGCCAAAATGTTAAACCAATGATACAAACGAACTTATTGGATGCACAATATTGGTTAAAAACCCTAATTGGATTAGAATAAGCCGAAGGATGACGAAAATGACCCTAATGTTAATCCAATGACACAAACACAATTATTGGACGCACAAGATTGGTTAAAAACCCTAATTGGATTAGAATAAGCCTAAGGAGGACAAAAATGACCTAAATATTAACCAATAACACAAACGCACTTATTGGATGCAAAAGATTGGTTAAAAACCCTAATTGGATTTGAAAATGACGAAGGATTACAAAAATGATCTAAATGTTAAACCAATGACACAAACGCACTTGTTGGATGCACAAGATTGGTTAAAACCCCAAATTGGATTAGAATAAGCATAGGGAGGACAAAAATGACCTAAATGTTAAACCAATGACACAACCGCACTTATTGGATGCACAAGTGTGGTTATAAACCCAAATTGGATTAGAATAAGCCGAAGGATGACAAAAATGACCTAAATGTTAATCCAATGACACAAACGCACTTATTGGATACACAAGATTGGTTCAATACCCTATTTGGATTAGAATAAGCCTAGAGATGACTAAAATGACCTAAATATTAAACCAATGACACAAACGCACTTATTGGATGAAGAAGATTTGTTAAAAACCCTAATTGGAATAGAGGAAGCCTATAGAGGACGAAAATAACCTAAATGTTAAGCCAATGATACAAACGCATTTATTGGGTGCACAAGATTGGTCTAAAACCCTTGTTGGATTAGAATAAGCCTAGGGAACGAAAATAACCTAAATGTTAAACCAATAACACAAACGCACTTATTGGATGCAAAAGATTGGTTAAAAACCCTAATTGGATTTGAAAAAGACGAAGGATCAAAAAAATGATCTATATGTTAAACCAATGACACAAATGCACTTCTTGGATGCACAAGATTGGTTAAAACCCTTAATTGGATTAGAATATGCATAAGGAGGACGTAAATGACCTAAATGTTAATCCAATGACAAAAACACAATTATTGGATACACAAGATTGGTTAATAACCCTAATTGGATTAGAAAAAGCCTAGAGAGGACGAAAATGACATAAATGTTAAACCAATGATACAAACGCACTTATAGGATGCACAAGATTGGTTTAAAACCCGAATTGGATTAGAATAAGCCGAAGGATGACGAAAATGACCCTAATGTTAATCCAATGACACAAACACAATTATTGGACTCACAAGATTGGTTAAAAACCCTAATTGGATTAGAAGAAGCCTATAGAGGACGAAAATAACCTAAATGTTAAACCAATAACACAAACGCACTGATTGGATGCAAAAGATTGGTTAAAAACCCTAATTGGATTAGAATAAGCCTATAGAGGACGAAAAT